>JAHWGI010000613.1:0-20704 GCA_029379305.1 Frankliniella fusca
TGCTTTCATTTACAATCTTGATTGAAATTTTTAGGCCCCCGTTAGGGGGGCCTATTGCTCACGCCCGTGAGTTTTTTTTTTCTTATTGACGATGGCCCCTTATGGACGCAGCCGATCTGGCCCAAGCAATTCGTACAAATTTTCAATGATAAATAGTTCGAAAAATTAGAAAATTTTTCAGACAGGTCTGATGTCGAACTGTCTGTCCAGTTTTGCACAAAGTCAGTTTGCATCGTCAGTTTCTATGGTAATTGCGAGCCGAGCAGCCTGTGCCGAGCCAAAATCGACACCCTCCAAAATGCTCTGCCCAATAGAAATGTTTCGCGCGAAAATCCAGCCAATAAAAACGTCCGCCTGTTGCTTTGTACCTCGATATCCAAAAGTGTCAACGCAAGGAGTGGTCACGTCTGAATCGTTGCAGATTCACGCCGTGTAAAAGGGTTCACCACCAGGAGACTTTCAAACGTGACCACTAGCTAGCCGCCGCGTCTCCTGATTGTTGGCTGGGACTGTAATTTGGCCGTGGGCGGGGCTTGTGACAATACCGCCAACCTCAGAGTAAATCCTTAATTCATGTTTTCACTGAAAGATACAAATAGGTCAACCCTTGTGTTCCGCGTAAATGCGTGGAGGCTTGCACCGTTGTTTGCTAAAGGCCTACAACATCATTTTACCTAGTTACTTAATCTAAAACTAGCAAAATATATTTTGAGTTGGTTTGAGTGGACCCCAAGGCGGCGTTGTTTGTAGCTGGCCCGCTCGGCGCCATGTTTGTGTCTTAAATATGAGGCGGATAAAATTCACGATTTGGGCTCTCACAGAGCGTTTTGACCAAATATTTATAATTTCTATTTCGTTTAATGGTAAGTGTGTGGCAAATGTGAAACTAGAACCCTTTAATTCTAGGCTGGCGGTTCGATTTGGTGGTTGTCAAGGCGCGTTGTTGACAGCTGGCCGGCTCGGCGCCATGTTCGTGTTAGAAATGCGAGACGCATAAAATTCACGATTTGCCTCTGTGTCTGCCTCTGTGTTCCTTGTGAATGTGTAGAGGCTTCCATAACTGTGTGTGCTAAAGGTGTGCAACATAACTTAGCGTCGTCACCAAATTAAAAACTTGCCAGATATATTCTAGGTTGGTTTGAGGTGAGACGCCGTGAGGGCCGTGTCACCGGCCCTGCGCCGGCCCTCTCCAACCATGGCCGCCCCCGGCCGGGGGCTGAGGCTCTCACCTCGCGACTTTAAATCATTGTATAAAGTTATCAAAACGTTGACAAGTCGAACTGAATGCGTAAATATTGTTTCTACACCAGCAGAGAACGTTTTGGTAAGTTTGAATTCAATCTGGTGAACAGAATTCTTGAAATGGTGTGTATTTTCGTAAATTATTATTCTAATCCTATTTTTTACCTACTGATTGAACCCCCTTGAAACTTTGGGAAAAGATTTCTGCATGTCTAAAACTGCTAATTTCACAGTCATTTCGGCTGTCTAACATATCATTCAGCTTAAATAAATAGCCGCTGGTGCTTTAGTTGGTCTCAGCCTAGAGCCATAAAAGCGACAGGACTGGGCACTCACACCTCACGCCTCCCCCAGCCAAGCCACCGGCCTTCTTTTGTTGAGAGAAGGTCCCAGCCTAGAACCTATTAAACGACAGGATTGGGCACTCACACCTCAAAAGCGCTCCGTCCTGTCGAAGGCGGCGACGCCTCCCCCCAGCCGGCTGCGGATTGTCTAGCCTACGTGCCTAGGTTTGCCCTGCGGCCAGGAGTGTCAGCGCGCCAAGCCGAATCGGCATTGTCGCAGCTCGGGTGCTCGGGCGCTCGGCCCCTCTGCCCCTTCGCGTGGCGCGCAGGGGAGGAAGGAGGACCGTGGTATATTCAGTTACTTGACCAAAAAAGAAGAAAAAATAAAATAAAATAATAGCTCAATTTTTGGGACTTCTGTTTAGCGGATAAAATTCGTGATGTGATTCTCACAAATAGTTCTGATTTAAGTACTTTCTCACTTTGTGGCAAGTTTTAAAACCTAGGGGGCCGTTTAACGCGTTAGCGTTAGAATTTTATTATTTATTCTTCACGATGGCCCCTTATGGGCGCAGCCGATTTTCTCGAACTAATTCTCACCAACTTTTAATGAAAAATACTACGAAAAATTAGAAAATTTTTGAGATATGTCTGATGGCAAGCTGTCAATACGTTTTTGCATGAAATGAATTTGCATCCTTAGTTTCTATGGTAATTGCGAGCCGAGCACCCTGTGCCGAGCCAAAATCAAAAGTGGGTGGGGCTTGTGACAATACCGCCAACCTCAGAGTCAGTCCTCAGTTCATGTTTTCAGTGAGAGATACAAATAAGACGACCCCTGTGTTCCGTGTTAATGCTTGGAGGCTTCTACAGTTGTTTGCTAAAGGCCTCCAACATCATTTTACGTTGTTACTAAATCTTAAACTAGCAAAATATATTTTGTGTTGGTTTGAGTGGGCACCAAGGCGGGATTGTTTATAGCTGGCCCGCTCAGCGCCATTTTTGTGTAGGAATTGTGAGGCGGATAAAATTCACGATTTGGGTTCTCACAGAGAGTTCTCACCTAATATTTTTAATTTCTATTTCATTTGATGGTGAGTGTGTGGCAAATGTGAAACTAGAACCCTTTAATTCCTGCCTGGTGGTTCGATTTAGTGGTTGTCAGGGCGCGTTGTTGACAGCTGGCCCGCTCGGCGCCATGTTTGTGTTGAAAATGTGAGACGGATAAAATTCACGATTTGCCTCTGTGTCTGCCTCTGTGTTCCTTGTGAATGTGTAGTGGCTTCTATAACTGTGTGCTAATAAAGGCCTGCAACATAACTTAACGTCGTCACGTGTGGCGCCCTGTCGCCGGCCCCGCGCCGGCCCTCTCCAACCATGGCCGCCCCGGCCGGGGGCTGAGGCTCTCACCTCGCGACTTTAAATCATTGTATAAAGTTATCAAAACGATGACAAGTCGAACTGAATGCGTAAATATTGTTTCTGCACCAGCAGAAAACGTTTTGGTAAGTTTGAATTCAATCTGGTGAACAGAATTCTTGAAATGGTGTGTATTTACGTAAATAATTTTACGAATCCTATTTTTTACCTCCTTGATTGAACCTCCTTGAAACTTTGGGAAACGATTTCAGCATGTCTAAAACCGCTTATTTCACACTCATTTCGGCTGTCTCACATATCGTTCAGCTAAAATAAATAGCCGCTGGTGCGTTAGTGGAGGTCCCAGAGCCTAGAACCATAAAAGCGACAGGACTGGGCACTCACACCTCAAACAAACGCGCTTCGTACTGTCGGAGGCGGCGGCGCCTCCCCCAGCTGAGCCACCGGCCTTCTTTTGTTGAGTAGAGGTCCCAGCCTAGAACCTTGAAACGACAGGAGTGGGCACTCACACCTCAAACCGATACCTACAATGCAAACAAACGTAGTTCCCGAGCCCTGGTGCAGACTGACGTACTTCTGAGACCCTCGGGGCAAACTAACGTACTTCTGAGACCGTCGGGGCAGACTAACGTAGTTCCTATCTTTTTAACCAAGAACTACGTTAGTCTGCCCCAAGGGTCTCAGAAGTACGTTAGTCTGCCCTGAGGGTCCCAAAAGTACGTTTGTTTGCCCCGAGGGTCGGGAACTACGTTTATTTGCATTGTAGGTATCGAAACGCGCTCCGTTCTGTCGAAGGCGGCGGCGCCTCCCTCAGCTGGCTGCGGATTGTCTAGCCTACGTTTGCCAGTTTGCCCTGCGGCCAGGAGTGCCAGCGAGCCAAGCCGGTCAGATCGGCATTGTCGCAGCAGGCTCGGGGCTTGGGTGCTCGGCCCCTTCTGCCCCTCTGCGTGGCGCGCAGGGGAGGAAGGAGGACCGTGGCATATTCAGCTACTTAACCAAAAAAGAAGAAAAAATAAAAATTAAAAAAAGCTCAATTTTTTGGACTTATGTTTAGCGGATGAAATTCGTGATGTGATTCTCACAAATAGTTCTGACTTCAGTTCTTTCTCATTCTATGGCCAGTTTTAAAACCTAGGGGGCCGTTTAACGCGTTAGCGTTAGAATTTTTTAATTATATTCAGGGGGTATCTCCGCACAGGGGTACCTCCGCACGTTTTCGGCTCTAAAGACGAATAGATAGTAATAATGTAAGTGTGAGACTAATTATTTTAAAAAAGAGAGATAAAGACAGGAGTCTTTATATTTCAAACCAGTAATATCTATTAAATTAAAATATTATTACAGCTGGTATTTCCTAAAGGTGATTTGGGTAATGCTTCACACATCGACTTCTTCATAAGATATAACTGAGCAAATTTATTTAAAAGGTGACAGGGTTGGATTTCATCTCTCCGATTTGGCTGATTTTTGGTGGGAGTTTTAGTCCCCTAGAGGGATGCAAAAAGCCGGAGTATTAGGTCCGGCAAAAATTTACTGTCCAAACTGTAGCCATTTTTCCATTTTTTTAGGTTCTTTGACTTTAATTTGGGTATTTTGCACTATGCCTAGGTTTTTCCCACCAGGTGACCGGAGATATGTATTTTCGACGTAAAAGAACCAAGGAATCCAAATCTGGCCTCGGATTTGACCTACGACCCATACTTTCGGAAATATTGGCCCAAAACTGCCAAAAATTACCTAAAAAGTCCCAATAAACTTTTTGATCCCGTGTGGTTGTATTTCACCCAAGTATTACACTAGTAAATGTCTTTTGCCATCCAGGGCCACTCTGTGTGAACAACGCGATGCGATAAACTTTAGCTTTAGCCCCTTGGAGGACCTGTAAGGGGGTGTGCGCGCTGGGTTGCCTAGAGGTCCTCTAGGGAGAATCGAAAATAGAGCGTCAGTTACGTACGTACGCACGCACGTCAGTTTTTCGAAAGGTCGTTTCTGATCGGTAAATGATGGTGTATTCTATATTTTTAGAAACAGCGGAGTACAGACTTAAATATTGCAATATTTTAAAATATTGGTGGCAGTAGCCTTAGCCTCTCACATACTTAAAGTATCTCACAATATCAGCAGTCGACTGCCGCAGCACGACCACTATCTTCTTCTTCCTCATTATTGTTCGAAATATTCATCAACAGTATGGCTCTGAGGAGATTGTTACGGTCCTCCATGATAAACAGAACGCAACAGAGTTTAATAAATACCAATCCACAAATAAATACAATGAAATCAAACATGCGGTACCTGCGCACACCGCCCTGAAAAAAACCGTACTCTGGAGGCTACGCGATAGGTGAGATTCGATTTTATGTCAAAGTATTATACTAATATTTAACGTTAGTATTAATATCAGTATTCCGCCGTTTCTAAAAATATATAATACACCATCATTTACCGATCAGAAACGACCTTTCGAAAGACTGACGTGCGTGCGTACGTACGTAACTGACGCTCTATTTTTGATACTCCCTAGAGGACCTCCAGGCAACCCAGCGCGCACACCCACTTACAGGTCCTCCAAGGGGCTAAAGCTGAAGTTTATCGCATCGCGTTGTTTACACAGAGTGGCCCTGGATGGCAAATGACATTACTAGTGTAATACTAGGGTGAAATACAACCACACGGGATCAAAAAGTTTAAAAAAAAAAACTGAAATTTTGTTTTTTGTCTAACTTTGCGACCTTGCCGTTTCTAAACGGTTCGTCCTAAAAATATGGGCGGGTGCTCATTGGATTCCTTGGTTCATTTCCTAAAGTTTAGGTACCAGGAGAAGCCTCACAGACGATTTTTGACCGTTTCCCCAAGATTTGGGACTTTTAGGTAATTTTTGGCAGTTTTGGGCCAATATTTCCGAAAGTATGGGTCGTAGGTCAAATCCGAGGCCAGATTTGGATTCCTTGGTTCTTTTTACGTCGGAATTACCTATCGCCGGTCACCTGGTGGGAAAAACCTAGGCATAGTGCCAAATACCCATATTAAAGTCGAAAAACCTTAAAAAATTGAAAAATGGCTACAGTTTGGACAGTAAATTTTTGCCGGACCTAATACTCCGGCTTTTTGCATCCCTCTAGGGAACTAAAACTCCCACCAAAAATCAGCCAAATCGGAGAAATGAAATCCAACCCTGTCACCTTTTAAATAAATTTGCTCAACGCCACTTGATATTAAGGTAAAGAGAACTATTTTAGAAAAGTAGATGAAATATGCAGCATATTTTTGTAATAATTTAAACTGTAATTTTTTTCCATAGGGAAATAAAAATTGAATGCTGTTCATGGACATCAAATTCTTTAAAATAATATCAGAAAAAACCTAAATTAATTAGGAAATACTAGGACAACTTTCTGGTGTTCATTTCATCCTTTTTAGTGCCTGATTGTTAGGCAACATCTTGTTTGTTATGCATGCCTGTAGTGTGGGTTGGTGTATACACAGTTTTGCAGGCTTCAAGCTTAAGAATGAAGGTGCCCCCACAATCAACTCATTGAGATGACGGTACGAAATTTTGGGTACCAGGAATGTAATTCTTGTTTTCCCCTGTGTTTGTGCTCTCCGGTTAGGCCTCCACCTTTACAAGAGTGCTTGGCGGGCTTGCCTATCCAGTTTGTCGCAGGCGTTCCGCCTCGGTACAGTCAAGTGCCCTAATTTCGGACGAATTGAGCGGTTTTTCCTTTCTTACGTGTAGGCATGATAAAATATGAAAAATCTGTTGCGATTGGAAATACTGTGGCTCGAGACACCTCGGATGATACCCATGTCGAATTTCTATCAACAGATGGGAAGCTACAGCAATCATCGGAAGAGTGTCCGAAATTAGGAACGAAAGTGCTCTAATTTCGGACACGTGCTCTAATTTCGGACACAAGCATGCATTTTGGCCCAACCGAACAGGTTTACTTTTCACTTAGGATAGCCTAGGTCACAATTCGTTGAATAACATCCAAACCGATTTTTTGACTCAACCCTGAGAGATGAAAACTGGACAGAAAAATGGGATGGTTTTGTGAACGCCTTTAACCCTAGACAATTGTGCTGTAACTTCGGACAAAATTTAGAGGAGTGCTAAATTCTTCCTATATTAGCCGTTTTTTGAGGTATCTCAAATCTGGAAACGGCGTTGTAAAGGTGATAGTCAAAAGTACAATTTCGCTTCTTCCTGGTGGCGAAAACATAAGTCTTTTGGCACAAACATGGAAACAAATGTAATTTTATGCCACAGAATTGGACTGTCCGAAATTGTAGCACTTTCGAAAATCGTTCCATACCAAAAAAACGGTTTGACTTAAAAAATAATAATTTACGTAGTTCTGTAGCCAAAATACCAAACATTCATTCGAGAAAGGACCACCCATAGGGCAGCTCACACCTACATGAGCCCCGGTTTTGGGGGGAGCTTATTTCAAATCAGCAATTTTGTTCTATATGCTTTTTTAAACTTTAAATTCCTGTGTTCTGTAAAATTTTAAAGGTACTTCAACCGACTTGACGAAAAATAGTACTCTATACTGCAAACTGTACGATGCCGTCTTCGGATTTCAAATATCTCAAAAGGTGACCGAGATAGGTTGAAATAAGCACTTCTCTGCTAACTGTCCGAAATAAGGGCACAAGTCCGAAATTAGGGCATTGTGGGCGCGCCATAATGAAAACACACAAGTTCAAACATCGGTAAATTAACGAATTATTGCAATGTACTCGAAGTAGCCATGGTTATAGGTATATGTAGGAATATATGAGTATGTTTCTTTGAAAGGATAGCAAATAAATTAATAAATAAATAACTAAAACTTAGGTAAAAGAAACCGACAAAGATCAGTGTAAAAATCAGTTGAGTTATCAGAAAAAAGGATGATGAATTTCATGAACGGAATAAGGTAGTACAAAAACTAAGTGAAATAGCTGTCAGTTATGTTGCAAATATGCGACTGTTGATGTTGTGACGTGATGTGAGTTCAGCATGAGCTAGGTTTGGGCGGTCCGGGACTGATCGACCGTGAATTTACGTGACTCGTTCGTTCGTCTTGTCGGGTTATCGTGTCAGCTACCGACAGCGACCCGAGAGCGTTGGGAGTAGGTAAGAGGTGAGGAGGGAAGTAGGTGTGGAGGCGAGTTAACTTCAGCTAGCTTGTTACGGTGGCCCGTCAACTGAATATCTTATAGGTGAGGTGACATCCGTTGCAAGGTTCTGTGAGGCGTATTTATATATATATATATATATATATATATATATATATATATATATATATATATATATATATATATATATATATATATATATATATATATATATATATATATATATATATATCGATACCTCCTAACTAGATGTGCTTATCTGCTCGGAACCCTGGACAACACCGCTTATCTGCTCGGAACTCTGGACAACACCGCTCATCTGCAGTTGGGTCTGCACAACACCGCTCATCTGCAGCCCGCTCTGCACAACACCGCTCAACTGCGAGATGCCTTACACAACCCCGCTCAAGTGCAATTTCGGGCAAAATCACTTTTTTGTCGAATCGGTCGAAACATTTTCCCTTCTTTACCGTCGTGAAATCCATTTTTCTCTTACTCGTAAGATATGTCCATAATTTGTGTATGAAATATGGACTAACCTCAAACCTGGTCAACCTCCTCCGAGTCACAACCGCTCAGCTGCGATTTTCCAGCGCGAGCCATAACCGCTAGCCATAGCCGATGTTTGGGAGATGTGGAGAAATTGGAGAAAGGAGAAAGAATTTAAGTGAACGATGAGCGGGAGGAGTGGCCGTCTAATCGACATGGCGTTGAAGGGGAACGCCAAAAAGTGTATGTAAAGTTTCTGTTAATTATTGTCGCACTTTCACACAGGAGTTGGTTTTCTAGAATCATGATAGTTAAAAGTTGACTCCTAACCTCTTGTACTATACGCCATTCAATGTTCAGGCCACAGACTATTATGAAAGCATAGTGTAGGAGTTCCAACCTGTTAACGTGACAATATATTTCACAAAGAATATTGACTGTAAAAATATTTCTAGCCGTACCTTGCAAATCTGGGGCATCGCTTGAGATGTGAAGTTTGTGAGTAGCAGCAAACAATTCAAGACACTTTCTGAGGTCAATCCACTTTAAAACACATATGAATATAAACATTCAAACACCAAGAAAAAGTGGTGAAAGCGAATGTTTTTAGCCCTTCTAAAACTTTTACGCTAACACTCGCAAATAGGGCTACATCAGTCCTCAGTCTCTGCCCATCAATATTCCAACTACTCATATTTAGGGATAATGTATGACTAGGTAGATGAACGCCAGACACCGTCTCTCGTAACAGGCTTCGCGATATCTCGCAAAACACTGTTACGCTGCGACGGGCCTGCGTACAACTACCCAGGCCTGCGGCGCTGGCGAGCTTGCATGATTTAAGATTTACTGTACTCATTTAAGCCAGGGGGCTGCCGCCCCCTGGACCCCCACTTTTCTTTGTTACGTGCCTGCATGATTTAAGATTTACTCATTTCGGCCAGGGGGCTGCCGCCCCCGGGACCCCTGCTTTTCTTTATTACGAGCCTGCATGATGTAAGATTTACTCATCTAAGCCGGGGGGCTACCGCCCCCTGGACCCCCGCTGTTTTTTGTTACGAGCCTGCATGATTTAAGATTTACTCACCTAAGCCAGGGGGCTGCCGCCCCCTGGATGCCCGCTCGCCTCTTTACATTATGTTACCTATTTTCCAATTTTTACGAAAAGGGGACGAGCGCCTTAACCGTTCTCCGTAGAGCCAAACGGACAAAATATTCGCCCAAAGGGTCGCATCTCCACAAATTACCCTGAAAACGACACCCAACATGCATTTTGACGACTTTTCGTCCACATTTACCACTCTAGCAGCTAAACAGTAAGAGATAGAGCAAAACGGACGAAATTTTCGTCCAAAGGGTCGCAACTCGCCGAGATACCCCTTTGGACACAATACAATTTTGTAATTTTTAAAATCTAATTTTTTAAAAAAATATAAATCAATTTTTAGCAGGGTCAATTTTTGAGCTAGAGTGTTCATATTTGAACTCGTCCGAGCTTTTTAGGCCAAGAAGCTACAGTAACAATTTCAGGTCGATACCTTAACTCGTTCTCGAGTTATCGTGCGAACAGACACACAGACAGACACACAGCACACAGACAGACAGACAGACAGACAGACAGACAGACAGACAGACAGACAGACAGACAGACAGACAGACGGACATAGAACTTTTTTAGCACTCCAGTGGCGTAATAGGCTTCGCTGTCGCTCAGCCAACCAGTATTGACAAACTTGCATAATTAGAAAGATTAAATATCAAAGTACTCAAAATGACTCATAACTGATGTGAGAAAACAGTTCGCGAATTGTCCCAAGCCTCTAAACTTCCAGCAGGTCTCCTGAAAACTAAGTGGTTTGCACTTAAGCGGGTTTGTGCCAGGCATCTCGCAGATAAGCGGTGTTGTGCAGCGCGGGCTGCAGATGAGCTGTGTTGACCAGAGTTCCGAGCAGATGAGCGGTGTTGTGTAGCGTGGGCTGCAGATGAGCGGTGTTGTCCAGGGTTCTAACCAGATAAGCGCATCTAGTTAGGAGGTATCGATATATATATATATATATATATATATATATATATATATATATATATATATATATATATATATATATATATATATATATATATATATATATATATACACACATGGTGGAGTCTGGCTGTTCATTGGGATGGTTGTGGAAATTGTCTTGTTAGTTACTGGATATGTATATGTATATTGATACTATCTATATATTTTGCAATAGCCAATCTAAATTAAGATAAGATTTATCTTTATCTAGCAGCGTGACGGAATTCCTGGACCCCTAGGCTCGCCATGACCTTCGCTCGCTTCGCGAGCTCAGCAACAAACGATTTTTCATATGTTCGTTTATCATGAGTACATACATGAACAAAGGAGTACATTTCCAGTAAGTGTGCACCATTTGAACGACATGCAAAGCTTTGATAAGCGGAGAAAAAGTACTATAAATTAGTTTGGAACGCACAGTATTTAAGGCGTGAAAATATTTGAGGTAGCGGTGTATCACTGTGGCTGCAGCCCACCCTTCTGCTTTGAAACGCAGTGGTTATATGTCTACTGGTTGCGCCTATACCATAACTTCTGTGATTAAAAAAATCACAGGATACCCAACATGCGACGATTTCGTCTTCGATGTGGCTGTAGCCCCGAAACTGTAAGAGATGTAGCGAAACGGACGAAATGTTGGTCTATAGGATCGCAAAATTACGCAAAACCCTCGAAACGATACCCAACATGATGTTTTACCCTTACTGAACGGAAAGTCCGCGGAACGGTTGAAAGTAGGCTGATATGAGTCTGGATCGGTATGCCGTGGTCCGACCTTAGTATTTCTAAGTATTTCGGTTGGACTTTGGTTCAACCAGGTAGTGTGCGTTTAATATGCTTCGGGTTTACCAGTACGACTCCAATCCATCTAGTCCGCCAGTTCAACCTTGTCAACCCCTAGTCTCGTGTGGTGGACTGGTTATACTTTACGCACAAAATGACCAGAGGACCTATAGTGGAGTCTGGGGACGCTAAATGTTCATTTCCTATCCTATACACACCTGCACCCCATCAACGGATAGTAAGAAATGAGGGGTTTCCTACCCCTACACACATTCTTGCGACCTGCGTTACGTAAACTCTAAAAAAAATACAGATTTCTGCATAAAGTTTGATACAGTTTTCTGTATCCGGTTTCTAAAAATTCGTATCGATGATACAAAATCTTGTAATATCACATGAAAACTTGTATCAATCACAAAATTCTAGGAAAGTTTCAAATTTTTCTCATTATTTTGTAATTTTCTGTAACAGCCCTACACACGTCTATAACATGGAATCGAAAATCTGTATTTGCGTTTAAATATTCGGTGTTTTAATGTTCGACGCAAATCGAATAGCTGGTAGACTAACCCTATCAGCGAGTAAGTTTATATCTATCAAAGCATTCACAAAAAACTTATCTCAAGATCCTGTGTGGCGTTTGGGACAAGCGAGGAAGTCATTGCGAATGATACTGGGTCGGAGCACAGTCCTCCGCAGGTAACCGCCTTGGCCAAGTGGTTAGAGACGTGGACTCGTACCTCGAAGGTTTGGGGTTCTACTCCCGATAAAATGTTTTAATATTTAGCACTTTGGTTGGACTTTTTTTGGATTCAAATCGGACTTGGGCGGACTGCTGTCGGACAACGAAGGTTGAAATCAGTCCGAAATATGAGCCCTTTTCAACCTGTTTTCAACCTGTCCGCCATGGGTTGACCTGAGTGTGCCAGCAGTCCACCAAATCGGGCGGTTGCAAGACTTTCTGTTCAGTAAGGGTATGATACATGGGTCGTCGACGTGGCTGTAGCGCCAAAACAGTTCAAGGTAAAGCAAAACGGACGAAATTTTGGCTCAACGGGCCGCAAAATAACGCAAAACCGATGTAACGACACCCATCATGATGTTTTGTGATATTTGGGTCTTTGATGTGACTGTAGCGCCGAAACGGTTATAGATAGAGCGAAACGGACGGAATTTTGGTCTAAAGGGCGCTACACACTAAATGGCTAGGAACAATTTTGTACGTAGCCAACGTACAATTTTGTCCATGGGCTGGTTGTGTTTTTACGCGCATCTTCCAGGATGCAATTTTGTCTACACTCTTAAATACTAGGGACAATTTTTGTTCCTAATTGAGCACGAATCCGTGCATACGCAACATGTGTACGATTTCGTTCCTAATAATGGAGTAAAACTGCACAATAGTGCACTTTTACTTCTTTATTTAGGAAAGAAATCGTACACATGTTGCGTATGCACGGATTCGTGCTCAATTAGGAACAAAATTGTCCCTAGTTTTTTACACTCTAATTGACCATGGACTTTTATTGTTCCCAGCCCCTGGACTTTTTTGAGCATGCCTAAGCCGGATACAATATTGTGTATAGTTAGTTACATTTTTTAAAATTTTGTTACTAGCTAGTTACAAAATTTTCTAAAATGTAACTAGCTACTCACAATATTGTATCCGGCTTAGACATGCTCAAAAAAGTCCAGGGGCGAGGGGGAAAGCATTCCCAAAATAGGTGTACGAGTAATTACAGAGTACAGTGATTACACAAGGATTACTGTGATTACGTAGTGATTACAAAGATTACACAGTGATTACGGCAATTACGCTATGATTACAGTGATAACGACATATTACGCTTGATTCCTCCATGATTACAAGTGATTACGCCGTGATTACACTTGTTTTTGCCGTGATTACACTTGTTTTCGCCGTAATTACAATTGATTGCACTGTCATTACACAGCAAACCCGATGCCTTTTGAACTGCAGCGCCCTCTGCCGGTAACTGACGAAGGAGACCACTTTCGAATGAGGTGTACTCTGGCGGCTGCCGGACTGTGACCCACGTCTGAGTTTGAGTCAGAGCTCCTGCTGTTGTTGTTCACAAGGGGTCTATGTTTTGAGCAGTTTTGAATTGAAGTCGTCGTTTCGCCTCTTAACAATTAAAACAGCATTTGTAGACAATTTTCCACTGCGGGGAAAATTACTCTTAAATTTACGTCAAATTAAATAATTTTTGATTATCATATTAATTTGTAAAGTGACGAATTATAAAAAGTAAATTTACTACAAATTCTGTAAGTTCTGTTTATGATTTTTTGCTGTAAGAATACAGCATTTTCCGTAATTAAACAAAAGAAGTCATGAAATAACGAATCGAATAAATAGAAACCATTTACGAAATTTGTTCGTAATTTTTTACATTTCCCAGAAAAGTACGATATTTATCTTAGAGTTACCTCCGTAAGAATAGGCCAATTTAAATGAAGTTACGAGAAATGTCGTAAATTTACGAGGAATATCGTAAGTCTTTGACTGGTGATTTGAAATTTTAGTGTTGTAAATTTATGACATGCATTCGTAAAACTATGAGTGCTAGCTGTAAAAAACAATTAGAATCACGACTTTTTAGTAATAATTAATTATACAACATTTACGTCTTTATAAATTACAAACGTAAACCGTAAAAGTACAACTGTCACGTAAAACTTTTCCATCACTTCGACGAGTTTTTTTTTCCCACAGTGTCGCGTAGTGAGTACCAGACATTTTATTCTCGTTATGGTGCATATAAAATATTTGTTATCGTCCTCTAGCTGGAACGTAATTGACTGTGCATAAATAAGCGAGAGTTCGAACTGTTTGGTTCTCGTAAGCAGCATTATCTGCCAACATTGAGACACCTAACCTTAGGGTACTCCTACAATGTCTTGTACCTAGCTGGTTTCAAGACCGAACTCTCAGAGATAAGATGGATAAGGAAAACCTACACAAATGACACAAACCGTTGACGAGGAACGAGGGGAATATACCTGGAATGCCACAATACAATACCAACTTTGCAACTCTTGCCAGGTTAAAAAAAGTGGAACGATAGTGCGATTCCATACCGTTTGCTCTCGTCTCTGCAAAGCTTCTATGAACAATCGTGTATTCGGATTACAACGCAAGAGCATTTTAGCTTGCACCTGTTACTTATTCCGTCCGCCGCCGGCACTCTGTCTCATCTCTCACTGAGCAGAGCGAGAATCCCCAAGGTCTTGAAGGGCCTTGTGCGTTTAAATTATTGTGTTATTGTGGCATTAATGTACTTAATGAGGGAGTTACTTCCTGTGATTACGGGTGATTACAGAGTGATTACAGGTGATAACACAGCGATTACAGGGTGATTACAGGGTGATTACAGGTGATTACAGGGTGATTACAAATGATTACATGAGATTACAGCTGATTACAGCTGATTACAGGTGATTCCGTAATTATTTCGGCCCAGGGTGTACGAGTGATTACGCGAGTGCTTTCCCCCTCGTCCAGGGGCTGGGAACAATAAAAGTCCATGGTCATTTAGAGTGTAGTGTGTAAGAACAACGTACAAAATAGTACGTGTTCTGTCAAAGACATTTTTGCATCTAATAAGGGACAAATTTGTATGATTTGGACGTACAAATTTTCCAACTCTCTTCGAATATGATAGTCCACCCAATATGGACAATTTAGTGACGAGATTCTTGTACAAAAAAAAATTGATTAAATTAGCTATTGTGCCTATATCTGAGGACAAAATTGTGCAACTTTAAGGACAAATTTGTTTTTGTCGATAAGGGTCGAAATAATAGGGCCTGATGGACCGTACTCATGAATTCCTTCGAATTCCCCCACAGAACAACAGTAACAGATACCGATACATTATTATTTTTCTATTTCCACGCATCATTTTGTCACACACTTCTATTCATTCACAAGGACTCTTCAATATGAATTACAACAGTCTCACTGAAAATCATTAAAATACATTACCTCGTAATTTTGACACTTATTTCAAGTTCATCAATGTTCATTATACACTGCAGAAAATTACACTCAAACCCTCATTGGCTGAGCGATAGCGAAGCCTATTACGCCACTGGAGTGCTAAAAAAGTTCAGTGTCCGTCTGTCTGTCTGTCTGTCTGTCTGTGTGTCTGTCTGTGTGTCTGTTCGCACGATAACTCGAGAACGAGTTAAGATATCGACCTGAAATTTTTACTGTAGCTTCTTGGCCTAAAAAGCTCGGACGAGTTCAAATATGAACACTCTAGCTCAAAAATTGACCCTGCTAAAAATTGATTTATATTTTTTTAAAAAATTGGATTTTAAATATTACAAAATCTTATGGTGTCTTCAGTGCACCCAGAAAAGGGAGTGCTTGTTTCAAGTCCAGCGCCGCACTTGAATTTTTGCGCTTGAATTTTGGACTTGGTTTAGGGTCAAGCGCGCTCGATAGCCGAACCGGTGCGGCGAGTACATCTCATTCCGAAACATCTCTCAGCCGAAGTCCGCGAACGCCCGTTCCGAACCCGATGCGCTTCGTGCGTTAAAGATAAAATTTCAAATTTCCTTACTTCATTGTATGCCATGCGTTCTGCTTTGAAGTCAGTGGAGATTTCTATGAAATACCGGACCGAACGTACACCCGCAACCCGAAAGGCACGATCTCTCCACCTCCCTCCCGCTTGTCGCCTCCGTGGCGCAGTGGTCTCCGTGCCTGGCGGCTGGATAGTAAGTGCGGGTTCGACTCCGGTCGACGGCCAACCAGTTTCTCCTTGCGCGGTGTACTCTGACACTGCACGAAGTTAACACAAAGCAGGGAGATGGACTGTAGATGAATAAAAGGCTACAGGAAAGGGAGACCACTATTTTCTCTCTCTCTCTCTCTTTATGGAAAAAGGGGGGGGTGCTGATTGCAGTAACTAACCATTCGGCATGTACGAATGATGTCAGGTCACGTTCGGAAACACTCGGAAAGAGTTCGAATGCAATTGAACAGCGTCTAGAAACGCTCGTACAAACGGGCACTGCCAAAGAGTTTCGGAACCGTACCGATTTAACTGATCCCGAAACTCTATATCGCTGGTTTCACAGAGTTACTTGGTAGACGTACCGGTCTCTGGAAACTTATTCATAGGAGACGTTACTCTCCGGACTTCGTTCCGTAACGCGTTACCTCTTGGTACCGGTACTGTAAGCTGTTACATGGACACCGTTATCTACCATAACGTTACGCGTGACTTCGTTACTGCCTTGTATCGTTATTCCGAGCTGAGCAGATGGGTAACGGTACAGACGTGTAACACATTTGTATCGTTGCAATCGTAACAGAACGGTGACGTGTAACAGTATGTTTCGGTACTCGTGGAATTTGTAACGTAACGTAACGATGCTGCGTTACGGACCCCTGCTCCCACTGTACCACGTCCGGCCGGGGGTTGAGTTCAGGAGAAGGTACTCACAACAAGTAATACCAGCATCTCAAACCAGTGCATTGTGGCCTCGACTTGATCAAGCACAATACATTCGTATCAAGTACCGATGTGGGAACGCCTATTTCACACGGCTTCAAACTCATGATTTTTAAATACATTTGGCTCTCGTGGGGAAAGCCAAACCTTACTTTGTTCAAGCAAATGCACTTAACTCAAGTCCACAATGGAGTTGAATCGATGCCCCATGGGGTCAATGTTCCTTAGCGCTTGCCCACTCCCAAATGCACTTGTATTGAGTACAAAGTGGTGTCGATCATTTCAAGTGCATTTTGGGCTTGAAATAAGTGCGACGCACTTGAAACAAGAACGCAGTTTTCTGGGTGTGGTATCTCGGCGAGTTGCGTCCCTTAGGACGAACATTTCGACCGTTTTGCTTTATCTCTTACTGTTTAGCCGCTTCAGCGGTAAATGTGGACGAAAAGTCGTCAAAATGCATGTTGGGTGTCGTTTTCGGGGTAATTTGTCGAGATGCGACCCTCCGAGCGAAAATTTTGTCCGTTTGGCTCTACGGAGAACGGTTTGGGCGCTCGTCCCCTTTTCGTAAAAATTGGAAAATAGGTAACATAATGTAAAGAGGCGAGCGGGGGTCCAGGGGGCGGCAGCCCCCTGGCTTAGATGAATAAATCTTAAATGATGCAGGCTCGTAACAAAGAAAAGCGGGGGTCCAGGGGGCGGCAGCCCCCTGGCTTAAGTGAGTACAGTAAATCTTAAATCATGCAGGCTCGTAACAAAGAAAAGCGGGGGTCCAGGGGGCGGCAGCCCCCTGGCTTAAGTGAGTACAGTAAATCTTAAATCATGCAGGCTCGCCAGCGCCGCAGGCCTAGGTAGATGTACGAAGGCCCGTCGCAGCGTAACAGTGTTTTGCGAGATATCGCGAAGCCTGTTACGAGAGACGGTGTCTGGCGTACATCTACCTAGTAGTTGGCTGAGCGATAGCGAAGCCTATTACGCCACTGGAGTGCTAAAAAAGTTCAATGTCCGTGTGTCTGTCTGTGTGTCTGTCTGTCTGTCTGTGTGTCTGTTCGCACGATAACTCGAGAACGAGTTAAGATGTCGACCTGAAATTTTTACTGTAGCTTCTTGGCCTAAAAATCTCGGATGAGTTCAAATATGAACACTCTAGCTCAAAAATTGACCCTGCTAAAAATTGATTTTAATTTTTTTTAAAAATAGATTTTTAAAATTACAAAATTTTATGGTGTCTGAAGGGGTATCTCGGCGAGTTGCGACCCTTTGGGCGAAACTTTCGTCCGTTTTGCTCTATCTCTTACTGTTTAGCCGCTACAGCGGTAAATGTGGACGAAAAGTCGTCAAAATGCATGTTGGATGTCGTTTTCAGGTTAATCTGTCGAGATGCGATCCTTGGGGCAAAAATTTTGTCTGTTTGGCAGCCTCCTTGCCCTTTTTTAAATAAAGAAAAGCGGGGGTCCAGGGGGCGGCAGCCCCCTGGTTTAAAAAATGAGTAAATCTTAAATCATGCAGGCTCGACAGCGCCGCAGGCCTAGGTAGATGTCCGCAGTCCCGTCGCAGCGTAGCAGTGTTTCGCGATCTATCGCGAAGCCTGTTACGAGAGACGGTGTCTGGCGTACATCTACCTAGTTATGACATTGTTTTAGGTGTTTGGTTAGTAAACAAACTTTCAACAAAGACTGGACCACAGATTGCGCTTTAAGATATGTAGAAAGATATAGTGTGTTTGCAGTATTAAAGGCTCTGCTGTCTTATTGGCTGAGCGATAGCGAAGCCTATTACGCCACTGGAGTGCTAAAAAAGTTCAATGTCCGTCTGTCTGTCTGTGTGTCTGTCTGTCTGTGTGTCTGTCTGTGTGTCTGTTCGCACGATAACTCGAGAACGAGTTAAGATATCGACCTGAAATTTTTACTGTAGCTTCTTGGCCTAAAAAGCTCGGACGAGTTCAAATATGAACACTCTAGCTCAAAAATTAACCCTGATAAAAATTGATTTATATTTTTCAAAAAATTAAGTTTAAAAAATTACAAAATGTTATGGTGTCCTAAGGGGTATCTCGGCGAGTTGCGACCCTTTGGGCGAAAATTTCGACTGTTTTGCTCTATTTCTTACTGTTTAGCCGCTACAGCGGTAAATGTGGAAGAAAAGTCGTCAAAATACATGTTGGGTGTCGTTTTCATTGTAATCTGTCGAGATGCGATCCTTGGGGCAAAAATTTTGTCTGTTTGGCTCTGCGGAGAAGGGGTTTGGGGCTCGGGCCCTTCGCGTAAAAATAAGAAAATTGGTTACATAATGAAAAGAGGCGAGCGGGGGTCCAGGGGGCGGCAGCCCCCTGGCCTATTTTAAATGAATAAAAGCGGGGGTCCAGGGGGCGGCAGCCCCCTGGCCCAAATGAGTAAATCTCAAATCATGCAGGCTCGTAATAAAGAAAAGCGGGGGTCCAGGGGGCGGTAGCCCTTCTGGCTTAAATGAGTAAATCTCAAATCATGCAGGCTCGTAATAAAGAAAAGCGGGGGTCCAGGGGGCGGCAGCCCCCTGGCTTAAATGAGTAAATCTCAAATCATGCAGGCTCGAAATAAAGAAAAGCGGGGGTCCAGGGGGCGGCAGCCCCCTGGCTTAAATGAGTAAATCTTAAAACATGCAGGCCCGTAATAAAAAAAAAGCGGGGGTGCAGGGGGCGGCAGCCCCCTGACTAAAACGAGTAAATCTTAAATCATGCAGGCTCGCCAGCGCCGCAGGCCTAGGTAGATGTACGCAGGCCCGTCGCAGCGTAACAGTGTTTCGCGATCTATCGCGAAGCCTGTTACGGGAGACGATGTCTGGCGTACATCTACCTAGTGCAACAACACTGGAAAAACTAATGTGACATGAGTCACATCAATTGATGTGACCAGTTTATGTCACATTTCAAAACGTTACCGAATTCTCGGTAACGTTTGGTAATGCGACATCCGGTGCCACGTGTAATGTCTGCCTATAGTAATAACATGGAGGATGTCACATTACAAACGTTACCGAAAATATGGTAACATTACGTGATGTTACCTAAACTGGTCACATGTGCACATGTGACATGTGTCACACTAGTTTTTCCAGTGAACTTACCTAGGAACCAGCTAGTTAATTTCATTGGCTGAGCGATAACGAAGCCTATTACGCCACTGGAGTGCTAAAAAAGTTCAGTGTCCGTCTGTCTGTCTGTCTGTCTGTCTGTCTGTCTGTCTGTCTGTCTGTGTGTCTGTGTGTCTGTTCGCACGATAACTCGAGAACGAGTTAAGATATCGACCTGAAATTTTTACTGTAGCTTCTTTGCCTAAAAAGCTCGGACGAGTTCAAATATGAACACTCTAGCTCGAAAATTGACCCAGCTAAAAAATGATTTATATTTAAAAAAAAAAATAGATTTTAAAAATTACAAAATTTTATTGTCCTCTGGGGTATCTCGGCGAGTTGCTCCCCTTTGAACGAAAATTTCGTCCGTTTTGCTCTATCTCTTACTGTTTAGCCGCTACAGCGGTAAATGTGGACGAAAAGTCGTCAAAATGCATGTTGGGTGTCGTTTTCAGGGTAATTTGTCGAGATGCGACCCTCTGGGCGAAAATTTCATCAGTTTTGCTCTATCTCTTACTGTTTAGCCGCTACAGCGATAAATGTGGACGAAAAGTCGTCAAAATGCATGCTGGGTGTCGTTTCCAGGGTAATTTGTCGAGATGCGATCCTTCTGGGTGATCATTTTGTCCGTTTGGCTTCGCGGAGAACGGTTTGGGCGCTCGGCTCCTTCTCGTTGCACATGTGACATGTGTCACACTAGTTTTTCCAGTGAACTTACCTAGGAACCAGCTAGTTAATTT
>JAHWGI010000614.1:0-28257 GCA_029379305.1 Frankliniella fusca
ATAACCGTTTTCTTTTTAGGCACGAAGTAGCCTTATATGGTTTTGTCGGCGGATCCGATTATTTTTTTATTTATTTTTTTTTTTTTTTTCATCAGTGTGGCCCCTTACCTAAATCCTGATTTTTCTATACGATGTTCATAAGACTTGAATAAGTCCCCCCCACCTCCTTATATGAAATGCCGCCACAGCAGCAGCCCGCAGACTTGGGGGCCAATTTTGAAGGAAAACAATTCGATTTAAAATTCTCTGCTTCTATGCCGCAGTGTCGCGGCTGCTCGTTGATTCTACTCATACACAGTAGTTCAAAAAATTAAAAATTTCGAACGACGTGTTAGAATAAAAATGTAAAAGCAGTGTACGAATGCCCATTGCACAACGAGCCTATATATACAGTTCAAAAATCAAGCTGATCGGACGATTTTTACTAAGAGACTAACTTCTAAATCGATTGAGCTAGAAAGCTAAAATTTGGAATGTGTGACCCGCTGAACTAATATGACCTTGAGATAAAAGAAATTCAATAACATGACCCATAAGGCTATAGAATTTTGAAAGCTAATTTATATATAGACCATCTTCTACCGAAGAATTTAGTGAAACAAAAGCATGAATTAACTTCGTGCCTACCAAGGATTTCCTGATATCGTATTTTTTTTATTATTATTGTTATGTGCATCCTATACGGCCCATTCACAGCTGTCCTATTTTTTATTTCAACAAAAAATAGGACACCTTGAATTTTTTTGGAAAGGGAATAACGTATTCGGCTGTATTCCGATACATGTCACCCGTTTGCGTCTATTTTCAGCACAAGCAGAGCATCAAAAGGACGACAGGGCCGATCACCACGACGACGACGACGACGACGACGACGTTCGAGTGGAGCAGGACCGACCCACCACCAGCACGACTAGCCCCCCGCCGCCGCCGCCGCCGCCCTCGGCAGCCTCCTCATCCACTTCCTCCTCCACCACCACCTATAGACAGCCTACGGTTGTAGCGATTCTGGATGACGGTACGTGAACGGGCAGGGCAGGGCCATACTGGATGGGTGATATAGCCCCACCCCGCCCCCCCCCTCCCCCCGCGCGGGTGCCACACGTTCAAAGGGCCTCTCCACACCACCTCACAAAGGTTTCCCCTTTTTCTTATGATATCAGCCTTAAAGGAAGAGATACAGGCGAGCCCATTCGTCCTTGTGTGTGGGTCTATACATATTTTATTATTATAGACTTTTTCGAGTGATGACCTGTCTTCTTGGTTTATATCTTCCTGCTCAGTCTTTTCTTAACGGAGACCCTTAAGGGGTATAGACAGCTCCGTGAATTTGTCTGAATTCAATTGAATTCGTTCTGACTTAGCTTTGAATATTTTGAATACATTTTTTCAAATGATTGTGAATGTGGTTTGAATTTAATTGAATTCGATTGAACTTACCTTATATGAATTCGAGGGGGATGAGAATTCGTTTTGGATTCGCGTCAATGACTTTGAATTTGTGTGTTTTTAGGCACGAACTAATATGACCTTGAGATAAAAGAAATTCAGTAACATGAACCACAAGGCTATAGAATTTTAAAAGTAAATTTCTATATAGACCATCTTCTAACGAAGAATTTAGTGACACAAAAACATGATTTAACTTCGTGCCTACCAAGGATTTCCTGAAATCGTATATTTTTTCTTTTTTTTTCTTCTTTTTAAATTTTCAATGAGTGTGGTGTGTACATCCGCACACACGTTCGCATACCTCGCGCGCGGCGACGACGCGAGAGGAGGCCAGCGCGGGGCCAGCAGCGGCGAGGCAGGGGAGGAAGACTCGATTTTACTTTCTTTCCTTGTCGCTTACAGCGGACAGCAGGACACCCCCCCCATGGCGATGAACCATCCGTCCTCCGGGCAGCATCGGCGCTCTTTGCCACCCGGGCACCTGACGACGGAGACGCTGCTGCTACGCCTGCGACTCCCTCATCGTCCTCGTCCCCGTCCTGCTACGGCTCCTCCCAGCCTGCCGACACTGCTCAAGACGACGACAATTTTTTCGGGCTGGGCAGCCGCGTGAGGCGCGCGGTCTACAAGGTGTGTCGTATACACAGCTTGCACCCTTGGCAGACGGCCGCCCTGCGCACACACATCAGCGCAGCACACAACGGCCTCGTTCTGGCACCCACCAGCGCTGGCAAGACCCTCGTGGGACTCGTGTTGATGCTGCGCGCACTTCTCCTGCACGACCGTGACGCCGTCCTCACGCTCCCTTATGTCGCCTTGGTCCACGAGAAAGTGGAGCAGTTCAGGAGGTTGGCCGCAGAGGTGACAGTCCAGGCGGGAACAACCTTTGAGGTCCAGGAATATGCAGGGTCGCGCGGTCAGCTCCCCCTGCCGCCAAAGACCACCTCACTCAGGACGGTCTTCGTCTGCACCGTGGAAAAAGCCGCAGTCGTCTGGAGGCAGGTGCTCGCCGCACGAACGAGACACCCTCACGGCGACGTCCCTAACATCGCGCTCTTCGTCATGGACGAGGTACACATGTTGGCTGACCCACAGCGAGGACAGACACTGGAGGAGCTCATCGTAAGCGTGTTGTTCTGGGCCGGCTCCGCTACCACCATCCTCGCCCTCTCCGCCACCGTAGGCAACCCGCACGACGTCGCCACGTTCCTGGGGGCAGGCCAGGCCGAGCGCTGCACTGTCCATCGGGTTCACCACCGTCCCACGGCCGCCCTCACAGAATATGCCGTCGTCGACGGGGCCGCTTTTCCAGTGCAGCGCACCAGCGACGGCGGACCGGGACGTGTCCACTTTGAAGGGCCTCCTCCTCCTCCTCCTCCTCCTGCTGCTGCTGATGCTGCTCCTCACGCCGTGCACCTGCTCTCCACCACCGATCTCCTTCAAGACATATCCATTCTAGGCGAGGACCCCGCCAGACTCTGGATCATGACGCACCAGCGACTGCTCGCGCCTCACAGCGCACTCGTACACGTCCGCCTGCCACACAGAGACGCCTCACTCGCCGTGCGCTACCCCAAGCCCGACCACGTCCCAGAATACGTGCGACACCACGCCAGGGTCCTCCTTGCCGGCCCCGGAGACCTGCACAGAGCCACGGGACTTTCTGAACACTTTATACGCTACCTGGCCACCACCACCTCCTCCTCCTTCTCGCCCCCCCCTCCTCGACACGCTCAGCGACCCGTACGCCACATCCGGACCTCAGCAGCGGCAGCGAGACGCTTCCATCTGGGACACGAGGGTCACCATCAACTTGGTGCTCGACGCCCTGGCCCATGACAGGTCCGTGCTTGTCTTTTGTCCCACACGACACGAATGCGTCACGCTCTGCGCTCAGATCACCAAAGCCAGTGCCGAGGTGCGCGCCAGGGCGGCGGCGGCGGCGGCGGCGGCCACGCACACGGCGTACTTCACCACGCCCGCCAGCATTCTCACAGAGCGCAGAAACATCATCGCCCACTTGGATCAGGAGAGCCGCCGCATGGTGAGTCCCGTACTCGTTGACGGGATAGCCGAAGGCGTCGCCTTTCACTCGGCTGCATTGCACCCCGTCGAACGACGCGCTGTGGAAGAAGCTTATCTCAGGAAAGTCGTCAGGGTCATCTGCTGCACGACCACCTTGGCCGCGGGCGTGAACCTCCCCGCCCACCGAGTCATCATTCGATCACCAAGACTGGGAGGAGAATTTACAACCTGCTCCAGGTACCTGCAGATGATAGGCCGGGCGGGCAGAGACCCCGACACCGCCCAAGTCGCAGACGCCTACATCATCATCCAGCACAAGGACGTCGGGCACTTTTCAGCCATGGTCGAAAATCACCTCGAGCCGATCCGAAGCCAGATGAATCAGGCAGAATCGTTCTTCAGACGCCATGCCCGGGGCGCCACCACGACCGTCCCCACCCCGCCGCCGACGACGACGACTTCTCACCCCTACACCGGCATCACACGACTCGTCCTCAGCGCACTAGCTGCAGCCGCGCCTCAAAAGCTCGCCTTTCATGACCTCCTCAGGGCCTACCGACTCACTCTCCTGTACCAGCAGCACACACAGGCTGCCGACGACCCACCAACGCCCGCCGCTCTCGAACCGCTCTGCACGGAGCTCAAGGTAGGCCTCTCTCTCTCTCTCTCTCTCTCTCTCTCTCTCTCCCCCTCTCATTCGACTTATGCCCGTTAGGCACTCGTCACCCGGGGACACGTCGCCGTCTGGATACGCGACGCACAGCACATCGGCGGCCTCAGAGAGGCTACAGAACGAGAGTCTATCCTCTTCTGTGACACGATCATCTCCCCTCACGACACGACAGACCTCAGCGAGATTCACCTCACCCTCACCCCCTTCACCACGGCAACCTTAGCAGGTACGTATCGTGTGACTCCCCGCGGCGCGCTCGCGGCCCGCACTGCCCCCGCGCGGCCCGCCGACCCGGCTGACCATCGTCTCTCTCTCTCTCTCTCCCACAGCATCCATCGACCTCGACGACGCTCAGCGCTTTGTTAAGGAGGCGACCGACCTACAGGGTCGCGTCTCGCTCCACAACCCGCTCGCCCTTCTCTTCCTCTCTCTGCACGAGGATCTCGTGAGACCGCTGAGCGGCGGCGACGACGTCACCCTGGTCAACACGGAGGTATCACAGCAGATACGGATCTGCCGCGCCCGGCCCCGCGCGGACCCGCCCCGTCTCACACCCTTTCTTTTCTATATCAGATTGGCAGGAGCTTTCAGCAGCACCCGGACCTAGACACCTTCCACGCCCTGGGACTCACGCAGGCCGACCTCGACCGTTGGATCACGGCAGCTCACCGCAGCGACGTCCACCTCACTTCCAGAATTGCAAGGCTGTGGTCAGCGCTCTTCGCCACACAGATTTGTCTACATCCAGACAGCTACGAGTCCTTATGCTTGCGTTTCGGGTTCGACAGGGGAGCCGCCATGGAGTTGACCTCCAACCTCGCGGGGAGGTGTGCCAACCTCAGAACATTTTGCCTAGTAAGTCAGATAGAGACGCGCGCGCGATCTCTCTCTCTCTCTCTCTCTCTCGTGCGCTCCACTCATCACCTTATTCCTATCTTGTTACAGACGCACAACGCCTTCTGGTGGTACCCGCCTCTGGCACAGGCCGTCATCGGCCGTTTGAATGACGCCTGCGAGGACGAGCTGCGGCAGCTTTTGAACATCAAGCACGTCACCAAGGTGAGTACGCGACGCTCGTTCGCTCTCTCTCATACTCCCTCTCTCCTGCTCATCCCACTCCATTCTCTCTTCAGCAACGAGCACGCGACCTCTACAACATGGGCTGCAGGACGATTGCCGATGTAGCAGCCATGAGGCCCGATGACATTTCCGATAGAATTCGTTACCTCGGCCGATGGAGGGCTGTCGAGATGTACCTGGACGCCAGAGTGAGTCCCCCCCCCCTTAGGGCACTCTATACACATGATGTACGAGGGAGGGGGGGGTCCCTTGCCTTGACCCCACCCCCTTTTGTTTTTTTTTATTTTTTTTTATGTTTATGTTTACCCACAGAGACGCGTGGCCCTGGAAGCCATGGGTCATGCCGCCAAATGTCAGCACCGCTATGATGCCCTACAGCGAGGAGAGCCTCTTGCCAGCACCGATGTACTCTCACAGCAGTGAATAAACAGAGTATCCTGATGCCATTTAAAGAGTTTTCCTTATGCTTTCTCCACCCTCCGTCGTCTCGCTCACACACGCGATTTTTTTCTTTCATCAGTGTGGCCCCATACCTGAATCCTACATGTTTCTATACGATTTTCATAAGACTTGATTAAGTCATGCACAGTAGTTCAAAAAATTAAAAATTTCCAACGACATGTGAGAGTCATAGTGAAGAAAAAAAAATTGCTAGTGTTCCACTGCCCATTGCACAACGATCACTGAAATTCAATTTTAAAAATTTTGTTTCTCTTTATTTTTTTTAAATCCAGTTCATATTGCAACATGAAAAGTGAATTATTTAAAATAATCCAATTTTGATAGTGACGTGTCGCATCGAGGGGAGAGTGGCTCGGGGCAGTTTCACACTCGCAAGTGTATAACAGTCGAGCTATAAGCACTTCCAATTGTTCAAGTATAGTGAGTTGAACAATGGTATGCGCTATACACTTGGAGTTGCACACTTACAAGTGTTCAGCAGATACATATATACATCATGATTCTCATCATACCCACACAGTCAGTTTGCTGATAGTGCACGCAGAGCACAGGCTTCGCACAGAACTCTTATTGGTGAAAATTGCAGCCGTGTCCCTCTTAACCAGTATCACTTATGAACGCTTATCGTTGATACCCACTTGAACCACCATACATACAGCAATTTTCACCAGTGTTACGGTGGTGCAACGGATCACTGTATGCCACTTGCCCCAGTCGGAGACAGACACTTGAAGATTTCACAGCATTTTTAAAATAAAATTTAAATATTAACATTTATTTTAAAAAGATGATTTATGTATTAAATAGGTTAAGCGATTTTTTTGAATTTGTTAATATTTATTTCTTAAATATAATATTAAATATTTATAATATTTTAAATATTTAAAATGATTTTAATATAGATAGGGGGGGGGAGGAGCTCTAGTACCTCCCCTCCTTATGTCCGTTTTCTTTTGTATCCTGAGCTGTCTTTGAATTTCTTTCTCACTTTCCAATCGATCTTATTCAGTTTTATTTTCTATTTTTTTATTTTTTTTCTGACTTTTTCAGTGATTTTTTCAGTGGGTTAGGTTTCTCTATGTGATGTTCCCCCTCCCCTGCCCGGCAGTAAGAAACACAAGAGAAAGATACTCGTGCCACCTCCATATTATTTCTATAAAATACCGCTTTTCACGATTCATATAGGGGTCAATGAATACCACAGCATGAGTTATCCTTATACAACATCTATATTCTTTTTGTATACAGGGTTGTTTTTGTTTCTTTTTTTTTACAATCACATTTAAACGTATATCAATCACAGACAGTTATAGGAGGCGAACATGATGACGATTTGCCCAATCACAGGAAATACACATGGGGGCCAGACAGGGAAAAAAAGGGGACCGGCTGTGTGTTTGCGATCCTCCCTCCCTCTCTGGACCACTTACAATCACATTTAAGGGGGCGAACATGATGACGATTTGCCCAATCACAGGAGATACACATGGGGGCCAGACAGGGACACAATAAGGGGACCGGCTGTGTTCGCGATCCTCCCGCCTGCTCCCTCTCTGGCTCACTTATACAATCACATTGATATAATAGACATTTCAGGGGGCGAATGATGACGATTTGCCCAATCACAGGAAATACACATGGGGGCCAGACAGGGAGAAAAAGGGGACCGGCTGTGTTTGCGATCCTCCCTCCCTCTCTGGACCACTTACAATCACATGATGAACTACATTTAAGGGGGCGAACATGATGACGATTTGCCCAATCACAGGAAATACACATGGGGGCCAGACAGGGACACAATAAGGGGACCGGCTGTGTTCGCGATCCTCCCGCCTGCTCCCTCTCTGGCTCACTCATACAATCACATTGATACAGACAATTCAGGGGGCGAATGATGACGATATGCCCAATCACAGAGAGGGATCGGCTGTGTTCGAGATCCTCTCTCTCTCTCTCTCCCTCCCTCGACGGCACAAGACGAGGCGGCCCTGCGCGTGCGCGGGTCTCAGCGTGGCTCCACGACGGGCTTGACACCTGCTGTCTCTGGACCACATTCGATCAGCAGCTGCGACACCCGCCTCGTCTGGTTCCTGGAACAGCACACATTTTTTTTTAGACGAGTCAAGATACCCGTTTTCATTATGGTTTTCCTAGAAATCAACCGATAGGGGTAAATATCTCCGAATTTTGATGTTCACCACGAGTTTAAAATTTCAAGCGAATTCACCGAATTCAGAGATGTTTACCCCACATCACGATCACGCCTGATCGACCCCGTCCCCACACACCTATGCGCGTCGATCAAGTCGGACATGACGGCGTTACTGCCCACCGACTCGGCGCAGTAATGAACGTGAATGGAGTGCAGACGCGGAAGAATCACCTCCTGTAAATCAAAACCATGATGTGTGAGCGCGTAGGGACGAGTATAGGGGAGCAGCGCGGCGGGCCTATTGTCCGCGACGCTTACCCGTGGCCAGCACCCCGTCAACGCCCCTCTACCACGGGCGACAATCGTCAGGTACTCTAGACGATGCAGGCAACGCAGAGCTTCCACATCGAGGCCATGACGAGGCCCGTGCAGCACGAGGCTGAGACGAACGACGTGGCGCCCCGCCGCGCCGAGGAGCAGATCAGCCACGCTGCCTTCGTGACCGTGCACGTGGACCGTGAACATGAGCCCCAGGCGAAGGCGGCGGCGATACGAGCACTCACGGAACTGCAGCAACCCCGGCCCACCCTGGGCGCGCGACGACGGCGTCGTCACGATCAGGCCCTCCACGTGTGGCATGGCGGGCACGAGGGACGTCAGGAGCGAGAGGTTCATGCCCTGAACCTGCTCATTTCTCCGGGCCAACCACATGCCACGCTGTGATGACAAGGGGGGCCCCACACTAGGACACGCCAGCACCAAGGACGAGACGTCCGTCAACGAGAGGTGGCGCACCACGGCCAGCAGGGCCCGCGTCGGGAGGTCTGCCAGCGTCACCTAGACACACACACACACACGCCCCATAACCTCTCTCTATCTCTCTCTCTCGCTCACACCAACAGCACCGCACCGCGCCCATCACACGACCAGCCCTCTCTCTCACCCGAAGACCGTCTTCTTCCTCGTCTCCACAGTCCTCCTCCTCCTCCTTCACTTCGTACAAATCAGCCATGTTCACGACCTCTCTGCTACTGCTGCTGCTGCTGCTGCCTCCTGCTCCTGCGCCCTCTACTATACCGAGCCAACCCGATCCAGCCAGAAGAAGAAGAAAAAAAAGAGGAAGAAGAAAAAATATACAAAAATCACCTACACCCCGCTCGGCCTAACCTATATATCGCCTTACCTATATGCCTGATTGCTTGGCGAGACGCTTCAACAGGGTGAGACGCAGCGACTCAGATTTCCGAAAGTGGGGCGACGTGACGCGGCAGCACACCTTGAGCTTCCTAGCGTCTCTCACCATTTTCTCAACCACTTCCACACACTGAATCCTTGCACACCAACGGTAGACCACTCCGTCGACTCGGACAGCGTGAATTGCCACATTCTGCAGCCTGCACCCCGAACATCGCGACATGACTTATTACAGCTCCTCTTCCCCGACAAACGCGTTCCAGCGAACCAGGGCATACGGATCGCCTTGGTACACTTTCAGACGCACGATGGCTGCGCGACGGCACGACAGTGACGCGCAAAAGTAGTATCGCCGCCTCAGGTCGTGCGACACGCACTGCCCCACGACGGGCCGCGAGTGGCACACGCAGCACACTGCCTCGCTTGGCCTCCGACCACCCACCGGCATGTTGACGAACGTACTGATGGCTTCGCGCGCAGACACGACGATGAGGCCGATGCGGCAGGATATGAGACATTCAGCGATCACCTATGGATTTAACAAGAAAAGGGTACTCACTCAGGGAGGGGCCGCGGGTCAGCCTGTCGAGTGCTCCTCCTCGCGCCTCCTACACGCCCACGGACCGCATCATCGTCACCGTCGTGGTCTGCCGCCTGTCCATCAGAGAGAGAGAGAGAGAAAGAGAGTGAGACACAGTCCACCACCCCCCCACACACACACACACACCTCCACAAAATACCTACCGGTGCGCAGCCACGAGCCCGCCCATCACGATCCAAGACGACTCGGACTCCACGCTGTAGAAGAGATGGATCGTCTTGAGCGACGGCAGCACCAGGTCCTGTTTAAGACAACAGCAACAACAATATAGGGTCATACAAGTGACTGTGAACAATCCGAAATGAAATGACAAATCTGCTGCACTGGTAAAACAAATGTCTAGTGTCTATACATGACAAGATGTTTAACACCTATACACTTCACAAATGTTTAAATGTATACACTTGGGCGAGGCTTCACATTAAACATAAAAACAGTTAAACATCATCTGATACCCACCTGAGGCCACTCCCCCTTGAGACCACCGGAGCCACGAAGGTGGATACACAGGGACTCCAGGCAGGTCATCTCGCGCAGACACAGCACCTGCAGGTCCTCCGAGTACAGACAGATGCTCAGCCACACCAGGGACGCCGAGACGGGACCCAGCAGCATCGCCTCCACACTCCCGTGATGGGCGTACACCCTGACGGTGAACAGCTGCACTGTCCCCTGTCCGCTGCGGTGAGCACAGTCCCTGAACCCGATCGACCCGGACGCCCCTCGGACAGGCGACAGCGGGGTCGTCACCAGGAGGCCCTCGACGAGCGGCAGACCCGGCAGAAGCCGTGTGACCAGACTGAAGTCGAGACCTTCAACCTCTTCATCTCGCCGGAGCCAGATGGACCGCCTGACCGCCAAACGCTCTGCGAGGCACGGCCACACCTCCAGCACCGAGGCCACGTCGCTTATCTTCAGGTAGGACAGCACGGCCAGCATGGGCGGGTCCGGCAGGTCCCCGACACACACCTGCACACACACACACACTCTCGCGTTATGCCACTCCGGCCCATATCGTCACGCCACCGTCACACGCACCTGACGCGCCACCATCTTCTCCAGCTCCTCCTCCTCCTCCTCATCCTCGACCAATTCAGTACACTCCCCGACCTGACAAAACACAGACGAGAGCAGAGAAACAGAGATGCAGACTTGCAGACGGCCGACCTATAACCTCACTCTCTAACCTCGCTCCCTCGCTCACCTCCATCGACTCGTCGTCGTCGTCGTCCTCCTCCTCCTCCTCCAACTCCTCCTCCTCCTCCTCCTCCTCCTCCTGCATCGCGTCCTCCTCCTCCTCCTCCTCCCATCTTCCTGCTTTCACGTGACGCAGCATCTTCGCAGGGGCACACCGACCAGCACGACACACACCTTTTTTCAGAGACACACAGTGGCTGGCTGGATGGCTGGCTGGCTGGCTGGCTGGCTGGCTGGATCGCTCACAGCGACGCGCCGGGCCGCTGCCCCACCCCTCTCTCTCGGCTCGAGCGCCAACTTTTTGAATTCACAGAGAGATGGATATCATGAAAAAAATTAAAAAAAAAGATTCGAAACCTCTCTTTCCGAATTTAAACATTTTTAAACGAACGTTTATCTGTATTCCATATGCTTCTGTTACCCCCAAGGTTATATACTCCGTCAAAAAATAAAATAAAAAGCACCTCTCATCGATTTTACTCAAGCCACCACATTTTTTTTTCTACGGCTCAAGTAGCCCCACACCCTCCCTTATACTCTGTTCGTGTACAACTCGTACGGCAGTTGTGTGCAGTTGCAAGTGCGTATCACTTTTCCTACTCCACATTTTCATATTTCCTACCTCTGTACCCCCTACACACCAGCCGCGACAGGCGCTCTCCCTATCGCCTCCGCGGATAGGGGCTTGAGGAGGAGGGTGAAGGCCTTATATCAGGTCATCGCGCGAGGCCACCACACTTATTGGCCTCGTTTTCTCTTTCTCTCAGGCAAACCTCAACTAACCTAACCTAACCTTCTCTCTCTCCCCCTTTTTTTTCAGCCTGCACACCGTGCCCGTGACCGACCACGACGGCCTCATGCTATGGAGAAGTGCGAGGCCATACCGCCGTGACAGGTAGGCAGCCCACTTGACGCACGTGCACCGCAGCCACCCGGGATTGCCTACCCTCCAGGCAAGTCCCCGGAGTGAGAGTGAAGGGGCGCTGCTCCAGTTCAGAGAGGAGGAGGACGACGAGGAGGAGGAGGAGGAGGAGGAGGAGGGGAGCTTGCTGAGTTTTTACGACTTGGCGGACCGGCAGCGTGCATCGCGACGGCGACTCTCGACAGCCCCGCGCCGCCGCGCAGCGAGGTGATCGAGACGCTCTCTCTTAACCGTGCTGGAGCGATGGGGGCCTCCACTCCTGACATCATGTGTGCACGGACCCCGAATCATCATCATTTTCCTTTCGATATCCTTTATCATCCAAAATCTGGCGAAATCTGTAAAATCATTTGAAATCCGCCAACATCTCTTGAATCCTCCGAAATCGGCAGAAATCATGCGAAATCCACTGATACGGCACTCCCGCAATCTTTTATATCATCATCAGTGTTAGTGCCTAAGACCGAGGGGGAGGTCACTTCGAAAAATCATTGTACAGACCCCAAAAAAAGCATTTAAAAATCAAAAAAAAATCAAAAAAATCAAAATAAAATCAAGTAGAAGGTTGCATAAAAATCCGAAAAATCGAGAATAAATTAACTCAAAACTGAGAAAAATGGGAACAAAGCAAGAAAAAACACAATTTTTAAAAAAAGGAACATATTATTTCTTTTTTATCTCGTGAAAAGTCAACAGAAAAATCAAAATCAAAAATCAAAAAAATCAAAAAAATCAAACATCAAAAAAATCATTGTACAAGTTTTATTTGAGTGATCCCCCACCTCGCCTAAGACACACACCTAAGGGGGAGAATCGACATAACCATATGTCCCCACTATAGACATGGCGCAGGGCGACGCCACCAAAAACTATATATATATATTTTCTTTACGTACACACAGCTTATTCCCTCTCACACGCGTGCCTGGTGGGGTGGGGCTCCCGACACTGTGACAAGAACCGTACCTCATACAACTCAACATAACGGTTTTGAATTGACTTAGTACACTATTTTATTGTACTTCGAAATCACGGCAGGAAAAATTTTTTTCTAGTTCATTTGTAGCTTTTTCTCACAGTGTACAAAGTGTCGTTCCTCCTCACCGTCAGAGGCCCCTAATATAGGGGAGGCATGGACTCTATAGTGCAGATTATCCGACCCCGACCGGAGGTGTCACAGAAAAAGTACAATCATCTTTTTACGTGTTATAGTACGTTTTGTCGCGAAATCTCGCAAAATCACGTGACATCCAGCGCCATCACCAAGATGATGCCGGAAATCCCATCAAGTCCGGTGACATCGAGTGAAATCCGTTGAATTCACGTGACATCATTCCGGATTTCAGGAATCATGCGCAATCATATGAAATCCATGATATCCAACAGAATCAACCGAAATCCGCTCCCAAGTCTAAAAATTCCTGCATTCAATGCAATCATGTGTACACTCGCAAAGTTTTTTATAGATAGAGTTGATGGATGCGGGCCTTCACCCTCGCGGGCTCCACGACCCAGCCACGATAGGGCGAGCGTCCGCGCACGCTAGCCAGCCGTGCTTGACGCCCCCGCAGGTGCTGCCCGCCCCGCGCGCTTCCCTACAGATGCCCCCAAGGAGATGATATGACCACGTCGCTGCTCCACTCCATGGCGTCGAGCAAGCCCGCGCGGCCCGGCGGCGAGTACACTCCACGCTGCTGACGCTCGACACCAGGGCGGTGTGGTACCGCACTGACACTGCACCGCACCAACCAAGCAGATGATACCGGAACTGTTGTTATTATTTTTCGGTTTTTTTTTCTCATTGTTAACAATTCTGTTTGTCGTCTGTTCATACCTGTTTCCTATTTGAATACATGTGTTTAAAATAATTTTTTTTTTTTTTTTAAAGAAAAAAGCCGAGTGGGCAAGGAGGTCGGACTTCCAGTCGAAAGTCTGGGGGGGCGGCAGGGGCCAGCAACGGTCGAATCGCTCGATCCGAAAGTGACTGAGAGAGCGCGACATCACCTGCCTCTCTCCCACCCGCTCCGGCTGTCGGGTCACTCTCGGACCGGCACAGAAGCTCGCCCCCACCTACTACTCCCTGTGATCCGACAATCCCACATAATAATATCTTGTCCAACGAACGAACGAACCGCATGCAGGGGGGCTATGCTTATGGCGGTCCAACGCGAACTCGCGGATGCGCACTGCTCAGCGTAGTCGGATCGATTTTGGGACACGACCGCTTATCGACCGTTGCAGGCCTCCCTGGGGGGCGGCGCGCAGGGTTCGATTCCAGGTAGGGTCAGATAAAATATCGAATATAGAACGGCGATGTCACTTGTACAACCACTCATATAGAATAAGATTCAGACTTGATGTCTGCAAATCATTTTCAGACTCCATGTTCACACTGAAGTATGTCATCTGAACTTTCAGATTATTATTTTTTTTTCGACAGTGCGGTCAGGTTACATTTTTTTACAGGCTCGCGGGGGGAGGCTGTATGGACTTAAGTTCCGCGGCCCGGCCCGGCCCGGCCGCTGTGCAAGAGACGCGATATCCCAAAAAATACCAAACATCTTCTCGGTGGAGTCAACAGCTCGCCTAGTCATGAGCGCAGCGCTGCTCCTCGCGCCCCGCCCTGCGCCCCCTCCAGATAATAAGCCAGTCTGATCCACTTCGAATACAAAGACTCTCACTACCACAGTGATATACACACACTTTTGAATGGCGGTTGCAGTACAACCCCTTCGAATGTCAATTAAAAGAATACATGGATTACCCTTTCCATGAGGGAAGGAGCAGCAATCACATCCGGTCCATATAGGGAGACCACTTGCACCCTAAAGAATACAAAAGTCATCACATAGAGAGACAACGGCAACATGTTTCGGCGTATTTTTCTTCGACAGCGATGCAATAAAATAGACTTTTGCTTCTTCACTCAGGCCAACCCAAACTAACCTACCCTAACTTTGCCACAACCGACATTTTCTCTCTCGCTCTCTCTCCCTTACGGATCGCCACCTCGCTCTTTTGCGCTCCACCACCTATCTCTCTCTCTCGCTCCTTCACTCAGGCCAACCCAAAATAACCTACCCTAACTTTGCCACAACCGACATTTTCTCTCTCGCTCTCTCTCCCTTACGGATCGCCACCTCGCTCTTTTGCGCTCCACCACCTATCTCTCTCTCTCGCTCCTTCACTCAGGCCAACCCAAAATAACCTACCCTAACTTTGCCACAACCGACATTTTCTCTCTCGCTCTCTCTCCCTTACGGATCGCCACCTCGCTCTTTTGCGCTCCACCACCTATCTCTCTCTCCCTTACGGATCGCCACCTCGCTCTTTTGCGCTCCACCACCTATCTCTCTCTCTCCCGCTCCTTCACTCAGGCCAACCCTGAAATAGCCTACCCTAACTTTGCCACAACCGACAATTTCTCTCTCTCTCTCTCTCTCACGCCCCAAGATGTGAACACCGCAAGGAGTTGTATACACCTCTCTCTCCCATCCCCTTCACTGACGCACCCTCCTCCGCCTCCCCCTCTCGCTCTCTCTCTCTCTCCCTTACGGATCGCCACCTCGCTCTTTTGCGCTCCACCACCTATCTCTCTCCCGCTCCTTCACTCAGGCCAACCCTGATATAACCTACCCTAACTTTGCGACAACCGACAATTTCTCTCTCTCTCGCTCTCCCGCCCCAAGCTGTGAACACCGCAAGGAGTTGTATACACCTCTCTCTCCCATCCCCTTCACTGACGCACCCTCCTCCGCCTCCCCCTCTCGCTCTCTCTCTCTCTCTCCCCCCTGCCCTTCAACTCTACATACGCACATCCTACAACGCCCCATCCCCCCCCCTGATCCTCCTCCTCCTCCTCCTCCTAAGCATACACACCTCCTCATACACATCCCGCGACCCCTATATCCTTACACGACACCTTCCACATCCAAGACCAACCTAGCCTAACCTAACCTAACCCGCGCCGACACCGCAGACGCACTCCCTTTCATCACTCTCACCAGCACAGCCCCTAAGCACGCGCCCATAGACCACACGCCACACACTCGCGTCCGCCCGACTGCCTATCCCCTACACGACAGGCGCTCTCTCTCTCTCCTCCCATTCACGCGCCCCACAGGACCTCTCCCGCATGACCTGCTCACCTCACCAAACACTTCTCTCATCACTCATCACCACACGCACTCCACAAAACCATCCTAAACCAACATGACCTCACATATGACTTCACATGACCTCACCGCACACTTCTCTTACCACTCATCACCACGACACCCTTCCTCGCCACGACACCGATACCCAACTCTCCACACGATCTCCACAATACAATACTATCCTAACCTATCCTAAACCAACATGACCTCACATATGACTTCACATGACCTCACCGCACACTTCTCTTACCACTCATCACCACGACACCCTTCCTCGCCACGACACCGATACCCAACTCTCCACACGATCTCCACAATACAATACTATCCTAACCTATCCTAAACCAACATGACCTCACATATGACTTCACATGACCTCACCGCACACTTCTCTTACCACTCATCACCACGACACCCTTCCTCGCCACGACACCGATACCCAACTCTCCACACGATCTCCACAATACAATACTATCCTAACCTATCCTAAACCAACATGACCTCACATATGACCTAACCTAACCTAACCTGACCTAACCTAACCTAACCTGACCTAACCTAACCTAACCTAACCTAACCTAAAAAATTTTCCGGGGGGCCTTCGGCCCCCCGGACACGCCCCCCACACCGCCACTCGCCCTGTCACCGCACACACGGACGCAGCACGGTACCTCTGCGAGTACCGACATCGCCGACATTCCCTTTCCATGAGTCGCCTCAGTGGACGATATCACGTCACACGGGACACAAGGCGTCCTTGCGCGGGAGGCGCCACCCGCGCGAATAACGACTTAAGCACCACGTGACGTGCCCGACCTGTATAAGGGGTGCAGAGGGAAGACGCCCTGGGAAGAAGGGAGATGCGACAGGCAGCCTGCAAGGCCACAAGGCAGGCGCGTACTAAAGGGAGGGGGGGGGGAGAGGGATCGCCTCCATCGTCCCCACCCCCATCCCCGCCACCTCGATAGTTCCCGAATAAGGAGGCCTTATCATCAATTTTGCATCCAACACGCCTGTTACACAGCCAGAATTCATAGAGGTCAGACACACTACGGAAATACTGTGAATTATAGAGTCGTAGCGATGATCGAAAAGAAAACGAGATACATTTCCGTGACAGGTCTTGTTCTTTTTAACGAGTCAAGTTTGTCATGGATAACAGAGGTCCATGTTGTCATTGGCTATGATACAAAAGTGTTGTACGAATGTCGCACACTTGTTGGCTGAGCGAAAGCGAAGCCTATTACGCCACTGGAGTGTTAAAAAAGTTCAATGTCTGTCTGTCTGTCTGTGTGTCTGTTCGCACGATAACTCGAGAACGAGTTTTAAGATATCGACCTGATATTTTTACTGTAGCTTCTTGGACTAAAATGCTCGGACGAGTTCAAATATGAACACTCTAGCTCAAAGATTGACCCTGCTAAAAAATAATTTATATTTTTTAAAAAAATTAGATTTTAAAAATTACAAAATGTTATGCTGTCCCAAGGGGTATCTCGGCGAGTTGCGACCCTGTGGACGAAACTTTCGTCCGTTTTGCTCCATCTCTTACTGTTTAGCCGCTGCAGCGGTAAATGTGGACAAAAAGTCGTCAAAATGCATGTTGGGTGTCGTTTTCAGGGTAATCTGTCGAGATGCGACCCTCTGGACGAAAATTTTGTCCGTTTGGCTCTACGGAGAACGGTTTGGGCGTTGATAACTCGACCCCTATTGTACAAATTGGAAAATTTTGGTAACATCATGAAAAGAGGCGAGCGGGGGGGGTCCAGGGGGCGGAAGCCCCCTGGCCTATTCTTTTTTTAAAAAAAAAGAAAGACTTGGGGTCCAGGGGGCGGAAGCCCCCCCTGGCTTCAATGAGTACATCTCAAATCATGCTGGCTCGTAATAAAGAAGAGCGGGGGTCCACACTGTAAAAAAAATCAGTCTTGGATACGGAGCTTGTCACGGCGTTCCGTACCCCATTTTTCGGAAAGGGATAACGGAAATTTACCGTACCTGGCCATTTTTACATCGGCTAGCATAGGGAAAGGGGTACGGAACGCCGTTATCAGTCCGTACCCAAAACGGAAACCGCCGGACACAAAATTAGCGGGAACTTTTCCGTACCTTGGCACCGTACCCACATTTTTTTTTACATGGGCTCTTATGGAAAGAGGGTACGGAATCGAATGTACGGAGACACCGTAATCTAAATTAACGGTATATTTCCGTATGGGTGACCGTGATTTTTTTTTACAGTGCAGGGGGCGGCAGCCCCCTGGCTAAAATGAGTCATTCTTGAATCATGCAGGCTCGCCAGCGCCGCAGGCCTAGGTAGATGTACGCAGGCCCGTCGCAGCGAAACAGTTTTTCGCGAGACATCGCGAAGCCTGTTACGGGAGACGGTGTCTCCCGTACATCTACCTAGTAAGTGTGTATAAGAGGATTCAATCGTACACTTGGCCCACTCGCACGAGTGAATATCCTAGGACCTAAATAAACAAAACATACATCAATAAAAAAACACGTTCCAGTGGCCAGGTGCACGATTGAGTCTTCTTACACATCTACAAGTGTGTGAATGTCGTACAACACTTTAGGGTTTCCAGTATAGCGAGAGCGATAACGATACACGTATAGCCCTTTTGCGATACCGATCTCAAAAACAGACACCGTACCGGATTCTATTTTTGGCTGAGCGATAGCGAAGCCTATTACGCCACTGGAGTGCTAAAAAAAAGGTCATTGTCCGTGTGTCTGTCTGTCTGTCTGTCTGTCTGTGTGTCTGTTCGCACGATAACTCGAGAACGAGTTTTAAGATATCGACCTGGAATTTTTACTGTAGCTTCTTGGCCTAAAAAGCTCGGACGAGTTCAAATATGAACACTCTAGCTCAAAATTTTTGACCCTGCTAAAAATTGATTTATATTTTTTTTAAAAAATTAGATTTTAAATATTACAAAATTTTATGGTGTCCTAAGGGGTATCTCGGCGAGTTGCGACCCTTTGGATGAGAATTCCGACCGTTTTGCTCCATCTCTTACCGTTAAGCCGCTACAGCGGTAAATGTGGACGAAAAGTCGTCAAAATACATGTTGGATGTCGTTTTCAGGGTAATCTGTCGAGATGCGATCCTTTGGGGCATAAATTTTGTCTGTTTGCCTCTGCGGAGAAGGGGTTTTGGGGCTCGGGCCCTTCGCGTCAAAATTGGAAAATCGGGTTACATCATGAAAAGAGGCGAGCCGCAGGGGTCCAGGGGGCGGCAGCCCCCTGGCCTATTTTAAATAAAGAAAAGCGAGGGTCCAGGCGGGGCGCGAGGGGGCAACCACTCCCCATCCTAGTGTACACAGGATTTCTAGTGACATGAGATTTCACCAGATTTTACCTGATTTCACCGGATTGCGTAAGATTTCACTGGATTTCTTAAAGATTTCTTCTCATTGGTAAGATTTCACAGTGAGATGTGTACACGGGACAGGGACATTAATAAATGCATGTTTACAACAGCCTATTGCAGCAGAAAGCAAGAGTCACAGCCCTCGCACTTATACCATAAGAGCGAGAGAGACAGGACGATAAAAGCGCTAGCTGGTTCACGCTGGGCCTGGAGGCGAGGAGGTGCACGAGGTGGGCGGCGTGGAGGCCTCCGCGCCGGCGCCGTCCTGAGCACGGCCGAGCCCGTCCTCAGCTGGTTCACGCTGGGCCTGGAGGCGAGGTGGTGCAGGAGGTTGGCGGCGGCCTCCGCGCGCCGGCGCCGTCCTGAGCACGGCCGAGCTCGTCCTCACCTGGTTCATGATGGGCCTGGAGGCGAGCAGGTGCGGGGGGTTGGGCGGCGAGCACGGCATCGCCTACCAAGTGCACGAGGGTGCGGACAGGGTGCTCGGAGCATACCCTGTCTGCACGTACAATCGTCGTACAGAGGCTGCTGCACCCTCGTGCACTGCCTCCGCCGCTGCCGACAGGCGCGGATCCGTGCCGCCCTGTCAAAAATTGGGGAAAAAAGGGAGAAAAGGGAAAAGGGGGAAGGGGAAAGGAAAATTTTGTCATTTATACGCATTTCCTAATACGCATCGGTCGACATGATAAACAAAAACAAATTTTAGATCGAATTCCCCTGAAAGTAGGCAACCCGCTACATTTGCCCCCTCCTCCGGGCCGTGCTGGATCCGCCACTGGCTGCCGAGGACACACACACCAGTCTGACCCACTCTGGCCCCTCTCCCCTCCTCTTCCGTTCCGGGAACTCAGGTCAAGGGCAAGAGAGGGGCCGCGGTCAGCAACAGCTGTGATTCCGAGAAGGGACGTACGAGGTGGACCCGGCCGGCCGGGGACCGCCCTGCTCCGCTCCAAGACGGCCGACACCCTTCCTCGCCCACGACCTTATTGCTCCCGCGCGTTCAAGTCGTGCGGCTCCAGCACCACCCGTGCCAGAGAGAGAGAGAGAGAGATGGAGGGACGATCGTGCCGCACACGCTCCTGTTTGCGATGTTCAAAAGTATCACCGACAGCCGGGCTGGGCCGGCCCGGCCCGGCCCAGTGTGGGTCGACCTGCCCCGCACGATATTAGTATTCTGGATACCTGGACCATCGGGCCCTAATCCCTATGTTTCCGGCACTAATCCCCCCACCCAGGTCAGAAGGGTATCCAGGTGCGATGGCGGTGGGGCCGAGGGCCCGGACTTGCGTTTGCCGCGCGGGCGCGGAAAAACCCAAGAAAGAAAGAGAAATTTCTCTCCTGACTGCGTACGGCACCGTGGTTGTGTCGATGGCGGCGCTGGAGGCGAGGGAGAGGGAGCAGCAAGGCGATTCCGAACACCGTTTTGTACCTCCTCCCTCTCTCTTGCTCCTTATGGCCGTGCCCAATGAGTGCAACAAGGAAGGAGCGACGAAAACAGTGTGCGGAATCACCTTACAGGTGGCTGCTCGCTATACGCACAGAACACTGTGATAAATACCGTACCATACACGACTCAGCAACGGTCTTGAATTAACGGTTTATACGGTTTTCGTTGACGTACATCACTCATTTACCCAATACCGCGTACAATTTTAATACAGTATTTTTTATTGTACTTCGAAATAACGGTAGAAAAGTTGTAGTTGTCGTCTTTTCTCACGGTGCATCTCTCTCTCGCCCCGGCCCGTCTTATGGCTATCGGGTCCAGCACCACCTCGACCCGTCCCAGCACGGCCCACATCGCCTCACACACTCGGATCTCTGCTCTTAACCCTGTGTGTATCAGAGCGAGAGAGACAGACAGAGGCAGGGAGCACAGATTTCCAGCCGCCACGAGCCTCTCGATGCACCACCATATGCGCTCGATCGCGCCACGCCCCTACTACGTCACGACCAAAGATTTCTTTTCATTCTTTCTTTTCTGAACGAGTACACCCCACCACCCGTCCTTCTCGCACGCGCGGGACCATGCACCTCCATCTCTCTCGTGAGCGCGACAAGGACAGCCGTCACATAGGAGTCGCCCTGCAGTGCGACAAGGACACACCGACCCGCGGCGGCGCAGCCTCCCTGCTCGCTCGCCAACCCGCCCTGCTGCTGCCGCTCCCCCCCCCCTCTCCCCTACCACCGTAGCCCGACGCTGCCGGCCGCAGCGGCGCAGCTCGCACTGCTGCGCCTCATTGCGCGCTGAGACAGCGACTCGACAGGACAGCACCGCCGCGCTCCGTCACTGTCATCCTCAACGCAGACCAGCTCTTCTCGTGTTCAGCATGGACGCTGCCCCCCGCCGCCCCCCCGCCTGTGAGGAGGCCGAGGACCTCACCGGCCAAACTTCTCACCGACCAGGACATGCTCCGCCAGGATGATGTGGTACCCGCCCTGGAGAGCGGTAAGTTGAGCCCACCTCTCTCTTTTCATCTGTCTTTATTTTCAGGCTGTCTTGTCTATGCGGGATGTGGCTCGGGGTATCGCGTTTTGTCTCAGTTCGACATCCCATCCCTCCGCGCCCGTCATGTGTCCTGTGTGCTCGCTAAGGGCTGTCTGGTGTACACAGGTCGTGAATTTGAATTCAATCTGTCTGAATTGAAGTCGTTTTGAATTAGCTTTGAATTTTTTAATTTTATTGCAAAGGTTTTGATATGATATGGTGAATTGGTCCAGAGTGTACTTGAATTCGCTTCAACTTACCTTGGTACACGAGAGTCACTGCTCAAGGTCGTGTTATTATTGCCCTCACTCGGCGGGCCTACCATGCGAGTGCGCACACAGAGGTGGGGGAGGGGGGGGGGGATTCGTCGAGCCTTGTCGCACTCATGAGCCGAGAGAGAGAGGGAGAGTCCCGCTGGCCGCGCACGGGGCTGGCGCCCTCGCACCCCTTAGCCCTCGTCCTCGCCACGCTGTAGGACCCACAATTTTCCAGGAGGGGGTGGGGGATGGCGACGCGCGCAGTCCGGCCCCGCCCCTCCCGTACCCCGCAAAACCCTTGTCGCAGCCTCTTTATCGCCGTATCACTCATTTTTTTCGTTTTTTTTTCTTCTGTTTCAGACCTTCGCCTCTTGTGGACCGCCCAGCAGGACCCGTGGGCACCCGCTCCCGCGGACCTGGCGGTCAACTACCCGGATCGCCAGCCCATGCTGCACAGGCTGGATGTGGGCCTCTATCAGCTGCAGGCGTACCACGCGCGCCAGCCCGACTCCGAGGACATCTGCCCCATCTGTCGGGACGACCTGCGTCCGCGCCGGGTCGCCGACGAGCCGCAGCCGGACGAGCCGGACCACCTCTCCAGATGGAGCCGCCGCCGCCTACACCGCCGGATGGCCGAGCAGCGCCGGCCCGACCTGCCCGTCCACCCTGCTGCACGCCTCGTGCTGCTGCCGACGTGCGGCCACTACTTCCACCTGCGATGCATCCAGACGCACCTCACCGTCAACGGCGACACGGCAACCTGCCCCGTCTGCAGGGGCCCTGCGCGGCAGGCCGTGCCCGTGGACAGCATGCTGCCCCCAACCATGCTGCTCTTCCTCTACCGGGCAGTGTCGGCGCGGCGCAGGCTGACGGACTGCAACTGGCTCGAGGCCGGGCTGCCCTGCCCCAACAAGGCACGCTGCGCCTACAATCACCTCCGCGACGGCCAGCTCGAGCAGTGGGAGGACCCTGACCTGCTGGCCCTCGTACAGGGTGCTGCTGCCCAGCCCCGACCGCCCGCCGTCGCCACTCCCGCCCGCCCCAGCTCCCGCCCGCCGAGGAGTCGTGGGACGACCTCGACACCGGCCTCTCCTTCACCTGGCAGCACCGGCCGTCACGGGGAGGAAGGAGGTACCTCAGGCCGTCAGGAACCCCGGCGGGCTTCATCCCGGTACTGGTGCGGGCCACGGGCGAGGTGTCTTACATCGACCCCCGGGTGGTGGACGCGGACGGCGGCATCCTCTACGATCGACAGCTCCCACCGAGGAACCAGCAGTAACTATCACCTCCAGCCCAGGGCGTGCCGCCAAGGGGTGCAGGGCACTGCACACAGCGTGCCCGCCCCCAAGGTGGCCGCCACCATCGCCAGCGCCGCACGTATGCTCCAGCCCAGGGCGTGCCGCCAAAGGGTGCAGGGCACTGCACACAGCGTGCCCGCCCCCAAGGTGGCCGCTCTGGTGCTGCACATGGCCTCCCACTCTGACTTGGCATCTTGTTTTTTTTGTGATTGGAGAATCATCACTTTGGTAACGTCATCTCCTGCTCCATTTCATATCTTTAAATTTTTCTCTTCCACTGTAACATCTGACGTGGACTCTTGTTTTTTGTGATTGGAGAATCATCACTTTGGTAACGTCATCTCCTCATCCATTTCATATCTTTAAATTTTTGCTCTTCCACTGTAACATCTCACGTGGACTCTTGTGTTTTGTGATTGGAGAATCATCACTTTTGTTACGTCATCTCCTCATCCATTTCATATCTTTAAATTTTTGCTCTTCCACTGTAACATCTCACGTGGACTCTTGTGTTTTGTGATTGGAGAATCATCACTTTTGTTACGTCATCTCCTCATCCATTTCATATCTTTAAATTTTTGCTCTTCCACTGTAACATCTCACGTGGACTCTTGTGTTTTGTGATTGGAGAATCATCACTTTTGTTACGTCATCTCCTCATCCATTTCATATCTTTAAATTTTTCTCATCTGACGTGGAATCTTGTATTTTTTATGTTTGGAATTTCATCACTTTTGTAACGTCATCTCCTCATCCATTTCATATCTTTAAATTTTTCTCATCTGACGTGGAATCTTGTATTTTTTATGTTTGGAAATTCATCACTTTTGTAACGTCATCTCCTCATCCATTTCATATCTTTAAATTCTTCTCATCTGACGTGGAATCTTGTATTTTTTATGTTTGGAAATTCATCACTTTTGTAACGTCATCTCCTCATCCATTTCATATCTTTAAATTCTTCTCATCTGACGTGGAATCTTGTATTTTTTATGTTTGGAAATTCATCACTTTTGTTACGTCATCTCCTCATCCATTTCATATCTTTAAATTTTTCTCATCTGACGTGGAATCTTGTATTTTTTATGTTTGGAATTTCATCACTTTTGTAACGTCATCTCCTCATCCATTTCATATCTTTAAATTTTTCTCATCTGACGTGGAATCTTGTATTTTTTATGTTTGGAAATTCATCACTTTATCCTGTACAACGACAATTGTCTGCAATAAACAAGACGTCATACGAACATGATCTTGTTTTCATGTGTGCTCATTTTCAAATCCATCTCCAGGAAGACGTTTTTCAGAGTGTGTGCATTTTGGGGGGGGTGGGGGGGAGATCGAGGAGAGATAGTATGGATATGGCACAGAGACAGTGACATGGACTTTACTCTCCATGCTTGAGTTGAATAAGGAGGTCCAACCTAAGCCTTTGTTATAAATAAAAAAAAATGTTCTCTCAAACTCAGCCATATGGGCTCTGAGGCGGAATAAGGGAAATACGAGGGGGGGGGGAGGGGGATCACTTCGAAAGTTCATTTTACAGGCCCCCAAAAAAAATTCATTTAAAAAAATCAGAAAGATCATAATATAATCAAATAGAAAGTTACAGAAATACGATATATCGAGAATAAATGACCCAAAGACTTAAAGAGACAGAACGAGAGACAAAACAATTTTTTTTCATAAAAGTTACGGGCAATTTCTTTCCTCTCTTGACATATCAAAAGAAAGGTCCAAATCAAACAACAGAAGAAGAATTTAAATAAAATCAAAAATCATTATAAATCAGAAAAGTCATTGTTCACATTTCATTGGACTGATCCACCCCCTCCCCCCCCCTCCCCCTCGGGAAAATAGTCCAGAGGCCTTTTCTTTTTTTACTTTTCAGACCACCAACATGAAGGCGATTCACACCTAGTATTTTTTTGGTGCATAGAAAAAAAGGCTGCATTTCTTTTCTTTCCTTTTTTTTTGTTTTTCAAAAGAATGGCCGTGAGACTTTTGTGCCAGAAAATAACAAGTCCATGTATGGCCCATTTTCTTTTTATTTGAAATCTTTTCACAAATCAGACACAGAGACAGGAGACACCATTTTCTACACAAATGATACACCATTTTTCTTTCTTCTTCTCAGTTTCATATTTTTTTTACCATTTTTCTTTTCATACAAAAGACGACATACATAGATTAATAAGGCGATTCGAATCAGATATATATAGGAACAGAACGAGTATGGGCAGGCCCTGTGACGCGCTTGGATGCCTCACTCGGCAGAAAAGGGCACTTATTTTAGGAGGGGCGCGATGAGATGCGATCAGCGGGCTCGACCTGTGTCCATAGACGGCCTATCACTGACGCTCGTCGCATACACGTAGGAGGACATTCACTTCGGTGCCGTCAGGCAGAATCATCGACTGGACTTGGAATCGACGTGGGGGCCTTGAGTTGGTCGCGAATCCGGGCAGTACCATGGGATACCGAGACGACCAGTCCGGCCACGCGTGGACCACATCTTGCACCACAACGTCGTCCACAGCCGATTGACTGCTGTCATTTTCGAGAGCGGAACGAGCTCCAATCACGAGGCCGTCCTGGTCCAGGACGGCGGGGAGCCCTCGTCCTCCATCCCCTTCCTCACACACCGATCGGACATCGATGACTGTGATGGTCGTCACAAGGGCGCGCAGCGTTGCGTCACGGAGCCGCGCCGACAGACGTCGTGGACTTGTTGTGGACGGCTCTTCGCTGACGTGGGGCACGAACACGACGGGGCATCGCGAAAACCCCCCGCCTCCCCCGCCACTCCTCCCACCCGGCGCGGTCCTGCTGGGCCCAGCTGCTGCAACGGGACGGACGGAAGGGCTCGGGCGGCGCTGCTGCTCCTGTTGTTCTGAACGGGCAGTCGCCTGCGCACCTGCCGTCACGACGATCGAGTCCACGTCTTCGCTTCGCCTCTTCCTCTTCTTCTTCTTCGCCTCCTCGCCATCCTCTTGCAGATCATCCAACACGGCAATAAGAGACGCGTCCAAACCATCATCGTCTACCTCTAGGCTCGCTTGAAGATGTCGCTTGGCCGAGGGCGTCGATGAACAACAGGGGGTAAATACCCCACCATCCCCTCCTCCTCTGCTGCTGCGGGCCGGCGGTGTCCCTGGCGTCGGCGGGGTCGGACTCCTGCTGGTGGGCGCCGGCCGAGTCCGGGGCGCCACCGCCGAGGAGCTGGTCGTGGGCACGCTGCTGACGGCGGCGGCGGCTCCTGCTGCTGCTGCTGCTGCTGCCTTCACTGGCGGCGGTAGGTAGTAGGCAATGGGAAGAGGCCGGTACCGGTTCAGACGGGACAAGATGCCATCAGCCACCTCCACTCCCAGGTATCGCCTGGAGACAGGACAGAGGACACACATGACACACACACCGACCAGGCACATGCCGCCCCGCCCCGCCCCGCCCCATGGAGTACTCTCTCTCTCTCTCAGGCACAACCCCTTATCGTGACGATGACACTGCTAAAATGACCTTTACTTACTCTAAAAAAATACCGAAAAAAGAAAATACCCTTGACTCACCGCATCGTGCGAATCTGACGTATACTAGGGCACACCCGCGCGTAACGAGATGACTTCAGGACCAGTTCAAAGTCTTTCTTGAATCGCCGAGACATGAGGGATTTCACAGCGCTGGCGCGACGAGCTGGGACCGCAGGCAGAGCCTGTAAAAGCACACACACATGAGAAAAAAGAAAAAAAATACACTTTTTCATGAACACACATTCACATGGCGCAAGGCGATTCCACGACCGTACACACACACACACACACACCTCCAGCACTTTGGACGCAAAGGCGTCACCACACGGATACTCCGGGCACTCTTGCATAAACACGTCCATAATTCGATCCAGATCAGATGCATTGTACGCGTGCTGTGTGTCCCCAGCGGACCGCCCAGATCGACGCCGGCGCGAATACATGGCGTCAAGATATGCACGCTCATCCTCCTCTTCGTCGTCAGCGTCGTCCTCTGCTCCGTCGACGGCGGCCGCCGCGTCTCGGGGCACACGACGACGGCCGTGCTCGTCACCTGCGCCGCCCGGACGCCGACCACCACCACCACCACTGCCGCTCGACATGGCACACGACATCTGAGAATCTGTAAAATAAAAAGATTTAAAAAAAGAACAAAATACAATGCAACCTATCCTAACCTAACCTAACGAAGCTCGTCCCGGTTACCTCTCCCTCCTCCGCTCACAACAGCACTGACGGCAGAGGTGCGCGCCGTCCGGTGTGCGACGCGACGACGGTCCCGCGCGGACCCGCGCGCGCTGCCATACGGCCAGGGTCCACGATGGCCACCCCCTCCTACCAGCGCCTATCGCCCTTATGGGCCTATGTCGTCTGTTTTTATTTTACTTATCATGCATTTATGTGCATTTTCATGCGTTTGCTGTCGTGGTGTGACCCCGCGCGCACCATACGATACGGTGTGTGTGTCCTATACCCCATACCCCTATCCCACCCCCCTGGCCGGGCAGATACGCGCGGGTCTCGCAGCCACGAACGAGATGATACAAGGGGCGAGACGCCATACACTCCACCACGCTGCCCTGCCATGGACGCCACCATGAGGAAAATTCGCTCCTTCGGACGCGTGGACGAGATTGACCAGCTCCTCTTTCGACACGCACCGACGAAGCGACGCCGAGGTCAGTACGCTTCGAAACGATATATGCTCGTGCCCGGCCCTTGTTATATTGGCTGCCCCACTCGAACGCCTCTATAGACCTCACCATACACCCCTTGTACAGGTCCGTCACCAGCAGGCCGACAGCAGGTCGTTCATTTTCCATCACGCCCGCAGGACTATTCGTCCGACGAGGTCGACGAGTTCTTACGCCTGCAAGACGACTGTCGTGAGTCCAGTGAA
>JAHWGI010000615.1:0-12500 GCA_029379305.1 Frankliniella fusca
AAAAGAAAGAAATAATGATTGGTATTCGAACCTCTGCCTACACAGTGTTATCAACGGTGCCGATGTGCATACCAATGTCGCCACGCGGCCGGGCTGTTGCTGCATGGAGAGCAGGTGTACTGATGACGCCACCGGTACAGGTTCGTCGGCGACTACGGCTCTTCGCAGCGTCACCCCTAGTGGGCAGACAATGTGTACAGCGGCGTCGTAGCCGTGGCGGCTCAGTGTTGTCCCGCGAGCCGCGGAGCCCAGGTTCGAATCTTGCTAAACATTAATTTTTCCGAGGGCAGCAGCTTGGCGTGAAATTCAAACCCCCCATTTCAACGGGGCTCCCTCGTGGAATCGCCGACGGTCTAGTGGTCTTAGTGCCACGAAAGCCGCGGGGTGTCATGAGACTCGGCACTTGGGGCCTGGGTTCAATTCCCAGGTAGGTTCTTCACTGGCAGCGAAAGCGAGTTGTCAGGAAGTTCCGTCCCATGCCACGGGGGGTGGTCCCTCGTGGGGAAGTAAGGCCTATGAATCTGGCTCCTTAGTAAACAGCTTTTCCATGACCTGTGCGGGAGCGGGTCAGTACAGGTCTAACCAACCGTACGCTTACTCTTCCGCAAAAACTTCTCTTTCTGCTTTTCTCCCCCTCTATCGTCCTGCCTTGCCTCTACCTCCCACTGACCGGTCATGCGGTCCGGTGGTGCCCAGTCGTTGGTCTGAAATGCTACCTACGGCTTCAAGGCGCTGTTTAAATAGGGTAGTACGGCGGGCCTGACAGGCCGCCAGCCTTAAGCGGGGACTCTCCCCGAAGCGGAGAGGACTTCTCGTGCCCGCGGGGTGGCGGTCGCCTGGAACACACCGGATCCCATCAGAACTCCGAAGTTAAGCAGGCGGGGCTCGCAGGTTGCGAGTTAGGTAGGGGCCTACCATTTTTTCAAATTTTTCAACAATATCTTTAAAATAAATTTATTTGAGGTGTTGTACTTTTTTACCATTTTTTCGGCGAATGCTCCGACCATGATCCATATTCCTTCTCCATTTTACCCCTGTAAACAAGGTCGGAAAAAATCCAGGCACTTTTTCAGGTTTGGGGGAAAGTATCAGGTCGGACAATCGAGCTGCATCGTAGAGGATAGCAGGCGACTCTAACGGTTCGTTGGGGACGGAGAAAACGAGGTCGGACAGAAAAATAACTATGACACCCCGACTGCCAGGTCGGACAAAAAGAAACGTGTGACGGTGGCGGCCGCAAAAATCCCGAGGTCAGACAAAAAAAGGTCGGACAACCTATGTGCTTCGGATAAAAAACGGTCGGACAACCGATGTAGACTCCCGTGCCTCACGGAACAACTCCGAAGCCACAGTTTCAAAATATTCTCCCAATTGTTCCCTGCCTCAGTCGCAGCAGCAGCAACAGCAGAGATCGGTCGCCGGTCACGAGATTGTTATCGGTGGAGGGGAGGTCTGGCTCGTCCTGCCCTGCTCCGTGAGGGCCACGGTGCTGGACGGGGCGGGCACTCACCACGCACTACACTGGCGTGTAGCTACGATCGGACTTGGACTTTTCCGGTGCACCTCGACTGCTTGTAAAACAAAATTTTCGCGAATTTTTGATGAGTGTTGTTACCCATGCTTGTTTCAAAACGGCACCTGAAGTAAACTTCAATAAAAACAGTTTCAAGAGGAAAGTTTGAAATTTCCGTGCATCGAGCTCTTTTACTGGCCAACAGGCGACCGAGCAGCATCTTGACCAAGACTTACAAAAAAAGAACTTACTTGGAGCCGCCACACCATGCCCGCTAGGCGCGCTGCTCCACGCCTCACCAGTTGGCACAATACCAGAAAAAGTCACTTCTGAAGTATATCCATGTTATTCAACGTTACGACTTTTTATTTTTTATGTATCCCAAATTTTATTACAAACATTACTTATGTCCGATTGGAATGTATTGAAGTACACCTAAAATTCAAGTGCGCCAAACTTAGACAGTACCCACTCTATTACGTCCGTCCGTATCCCATGAGTGTGACAAGGATAGAGACCGTAAACGGTCTTCGGGATCAGTGTGCTGCGGGCTGCGGTGCGCACCCGCCCGCACCCACCACGGGGGACACCCTCTCTGCGCGGCGGCCTTTCTGCTGCCGGCGAAGTGGAAAAAAAAATTATAACCCTTTTTGCCCCTGTCCGCCAAAGCAGCAAAGAGAGAGAGAGAGAGAGAAAGGGGGGGGGACGGGTGTCTGGAACGATTTGCGTTTTTGCGGTGAGGGCTTTAGGCCGCGGAGTGAGTCTCGACCCCTTTACGAGCAGCGCTAGTGAGGCGTGGCGGGTCCTGAGCGCGCGCGCGAGCAACACGTGCTGCAGTCACCACCAACATGTCACGCAAATCACTGTGCCCTGCGCCCGCCGCGCCGCGCCCCGCCGGGCTGGTATATGGGACCCACCACCTTGGCGCGGGCGCGGAGGGTGTAAGCCTGCAGGCCTACGCGAGAGTTCCAGCTTCCATCGTGAGGAGGAATCGCTGGTTGGTATGGTTTGCGCTCGGGCTCGCGGCCGCGACCGGCGCGGGTAGCGCCGTGCAGGTAGGCAGCCGGCGCGCAGGTGCGCAGCCGTGCGGGCGTGTTGCCTATGCCGAGTCTATCGGGCGCACTGCTGGAGCGGCAGCGGCCCACCAGCCCGGCCCGGCCCGGCCGGACACCGGACACGGCCAGTGAGCTGGTGACGCCGCCGCAGCAGGAGGAGTATGGAGTAGACCAGCGAGGTGCATCCAAGGAGAAATATGCTTCCAAAAATCCACACACAGAAGGTCGATGACTCTGAAGTCCATCTAGTTCTTCACACACTGAAAAAATCGGATGGGAAACAACTCCAAAATTTCGAGAACAATTTTTGTGAATTCTTCTTGAATTTTTATGAATTTTTCTGTATTACGAGGTGTACAAAAAATTAAGAGTTGATTGGGATGGCTTATGACTAATTATGCACGTTTGATCAACTTAATTGTTAAGTGATTTGGGTACATTTGTATGAATAATTAATTAATTTCATAAAATTAAATAGGAAAGGATAGGAAAACGAAAAACGAAGGACAATAATGTGATCGCAGGCGGATAAGGTGATCGCAGAGGAATAAAATGATCGCAGGAAGATAAAATGATCGCACGGCGATAAGGTAATCGTAAAGGAATACGATAATCGCAGAGTCAGCTCTGTGAGCTGATGCAGCGCTGCAGGAGTTTATTTGGCTAAAGTTTATTTCAGCCAACGCCCTAGACAAATTGAGCTGGCTATTATCTGTCATAGCTAAAGCACTGTAAAAAATTCTTTGTAGATTTACGATATATTTTGTAAATGACGACTTCCAAAAATGTTGAGAATTTGAGGCACACCCTTCTTGCTCGTATTTGAATTTCAAGTTGATAGGAAGTGCTTTTAATTTTACGATTTGTTATTGTAATTGTACATCTTCGCTTCGTTGAAAATTTTCCCGTCAACCTACGACTACTTTTCACAATGAGTTTGACTTACAAAATAACGTTTTGCAAGGGTAGCTTTTAAGTTGCTGGTCACGATATTGGCCTGCACGTGAGTTATGGTAACAGATACTGTTTTCCGCGCTTGATCGCGGCACTTAACTAAACGGGTTAGGTAAGAAGATCTGAAATCATGCACGCCAGTATTCTGTTCTGATCCCGCCCCGCCCCCTCCGCACGGCTGTGGGCGTATAGCGGAGCAGTTCCGTAGCAGATGCGCGGGCTGCTATGGTATGGGGTCGAGTTGCGAAAGACTGCCGTGGCGGAAATAGGAAGAGGGAATCACTTATCCCGAGGGAAAGAGGAAGAGGACGAACTAGAGCAGCACGGGGAATGTTGTGTACTGGCGGCGGGACGGGACGGCACAGCGTAAGGTGACCGAAAGAACGTGTGACTCTCCCGCCCGCCCCGCCCCGCCCCGCCCCGCCCCGCCCCGCCCCGCCCCGCCCCGCCCCGCCCCGCCCCGCCCCGCCCCGCCCCGCCCCGCCCCGCCCCGCCCCGCCCCGCCCCGCCCCGCCCCGCCCCGCCCCGCCCCGCCCCGCCCCGCCCCGCCCCGCGGCGGACGCGTCCCGACGCCTTTGACGGCTGCCGCCACAGGGATTCCAGAGGGCGGCTAGGCTCCCCCCGGCCCTCGGTATCGTGGGGCGCCACGTGACGTCATGGTGCCCCGCCTCGCCCCACCCCACCCCACCCCACCCCACCCCACCCCGCCCCGCCCCGCCGCCTACTGCGCTGCACAGGATCAACAACAACACTTTCCCCCGGCTGCTCCGCAGACACCATTTGAACTTTCGAGCAGATTTCCCTCGTCTGAGCCTGCAGCGCTATTGGGCCGGGCCGGGCCGGGCCGGGCCGAGCTGCTGTGCCGGTCGGGCGTGTCTCTCGCTTGTGCTGTTGACCACAGTGCGTAATGCACTTGGCAGCTAATAATAACAACCGGCCGGCGGGGCGGGCTTCCTGTTTCAAGTACCCGCGGTTATGACAAAACGACTCGCGCGGATATCGTTCTCCGTTTCCTGTTGCCCCGTCGCCTCGCCCCGCCCCGCCCTCTTGCCGTGCATTGGTCCTCGGGGCCAGGGCTCTGCTGGGTGGGTGCTTTGTGGTGCGGGGCGGGGCGGGGCTGGCAGGGCGCGGGCAGCCCCACCCCTCGGCCCCGCCTCCACCGCCCCGCCCCGCCGCGGCACCCAATGAAGCAGCGAGGCGCGACGGCTAGGAGGACCGACCGCCATCCCCTCCTGTCGCCTCTACTCGCCTAGCGGAGGGCTGAGTGCTGAGCTCCTCCCACGAGCGGACGCACAGTGCGGCAGGACTTTGTATGACGTGTTGCAGTGTTGCAGTTCTAGTTTCCGAAGTAATAAGAATCTGAAGATTATAATTCGTATCACATAATAGAAGCGACGCCAGGTAGTGGCTTACACCAGTTGTTTCCTGGCATTGATTAGGTATCGTTACTTTTTAAGAAAGGTTTTGCTGGAATAAACTAAATGAAATAGGTATTTTTTCTTAGTTCTGTTCTGTGCCAATAAGTGCGTATATCAAAACAATTACTATAGTCTTCAGAATTTATAAGACTTCTTTTTGAATCTATCTTTTTGATTTTCCAAAAAAAAATTAACAGTGTGGTGTCGTCTACACTCTCAGACAGTTGTAGACATTTTCAAACATTAGCATTTATTTATTATTGACTTATATGTCGTGGTGATAATCAAAGACTATTTTTCTCTGTGTGAATATTGAGGTTTTATAAGACCTTTTCGAAAAATATCAACAAGGTTATTCAAAAAATTTGAACGCACGTGTAGACGATTTAGTCCCTGTTATACTATTGCATATAAGTAAATAATACATGAAGGAAATGTCAATGGCAGTCTGAGAGTGTATTCGTGGTGTAATGAAATACAAATAAAATATAAAGAGATTCCTAATCTAAATCAAAACTTCTTTCTTCGTACAAAATTGAAACGAACACTTTTGAATTTGAGCACCTTAAATTGATATTAAAATAAAATGAAAGGAACTTAATGTAAACGAACACTTGCAATCGTATTGGTTACAAAGACGCAATCAAAATAGGAAACTGTTAGGCGCTATAGCTTTATAAAACATTTTGATGAAGAGAAAAACTGTATAATTTTTGGAACAAATCAGTTACGCCTCAACTTACGTGACCACATTCATGCCGAGAGAGAGAGAGGGAGGGAGAGAGAGAGAGAGAGAGAGAGAGAGAGAGAGAGAGAGAGAGAGAGAGAGAGATCCGAACGTGTGAATGCTTGTTCCTATGGTGTTTCCACAAAGTCATCTCTTCTTAAAACTAAACCACACGCACTCACGTTTTTTTTTTCTTTCTTTCAAACCGAGAAACACGACATTCCCTTTCCGATTCATTTGACCGCGGGGTGCGAGTACTCTTCGAAAAAATACGTGCGGCTTTATTTTTTTTCCTGTGTTCCCATCGAGGGTAGGGCGACGGGGCGGGCCGTGCCGGGCCCCTCTGAGGCAGTGAGCTGCTCATGAGATGGGTAATGCTGGCCCGGATGGAGACACGTGTGCCCAAGGCGCCTCCCATCACCCTTCCCATCTCCTGACAGGGTCTTACTCCGAGGCGCCGACCACTCTGTTCGAATAGGATCTCCACGAAGAAGTCAATCGCCTCAAGGACATAAACCCGACCCACCTGCTCGACGCCCTACCAGCGTGCGGGTGGTGATCGGGTACCCGCCCCGCCAGCACACTGAAAAATTAAAACTCCATTGTGTGTCACACGCTTGTAGGCCAGCGAGTTCTCATTCGCCCACTTTATCGCGTGACGGTGTACATTTTTCCAAAAAGGACTTTGAGACACTCAGAAGGACGCAAGGGAAAGGTTATTGATATTCATATTCCTCCTAGTGCGCGACATTCATCACGCGTTTGGGTTCCCCGCGCCGAGTACATGCATTGTACCCAGAGGGCAAGGTGAGGGTATTACGCGCTCCACTCCGGCCAGCTGCAAGCAGCACAAAGGACAATTCTATCGGTAAGGCCGAGCGTGGTGAGGGGCGGGTGCGGGGTGGGTGCGGGGCGGGTGCGGGGCTGGTGCGAGGAGGGTTCGGGGCGGGTGCGGGGCGGGTGCAGGGCGGGTGCGGGGCTGCGGGGGCCCCCGCTCCGCTCCACGGCCAGCCAATAAGCATGGCGGAACGATTGGGTACGCTCGACTTGAAGGCGGTCCAGCGTAGGCCCCGCCCAATGGGAGGAGAGAGAGACGCAAAGGGAGGGGGCGGGCGCCGGGGTGGGGGCGGGGCGCTGCGGGGCGGGGTGGCACGGGGCGGGGGCTCTGGCAGCGCTCTGCTCTGCTGCTGCTAGGAGTCCGACCGTGTCCGCAGTGCCGTTCCGTTCTCTCGATCGTGACGAACACAAAACCCATATTTCGGGGGTCCCGGCTGCCGACCCACCCTGCTGCAGTAGTGTTTGTTGTGCTCGTCAACGTCCTCCGAGAGTGATTGGCGCCCCGCCCCGCCCCGCTTGCGCAGGGTGCTGACGTGCTTCACCAAGTGCATCGCGTCGAGGAGAAGAGGCGCTCCTGCGCGGCCCTCCAGGCCGCCCCGCCCCGCCCCGCTCCGCCCCGCCTCGCTCCCCGTGCTCCTCGCAGGGGGGAGGCCGTCAAGGTGCGCTTCGTCGGGGACCTGGTGCCGCGGGTGCCGCCCTGGTGCCGCCCGGCGCCCCGGAGGCCTCGCACCGCGCCTCGCCCGGGGCCGGGGCCCGCGGCCGCACCAGCACGTCTCCCGCGCGAGCGGCGCCAGCCTCCATCCTGGACACCCTCGTGGACGTGTACCGGGACGCCGCCTGCATGGACTCGGGTAAGAGGCTGATGCTCAACCGCGACGAAAATTATATGCTACTCAAAAGAAACTCAAGCCAGTTTTCGGCGCGGGTTCATTCCTATACAATGTAATGAATATTGGGCATATACCTGGCGTTTCAGAGAAAACGTTACAGTATTTTGCTGGTCTGCCTACCGTGCCTACAGTTGAAGCGGGTAGGCAAACCCTCATACCCAAACCCCCATGTTCCTTAAAACTCCCCGTACCCCTTGCAGTGTTGCCAGAAAGTTAGGCAAAAATCCGCGCAATACACCTGTGCGTAACGGGACTGTATCTCCGCCTGCCTGCTAGGCAACATCTGTGCACGAGTACAATGGTGTTGCCAAGTATAGGCAGGCGGAGATACCGCCAACTGCACACAGGTGTATGGCGCGTTTTGTTTTTTGTTTTTTGCGCCTAACTTTTCTGGCAAAACTGACCCCTTGTAACGTGAAAAGCCGGTCGGCCTTCTTCAGAGGCCTCAACGGCGAGATCTGGTATATATAAATGTATGTTCATAGCGTGTGCAGACATTTACATCGGTACACACATTGTATGTATGCGCCTATCAGAGTTAACTGTCAAGTTCTCTACAACTCTTACGACTTTCTTAACAAAACGCTTCGACTATGACGACACATGTCGTTTTTCGATAAAGGCTGAGGCCGTACACGTCGTAAAAAACGCGTTGAACAGAGCGGGCGCTGCGCTGGGCTGCGCTATCGCGTAACCACCATTTTATCGTGTCGATACCCTACCGCCGCCTGACTCGAGGGAGCGGCACGCATGCAGGGGCAGGGGCCGCAGGGCAGGCCGCAGGCTCAGGCTCCCACGGGGTAGGAGCTGTGCAGGGGCGCGCCGGGCCGGAGCACGCTGCCGACCGATTCAGAACATCGCTCTCATACCTCTGTCCCTGTCGCACGCACGAAGGTGTCTTCTCTAGGAGATGGGGTTGCTCCATGAGTGCGACAAGACAGCGACATGAGAGCGATGTTCTGAATCAGTCGCGGCTGTCGATCCTATGAGCGCTCAGCAGCCCGGCACATTGGCCCGACCCGACCCGACCCGTGGGGGCAGCAGACTCGCGGCGGAAAACACTTGTTTCATCACTCAATTAAAGGAGACCAGTTCGCACAATACAGTGGCAGGGCAGCAGAGAAACCCTTCATCTTGTCGGGGCGGGGCTGCGAGAGGGGAGGCGGGTGAGGCGCAGAGGGGGTCCACACAGCCGGACAATGGCCACATTCGTATCCCGATAACGGCGGCATTGTTAACCTGCCCGCAATCAAGATCCCCTCCTGGCAGCCGCCCTGTGCTGCCTGCCTGCCCCGCGCGGGTACCTGTACCCGCTGCATGGCACCCACCTACTCTGTCGCCAACAAAATACCCGACAACTTCCCGACATATCCGAATTTTCTCATCCCACGTTTCAAAGTCCTTTCTGATTAGAAAAATTATAATCAGAGACATTTTCAGACACCACTGAGAGCGTGTGTGCGTGGAGTGAAGTGATCGGCGTGCGCTATCCGTCTGCGCCTAAGCATAGCGGGGCGGCGGGTGGGAAGAGGAAGAGGCTACGGCGCACGCGCCAATCGGCGACTCATTTACCACACAAGCCCGGGCCACTTTTGCGAAGACGCACTGCCGATGCACCGCTCGATTTGAAATGAAGTCGTCCGCTGGTGGCGTTTCGAAGCAAAGGGGAGGAAACGAGAGAGGCAAGGAGCGGGGGGGGGGGGGGGGTTAATTACGGGTGTTGGAGGGGTGCAGATGAGCACAAGAGAAACAATGGCAGTGCACGAGTGAGCGCCGGGCGCCGCCCATGCCCAGTCCTGCCCGTGCAGTGCGCTCCGCACTACGAGACGGCTCTGGGCTGGGGTCTCCGCCCCTTCCCTCTCGATACCAGCCGGCCCGGCGCGGCGATCAATTTTGTTTTATCGTTTGTTGTTGGGTTTTTCTTATATTATTTTTTTGTAATTTTTTTTTCAAAGGAGAGATCCGATCGGAATGTGCATGGTAAAATAAGGCCAATCAATTTCAGAGCTAAGCCCGGGCTGGGCCGGGCAATTAGCGCGCGGCTGGGCAGCGCGGCTCGGTGTAGTGCAGCCTCTGTTGTTGTTGTTGTTTTTCCTGCCGCTCCACGTTGTTATTGTCAATGCTCCGTTGTTTTGTTGTACATTCGCGGCTGGGGAACGGGAAAACGCTGAGACAGTGGATCCTGCTAGCTGCCTGCCTAGCTTGCTGCGCAGCAGAGGGTCGCAGCGATCAGAGGTCTGCTCAGCCGTCAGCGGAGTGCTGACCGCGTGGTGTAGCGACCTCGTCTCTCATAAAAGCCATGTATTTAAAAAAAAAAAATGTAAGGAAAGAAAGGGAAAACACGAAGAAATCCTATCATTTCGAGGAATATTCCTCAGATTTGGAGAAGCAGGTCTCGTAACTCGACAGTTATGCACTAGGAAGTATTCAACAACGAAAGTGTTGTGCGGCGCAGTTGAATACTTACAAGTGCACAACTGCCGTGTCGAACACTAACAAGTGCAAACCCGTGGAGTTGAGCAGTTGCAATCGCACGGCTGTTGAGTTGAACACTTTCACGTGATAAACATGGGGTTGCACACTTAAAAGTGTTGAACAGCTGCACTCTTCGTTTAATAGTGTGGAGACAACGTTTCGCTACCTTATGGTCTGCCTACCAGTCAGGCAATAGACTATTCCGGCGGCAGCGCGGAGAAGACAACATGGAAGAACAAGAGGGCCCGTGATTCGTTGCGCGGTCTCCCCCACTACTTTGCGAAGGTGGTGGGGGAAGCCGCTCGACGAATCACGGGCCCTTCTGTTCTTCCGTGTTGTCTTCTCCGCGCTCCCGCCGGAATAGTCTATAATTCCCTTTCGTTCCCTGCTTCAACTTCAACTTCAACTTGGGTTGCTATACCGAGGAGGGGACCTAGATAGAACATGTCTCCGATTGGACGGACCGACCAGTCAGTCAGTCAGTCAGACGTCCAGAGGCGATTAGAAACCACACAGGGCAAGAGAACGGGGTGGGGAGGGAAGGGGAGCGCCTCGGGACGAGCAGTCGCCGCGCAACGCCACGCCGCACAAGCACATCCTGACAAACAGATTAGTTTTGATTGACAAGTTCAAAATGTTACGCACGGAAGTCTCTCGATCGTGGCGCTCGCGATGCTGATGCCGAGCGCTGCCTCGCCGCCAGAGGTTACGGGCCCGTGCCCGTCGCTGTCACCGCTCCGCCACCACGCCTCCCGGGTGTTTCGTGAACACGATGAAAAGGGTTAAAGAGGACATCTCCGACTTATATCCAATGCGCGGCCGCCCGCGGGTACGTATAGGCGGCGGTCAGCAACAAGATGGCATGATTACCGGAGGCGGAGCGGCGGGGGTGCGGTTGAGGGGGGAAAGAGCATTGTACGGCCCCACAAAAATCATTTTAAAAAATCAAAAAGTTAAAATAAAATCAAGAAGAAAGATACAGAAAATCACGAAAAAATCGAGCACTAATAGACATTAAAGAGTCAGTAGTTGGGGAAAAAATTAAAAAATCACAACAAAAAAATCTTGTTGTTTTTTTAAGTACAAAAATCATTTTACGCATTTTGTATGAGTGATGACCCATCGGGTGCGGACTATAGGGGTGTTGTAGGCTGCTCGGGATCAGGACGGGACAAGGATATGCGGATACGTGTTGTGTTTGCCTCCGCGCGAGTGCTGGTGTTCAACACGTTCCATTACCTGAACCTACCAGGCACGGAACTCCATCGCCTAAAAGAAGCGGCCGCCCTTCTTGCAGGGGCGACAGACGATGCGCAGTTTTCCGCCGCAGCAGCCTATTTTCCCTCGTCCTCACAAACGACAGCCGCGGCAGTCGACGGGGCTCTGTACTTGGGCCGGGGCGTGGTGGGGCGTAGCGGGGCGTGGCGGGGCGTGGCGGGGCGTGGCGGGGCGTGGCGGGGCGTGGCGGGGCGTGGCGGGGCGTGGCGGGGTGCGGCGGGGCGCGGCGGGGCGTGGCCGCGAGCGGATTGAACCCGACGTGAGCGACACGTGCCATTAGCGACCAGTTTGTTCAGTGCTGGGGCTCAACGGTTTTGCAAATGTGTAGTGCAACACATGGCACATTTCCCCCGGGCCAGCCCTCGCTCGCTACCTGGCATTCACCGCGGTGGGGCGCGGCGGGGTGGGGGTGGGGTGCGACGCGGCGCGGCAGGGCCCGGCGGGGCCACGCAGCACCTTTCTCTCCTCCCCCTCCTTTTCAAACGGGCCGAAATGACACGAAATTTTGTATCTACAGCTTGCCAAGCGGTCTGGTCTCATCTCGGCGATAGGCTGGTGCAGACCGCAGGGCCTCTGCCTCCGACCCGCGAGAAAAATGAGCCCGAAAATATAAGCATGCGCGCGGGAGGGCGGGGGTGAGAAAGAGAAAGCAAAAGAGAGAGAGATAATGGTGGAGAGGGACAGAGACAGAGAAAGTGTGCGGTGTAAGGGTGGGAGAAAAGAAGGGGGTGGGAGGGGGCGAGAGGGAGTGGAACATGTGGGGGGAGCGATGAGCGGGGAGGGGATAACGGATGGGAGCAGACGGTCCTGGCCGGGCGGGCCGGGCGGGCCGCTCACCTGTGGGCTCATCAGTCTCATCTTGTCCCCTCCTCCACCTCCTCCCTGGCGCCCCTGCAGGCTGATTCCGAACAGCGTTTAGTTGTGTCCTCTCTCTCTCGCTCCTGAAGGCCGTGCCCCATGAGTGCGACAAGGACAGAGGCACAACCCTACTGGTCCTGTACTGACCGGGGGGCAGGGCCGGACAGCACAGCCTCCCTCCTGCTTTGGCGGCGCCTTGCGGGCAGGCGCGGGCCGGGCCGGGCCAGGCGGGGCCGCAGAGCGCGGGCGAGAGGTGAGGTGAGGTGAGGAGTGACCCTGCCCGCCCCCACACCCACACGCCACATCCCACGCAATAAATCGCGAAGGGGCCGGCCGCGACGAAGGCGATTTTACCCTCATTTCACCCGCAAATGTTAAAGACACCCCACCCGAGCGCTGGCGCCTCCGGACGCCGAGGAAGTTTGTCCGCGAGGAGCGGGGCGGGGTTGGCTGGGGCGGGGCGGGGCGGGGCCGAGCAGGACACAGGACGCGCAC
>JAHWGI010000615.1:17500-24533 GCA_029379305.1 Frankliniella fusca
CGGCTTGAAATTCATTCACGAGCAAAAAAGGTCCGTCGTAAATTTACAACATAGTTCGTAAATCACGATTTACAAAATTTATCGTAAATCTACAAAGATATTTTTCACAGTGGTACGACCGGCCGGCGGAGCCGCGGTCCACTTCATGCAAACATAGTCTTTGTATATTTTAAAGATTTTTTTTCTGAAGTTCGTAACGAGGAAACGACGTGAAGTCACAAAGTTTCGAACTGTATGGTGAGCGTTACCGCCACCAGTGAAGATATTAAGCAAGTTCGATTCGAGAAAGTAGTTATGCACGCATACAAACTTTCTTCGCACATTACAAACTTAATTCGTATTTTTCGATTTGGAAACTGCTGAATGCTTTGAAGCTTACAGAGACGAATAATCCAGTTCAAACTGTAGTTAAAAGACAGTTCGTTCCGACCTACCCTGCTAAGGACACAACACATCGTGACCTTTCTCCTCGCACTCCTCGCTTCGGACGACGACCAGCCTGCAGTCTGATTTTGAAGAGCGCTCTCCTCGCCCTTTCTCTCTCGCACTTACGGCATATGCATCATTAGGAAGCAGCTTGCTGACCTGCAGGATCTGACCCAAACTGCAACCCACCCGGCTGGCCGCCCTCCTGCCGCAGCCCCGCCCCGCCCCGCCCCGCCCCGCGCTTCGCGGCCCCGCCACCAGTCCGCGGCGCGGCCCCAGACTCGTTACTATTGACGCATGTAACCAAGCATGAAACAGACGTGTAATTTAGCTGACCGTGATGGGATAATGCTGGCTGAAAGAAGATTGTGGCCATCATTAACCGAATGTAAAAATAAATGGGGCGCTGGGGCCAGGGGGTTATCGCCGCCTCCCCCTCCGCGCCCCGAGGCGAGGCGGGGCTGGGCGGGGCGGGGCGGGGCGGGCGTCGCCGCTGATACGGAGGCCCCGCGCCGCGCCCCGCGGCCGGACCGGCTGGTCTCTGCTGCAGCAGCGTGCAGCCAGCAGCAAGCTGATTCAGTCGAGCGCTCTCCTCGCTCTGTCTCTCTCGCGCCTGTAGGGCGCACCCCGTGAGCGCGCGCGAGGGAGAGAGCGAGGAGAGCGCTATTCTGAATGAGCCCACCTACAGGGAGAGGAGCGGCGGGCCTTCGCTCGTTTCAAATTCAACAAGGGTCATATCGGGCCTCGATGTTTGTCGCCTTCATGGGGGACAGCGGACCAGGTCCGGCTCACTTCTCCACTTCGCCGTTTCTCATTTATCAAAAAGTCCTTCCGTTGCCAACCTTTTGTAAAAGAAGTTTACATTCAACTTGTGAATGATTCAAACTTCTTTCATCGCGAAAGTTTGGACCAATACTACAGCACGGAGTTAGAAGAGCACAGAACGCTAGCTTTTTATTACGATAAACTTTGTGTTCAGAGGAGATGCAGATCTCCTAGGACTCCGCTCGCTCGAGTCCTATCCCTGTAAGGGAGCCAGCCGTCTGATTCCGAAGATCACTCTCGTACCTCCGTACTCGTCGCACTTATGGCAGTGTCCAATGTTGGGGGTGGCAAGGACTCATGAGTGCGACAAGGACGGAGGCGCGAGAGCGATCTTCGGAATCAGCCTGCAGGGGCACAACCATGGGGTGCGACTGACGCCACCCGCCCACATGGGTGGCTCCAAAGTGGCAGGCTGCCTGTCCTGGCGCTGTCTCCTGCCCGCCCCGGCGGCGCTTCCCTCCCCCTCCCTCATCCCAGGAACTTCCGCTCGAGACGGGTGCTGCCACGGCCGGGGCACAAGGGGGCACAAGGGGGCACAAGGGGGCACGGGGAGGGGGGTGGGTGGAGGCTGCAGGGACGATGCCTTTTGAAGTCTACCGACATCTTAATTAATAACACGGCCTCGTGTCTCCCAGCTCCCACCTCGCCTCGGGGCGGCTAGCGCTGCGCCCTTTTACTCTATTTCCTAACCTTGCCGCAGCCATTCAACGGCGACGCACTCTTCCTGCACGACCGCGACAGATTTTCTTCCTCGCTCCACCCAATCCCGACTGATGCTCGCAATTTCTCATAAACACGACCCTGGCTGGCAGGCGGGCCATCCGGCAGCATGGTGCCAACTCTGCCGAGCGGGGTCGAAGTGCGAGGTGAGGCGGGGCGGGACGCGGGCGGGGCGGGGCGGTATAGCGACACCAAGCGACACCTGTTACCGCGGGCGGGGCTGGGCAGGGCGCCGCTAGCACGGGGTCGCTTAACTTCCGGGTACAACCAGGAGCGCGCGTCACTGGGGCTGGGGGGCGCCCTGCGTCGCGGGGATGCACATAGCGTCCGTCCGACACTTTTGTCTGAGTGATCGGGGCCTGCAGCCTGCAGGAGTGGTGCGCGGCGAGAGGCAGAGAGACGGGGAAGAAGGGGGAGGGGGAGAGGGGCGGGGAGGCGGCGCCTGCTTGTCCGAATTACTGGCGCGCTGACGCGAGAGTTTCCGAGCCGTGTGTCCCGATCGTCCCCCTTTAATTCGTGGTCATAAATAAGTCAGCGGGGTTGCACGCTGCTCCCCTCCTCGCCCCACCTCACCCCGCGCGAGTAGAGTAGGCTGCGTGCTCCCCCCCCCCCCCCCGCCCCCCCCCGAGGCCCCGCCTGATGCCTGATCCCCGGGAGTTAGTCGGCCGCATGTTGAACGACACCGCGGCAGGTTGTTTGACAGACACACTGGGTGTTTGACACTTGGGGACTCACAGCGCCCGCTCTCGTGTGTGTGTGTGTGTGTGTGTGTGTGTGTGTGTGCGCGCACGCGTGCGAGGGAGAGAGAGAGAGGGGGAGGAAGAGAGATGGAGGAGAGAGCGTCAGGCTCATTGCACATCGAAGGGAGTTGAGCCCCGCTCCGCCCGCGCGAGGAGTGCAGGGCGCAGGGGCGCAGCGCAGGACCTGCAGACTGATTCCGCAAGGCGGTTCCTTGTGTCCTCTCAGGTGTCCTCTCTCTCTTGCTCCTCATGGCGTCACCCCATGAGTGTGACGACGAGGACATGGAGACGAAACCGTCCTGTGGATTCGGCCTGCAGGCAGGACCATCGGGTCTGGCGAGGCCTGCCTGTCCTGTAAGCCAGGATGGGTGGAGGGGATGGGGAGCAGTGCTGCTGATGATGACGATTGTGGTGACGGTGATGATGACGGTCACGGAGATAGTCTATTCTCGGACAACAACGGGGCGGCGCTGCCCCACCAGAGACGGTATCTGATCGGATGCTGCAAGGTTCTAAACCTCTCTAGCCTGGCCTGGCACTGCTTCTCTGTCAAAGGGCCCGCCCCACCCCACCCCGCTCCACCCCGCCGCGTCGCGCCAAGTAGCGCAAATGTGTTACACTGCACGGCGTCCACTTCGCTGCTTCTGAGAACGATACCCGCGACCAGTGATCTTATTCATGGGGTAGTTTTCGACGCCCAGACCGTCCTGCTCGCAGAAGCAGGGCGGCATGGCCGTCACCGGATTCCGAGAGTCGGTTTCGTACACGTTCTGTCTATCTGTCCTTGTCTCACTCATGGGACGAAGCCATAAGGAGCAAGAGAGAGGACACTGGTGACCTCTTTCCGCCGGATTCAGACGGCAGGAGCCGAGCGGAGACCTTCTCTTACAAATTTTCTTTCCGCAGGGGGCATAACTCTGTGAGAGGGATTCCTAGGATGACCTTAGCGGTGCGCGGCTGAGCCATGGCTGAGCAGCCCGGCCCGGGCCCGGCGCGGATCCCTTTGGCCTCCGCGCTGCTGTGGCGCGCGCGTGGCGAGGCGAGGCGGCGAGCCGTGACGCGGCGTGACGCGGTGCGCGAGGCGCGCGCACGCGCGCGCATGCCGGCCCGGGACACGCCATTCCACCCCGTCTGCACTGCCCGGCCATGTGGCCCCGCCCCGCCCCGCCCCACCCCGCCCCGCCGCAGTCACATCCGATCAGGCGCCTGGCGGGGTGCGGGGTACGGAGGGGCGGGGCCGGGCCGCGGCGAGGGCAGTAGTTACACGCATTGGGTATTGCTGATCAGGGGTGGCCAGGCATCTCGCGGTGCCCCTGCCCCGCCGGCCTGTCTCTCCCTGCCATCACCCCCCTCCCCTCTCCCTCGCCCTCGCCGTCTCTCTCCCTGCTCTCCCCCGCCCGCAGTCGGCTCCGCGCTCCGCGACTCGTCGCCAGAGTCCCTTTCTCTTCTTCCTCCCCTCCGCCCTTCGCGTCGAACGCGCGCGGCGAGTCTAAAATGAGACCGCAGCCCAGCCCCATCGGCGGAGCCGCCTCTCCTCTCGACTCTCGCCAGGCCAGGCCAGGACCCATAGAGTCCTCAAACGGGTGGACCCGGCCCGGCTACCCGGAACGCGCCCGGAACCGCAGGTGCGAGTGAGACGCTGTGACCGAATTGTATCTCCATCCCGCTCTCACCACTCTCACCTGCGCATTCGGACGCAGTCCGGGCAGCCGGATCCATTCGTTTCAGAACTCTGCCAGGACCGCGCCAAGCTCCGACTTGCGGTCCTCAGCGGGCCGCGCCGAATGGTCTTTGGTCTTCCCCCGCGTTTGACAGTTAGACGAGGGCTTTCCCTCCTCCCGTACGATTACTCCATTCCGATTTCGCCCGCGCCACTTGCACTCCACAGGTCAGGTCTGCCGCGATCCTGTATGCGTGGACAAGTGTCCCACACGTGGGCAGAGGGCGGGGCAGGACGCAACAGGCCGGGCGCTGACGGCGGTGGCGGCACCCTCTGTCCTGTCTGCTCCGCCCCCCCCCCCCTCTGCCCCAACCCGCCCCGCCAAACCTCGCCCCCCCAGCCCCCCCCCTTCCCGCCCTGCCCTGCCCTGCCCCCAGAGCCCCTGACCGCAAACCAGTGGCTGCTGCCAGTGTCATTTTTTTCCCTCTTCTGTGCGCCGTCCCCGGCGACAGCGGTATAGCTTTCATTCGCTCAGGTTCACCGACAATTTCTGGGAAGAACAGAGTTACAATATTATTTCTTTGCTTTGGAGAAAATCTTGTTGTCATGTCACTCCTCACTCACCAAATCCCGCACCCGGAAAAGACAGCTTTCGTGGCAAGAAATGTTCTTGCAAATTCAAGAAATTTGCATTCCGTCCGGGAAAACGTACTGAATCAAGCGAGGGGGGAGTCACTTCGAAAAATCATTGTACAGCCCCCAAAAAATCATTTAAAAAATCAAAAAAAAAAAAAAAAATCAAAAAAAAAATCAAAAAAAATGAAAATAAAATCAAGGAGAAAGTTGCATAAAAATCCAAAAAATCGAGAACAAATGAACCCAAAACTGAGAAAAATGGGAACAAAACAAGAAAAAACACATTTGTTTAAAAAGTAACATATCATCTCTTTTTTATCTCGTGAAAAATCAAAAGAAAAATCAAAATCAAAAATCAAAAAAATCAAAAAAATCAAAAATCAAAACAATCATAGTACAAGTTTTATATGAGTGATCCCCCCCTCGGAATCAAGTATTTGGTACTTTTCTGGTTACGGCTCACGACCACGAGTTCGATCAAGTAATACCTCATGTCAAAATTTAACTCCCCACGAATACTTTGTGTAAAGTGGGCAGTATCTATATGCCTCGCTTCTTTGCAAATCCTGATAAGGCGATCGCCAAGTCGGCAAGTGTGCAGCGTGCATACCGTCCACTCCACTCTGGTGTGGTGAGAGGTTTTTCGCCATCTTATTAGGCAGTCAAAGCTTGGACTCCGACGGCAAAAAGAAGGATCATAATGCACCGCAAAGAGGAAGGAGAGAGAGAGACAGAGCGAGAGGGAGAGAGGCAGGCCCACCTGGGCCAAAATTGACTCCGTAAAACAAAAGGGACAAAAAGGCAAAACCGTGTCGGGATAATATTTGCTTTCGGGGGACACAGACACCCATTTCTCGGTAGTGTTCCGCCGCGCACGCACCTAATGGTGGGCTCGGGTGTCGGGGGCGAGGAGGGGGGTGGGGGAGGGTACGGGGGTAGAGGGGTGAGCACGAGATTTGTAGGCGGGGCGGGGCGTGAAACGGCGCGGCATACCGCGAGGGTTGCTTGGCCTGGCTCGGCTCGGCTCGAGCTTCTCTCCTGGGCTCGGCTGGGTTTTATCACCCCGAGACATCGAGGCTGACCGCACGCCGATGCACACCGCCGCCCCCGCCGCGCTCAACGAGGCGGAGTGGGACGGGACGGAGAAACTCATCCGAATAATCACTCCACCTGATGACTGCGGGTCTATCCTGCGACGAAGCGACGCTACGAGCCATGTCAACCAAAGTAAATCCAAATCAGATCAAACTTGGGCTCAGAGAATGAAGAGTGTTGTCAATTGTCAATTACTTGTTCATGACGCGTGTTTATGGGCTTTCGAACTCGTGTAATTTTCGTGCCGCGTTCTGTAACGCAACCGGAAGTGGCTCGTCCCGTCCCGTGGCGCGAGGCGGGGCAGGGCGGGGCAGGGCAGGTCGGGGTGGGGCAGGGCGGACAGCGCAAGCCGAACCGAGCCTCCCTGCGAGAAGGATCGGCGGGTTGACGGATTGACAGACGAGTCGCAAGACGGATGACCCGACCCGGGCAGCACTCGACTCGGGGCGACACGGGGGCGCAGTGCAGCTCGGCGAGGGTCTTGACTGAAGGGGCCTCCGACCCCGACCCGACCCGGCTCCACCTATTAAGGGGTTAAATGCCTCGGCCTTCACCCCTGCCCGTCGCGTCGTCGCGTGCCCCCGGGGAGGGTGAGGGGGCGCCCTCTGCTCTGCACCCTGACCCCTCCGGAAGCGGAGCCATCGCTGCTCACCCTTCGCAACACGGCCTCGTGCAAAATAATATAAATCTCCGCTTATGGTTCCAACTCCAACTACTCCAGACATGGGCCGGAGCGATGGCGCCCGAGCCAACCCGAGGGGTTCTTCACTCTAAATTCAAGCGTACACCGATTTTTAAGAGGTTTCTGGTGTTCTGTGATTTTCTATTATTTTGACTATTTTCTTCTGATTTCTTCTATTTTTTTTCTTTACTTTTTCTGATTATATCTTAATTTTTAGTGATTTTGTTGTCGGGTGTACTCTGCTTTTTT
>JAHWGI010000619.1:0-11308 GCA_029379305.1 Frankliniella fusca
GTTTTCGGACTTGTGCTGCACAAGGTGGCTGACGGACGCCGTGCACTTTTTGTACTATGCAACCCGCCCGCACCGCTCCATCCGGGACGGCATACCCATCAGGCGCCGGGGACCGGCAAAAAGTCGTCAAAAATTGTACGACTATCCATGACACTTAAAACACCGGTCGAAAGTACCCGCTCGCCTGCAGACCACCAGATAGGCAAACCCGCAGTACACGCCCCACCCAGAATTGTACGCATCTCGACAATAGTACCAGGAAATAGTACTCAATTAGTACGTTCGAACCGTGCTATCGTTTAAAATAGTACGACCCTCCGTGTACGACTTATCGCCTAACGACGCGGGTGGGGCTAGATTCACGCCGCCCCACCCATTCATCGTACAGAGCTGAGGAACATACCATCGTGACGGGCTGAATTAGTACGTTCAGATGATCACATCGTCAAAAATTGTACGACTATCCATGACACTTAAAACACCGGTCGAAAGTACCCGCTCGCCTGCAGACCGCCAGATAGGCAAACCCGCAGTACACGCCCCACCCAGAATTGTACGCATCTCGACAATAGTACCAGGAAATAGTACTCAATTAGTACGTTCGAACCGTGCTATCGTTTAAAATAGTACGACCCTCCGTGTACGACGTATCGCCTAACGACGTGGGTGGGGCTAGATTCACGCCGCCCCACCCATTCATCGTACAGAGCTGAGGAACATACCATCGTGACGGGCTGAATTAGTACGTTCAGATGATCACATCGTCAAAAATTGTACGACTATCCATGACACTTGAAACACCGGTCGAAAGTACCCGCTCGCCTGCAGACCGCCAGATAGGCAAACCCGCAGTACACGCCCCACCCAGAATTGTACGCATCTCGAGAATAGTACCAGTACTAATTCAGCCCGTCACGATGGTATGTTCCTCAGCTCTGTACGATGAATGGGTGGGGCGGCGTGAATCTAGCCCCACCCGCGTCGTTAGGCGATATGTCGTACACGGAGGGTCGTACTATTTTAAACGATAGCACTGTTCGAACGTACTAATTGAGTACTATTTCCTGGTACTATTCTCGAGATGCGTACAATTCTTGGTGGGGCGTGTACTGCGGGTTTGCCTATCTGGCGGTCTGCAGGCGAGCGGGTACTTTCGACCGGTGTTTTAAGTGTCATGGATAGTCGTACAATTTTTGACGATGTGATCATCTGAACGTACCAATTCAGCCCGTCACGATGGTATGTTCCTCAGCTCTGTACGATGAATGGGTGGGGCGGCGTGAATCCAGCCCCACCCACGTCGTTAGGCGATAAGTCGTACACGGAGGGTCGTACTATTTTAAACGATAGCACTGTTCGAACGTACTAATTGAGTACTATTTCCTGGTACTATTCTCGAGATGCGTACAATTCTGGGTGGGGCGTGTACTGCGGGTTTGCCTATCTGGTGGTCTGCAGGCGAGCGGGTACTTTCGACCGGTGTTATAAGTGTCATGGATAGTCGTACAATTTTTGACGATGTGATCATCTGAACGTACTAATTCAGCCCGTCACGCTGGTATGTTTCTCAGCTCTGTACGATGAATGGGTGCGGCGGCGTGAATCTAGCCCCACCCACGTCGTTAGGCGATAAGTCGTACACGGAGGGTCGTACTATTTTAAACGATAGCACTGTTCGATCGTACTAATTGAGTACTATTTCCTGGTACTATTCTCGAGTTGCGTACAATTCTGGGTGGGGCGTGTACTGCGGGTTTGCCTATCTGGCGGTCTGCAGGCGAGCGGGTACTTTCGACCGGTGTTTTAAGTGTCATGGATAGTCGTACAATTTTTGACGATGTGATCATCGGAACGTACTAATTCAGCCCGTCACGCTGGTATGTTTCTCAGCTCTGTACGATGAATGGGTGGGGCGGCGTGAATCTAGCCCCACCCACGTAGTTAGGCGATAAGTCGTACACGGAGGGTCGTACTATTTTAAACGATAGCACGGTTCGAACGTACTAATTGAGTACTATTGCCTGGTACTATTGTCGAGATGCGTACAATTCTGGGTGGGGCGTGTACTGCGGGTTTGCCTATCTGGCGGTCTGCAGGCTAGCGGGTACTTTCGACCGGTGTTTTATGTGTCATGGATAGTCGTACAATTTTTGACGATGTGATCATCTGAACGTACTAATTCAGCCCGTCACGATGGTATGTTCCTCAGCTCTGTGCGATGAATGGGTGGGGCGGCGTGAATCTAGCTCCACCCACGTCGTTAGGCGATAAATCGTACACGGAAGGTCGTACTATTTCAAAGACAAGCACGGTTCGAACGTACTAATTGAGTACTATTTCCTGGTACTATTCCCGAGATGCGTACAATTCTGGGTGGGGCCAGCGTGAACCTGGCCCCACCCAATTTGCGGTCGATATTTGAAGGCTTTAAAAAGGCGTACAATTTCTAATATCGGCATAGTTGGAGAGTACTATTTGAGTACTATTTACTAGTACTACTCCGGATACGCGTACAATTATGGGTGGGGCCAGCTTCACTTAGCTGCGTCCAGGCTTGGAGCCGGTCCCCGGCGCCTGATGGGTATGCAGTCCCGGATGGAGCGGTGCGGGCGGGTTGCATAAGTACAAAAAGTGCACGGCGTCCGTCAGCCACCTGGTATCTTTCTACTTGATTTAGTAGTTTTCTATTTTACGGGGGGGGGGGGCGTACAATGATTATTCGAAGTGCACCCCCGCACTCACCTGGTTCTCCAGCCGCAGCACCTGCTGGCGGTGGGACTGCTCGCGCGCCTCCAGCAGCCGCTCGGCCTGCAGCTGCGAGGCGCGCACCCGCTCCAGCTCGGCGGCGCGCTCCGCCCGCTCGGCGCGCTCGGGGCTGTGCGCGCGCCCGTGGCCGTGCGGGCCGTGCGCCTGCTGCATCTGCAGGTGCGCCTGCGCCGACTGCAGCGCCTGGCGCGCGCGCAGCAGTTCCGTCTCCTTCTCGGCGAGCTGCGCCTCGAGGCGGCGCACGCGCATGCGCAGCTCGCGGTTCTCCTGCTCCAGCACCTGCAGGTGTCCGACCAGCGTTCAGTACCGTAGTGTCTTCTTTAGACTTACTTAGAGCAACGCTCTCCACACTCTGTCTCCCTCGCGCCATGAGGGCGAGAGAGACTGAGCGAGGAGATCGCTCTTCGGAATGAATCCGCTGTCCCCACCTGGCTGAGGCCGGAGCCCCCCGCGTCCACCAGGTCCAGCTCCTTCTCGGCGGCCTCCCGGTTGCGCTCGTAGCTGCGGCTGCGCCCGCCCTTGGTCAGCGAGCGCTCCAGCGTGCGCTTCTCCGACTCGAGCGAGCGCACCTTCTCGACGAGTGAGTCCACTTTGGAGCGCAGCTCGGAGCGCTCTCGGTGGGCGGTGGTCAGCTGGCGGTTCAGTTCGTCCTCGCGCATGTTGTCCGGCGCGTGCTGCTCGGCCGGCCAGGACGTCGCCGAGGAGTTGGCCAGGCGCAGCTGCGACTCGAGCGCCGAGCGCTGCACCTCGTTGTTGGCCAGCTCGGCGTGCAGGCGGCTCGACTGGTCCGACAGCTGCTGGTTGGCGCGCCGCAGCTCGGCCAGCTGCTGCTGCGTCACCTCGAGCCGCTCCGTCACCACGCGCCGCTCGTTCTCGCTGTTCGTCAGGGACTTCTGCAGCTGTAGCAGGAGCGGGACGGGAGGAACATGGTCAGGTTCACCGGGACACAACTATTTTAAACTGGCCGGCCGCGCGCGGCCGCGCGTTAAAGTAACAAGACGAAGTCAGATAAAAAGTAAAGCAAAACTGGAGGTTGCGCGACGCGACGCGAGCCGTTTCCATACCTGTTTCAGCTTCTCGCAGCTAGCCTGCGACGTGGAACTGGTATCGATGAGCGTGCGCTGAAGGCTCTGAATCTCGGCGCGCAGCTCCGACTCGCCGGCCGCCGCGCGCTCCAGGGACAGGTTCAGCTGGTCGATGGTGTTCTTCATGGAGGCGCAGCGCTCCTCGAGGCTGGCCACGAGGCGGCCCTGCTGCTCGCACCGCTCTTGTAGCTTCTGCGCAGAGCAAGGGCAGGGGCGGTGGTGGAAACACTGTCTGCAGGCCTTTCAATTTCAGTGAGGTTACTTTGTTGATAACGTCTGAAGACTCACCGCCAGATGCGAGTCCTTCTCCTGCAGCACCATCTGCAGCCGCTGCAGGTCTCCCTCCAGCCCCATGCGCTGCAGCTCCAGCTTGGTGGCGCGCGACTCGGTGCGGCCGAGCTCCTCCTGCAGCGCGCGCTTCTCCGCCTCGAGGCGCGCGCACGCGGCGCGCACCTTGTCCAGCTTGTCCTCGCACACGGCGCGCTCCTCGGCGCCCGAGTGCAGCGTCAGCTCCAGCGCCGTCAGCCGCTCCCGCAGCTGCGTCGCCTCCTCCGTGCGCTGCTGCAGCGCCTCCGACTGGGCCTGGACAAGGTGGAAGGGATCCCAGGTAAATACACAGGAACTTCCCTCCACGGTTTCTGGAACTCCGACGAATTTTCACGAGCTTTGATGAGAAACTTAAGCAGATTTTTCGTGAACTTTGGCTGATTTTTCAGAACCCCAAAGGAGAAATTTCTGAAAACTTGGACTTTTCGCGAGTGACTTTATAGAACCCTAGGACTTCTCATCGGCGTATTGCCTTAGGATATCACATCGACTCGCGTGCGAATAGATAGAATTTAAGCAAACCAGAAAGTGAAAACAAAAATCAAGTTTCTTTCATGCACTAGCGCTAGAACCGCTGAGGGCGTCACTGTGCGCGCGAGTAGGTGGTAGGTGGCTCGGAGGGGGGAGTTACTCGCGTGATGTGGCGCGAAGAGGATACATTGCGATTAATTAAGTTCGACTTCGCTGGGCAGGGCGGAGCAGGGCAGGCCGACGAGGCCCAGGTCCAGCAGGGCTCAGCCCGGCTCCGGCCCGGCTCCGGCCCGGCTCCAGCCCGCCTACCTGGAGCGCGGCCTGCTTCTGCCCCAGCCGGTTCTCCAGACTGCCCTTCTCCTCCTGGAGGCGGGACAGGTTCTGCAGCGTGGCGTTGAGTTTCGTGTCTCCCTTGGACTGGTGCTCTTGAGACTCGGCCAGCTGCTTTTTAGCCGCCGTCACTTGAGCCTTGAGGTCGTCCTGGAGCCAGAGAGGGGCAGACGGTGCCGTTAGGATGCCGACGGCTAACATTCTGGTCGTGTCGTACACCACAAGGTGTGATACCTACCCGCTCTCGTTCGATCTGCGCCACCTGCTGCATGAGCGAGCGCACGCCCTTGCGAATCACCTCCGGATCCACGTCAACCACGCTGTCGCCCCGGCCGTCGTGGTGCTCCTGCACTGCTGAACACACCAACATCATCATTAGAAACATTCGTCCGACTAGAGCTTCAAGAACGAGAAGAGCGGGGAATGTCACCGGCACATGCCACACTTGAACCGATAGTATGAAAAATGCAAGAGTGTGTCGTGCTGTTGCTAGTCTCACCTCTGGCGGGGCTCCAGCGGCGCGACGGGCTGAGCAGGCGGAAGGGCAGGCTGACGCTGCCGTCGAGCTGGATGCCGGCGATGCGGCGCAGCGTCGAGCCCACGCTGCTCAGCTTGTGCTCGGCGTCCTTCTTGGCCGCCTCGAGCTGCAACAGCTGCTGGTCCAGCGCGCGCACGCGGCCCTCGGCGCCGCCCAGCCGCGCCTTCAGCTCCTGGATCTGCTGCGTCGCGTCGGCCAGGCACACCTCCAGGTTGTGCTTCTGGTCCTCGAGCTTGCGCTCGCGGTTGCGGCTGTCCTCCAGGCGCATGACGAGCTCCTGCTCGCGGGCGCGCCACCGCTCGCCCTCCTCGTCGGCGCGCGCGCGCATGCGGCCCATCTCCTGGCGGGCCATCTCCAGCGCGCCATCCAGCTCCACGGCCTGCAGGGGCACAAGGTCGCAGCGGCGGACGCCCCGCGGTCAGGGAAGAGAAACGAGAGCGACGAGAAACGTTTACTTAGCCCAGTGATGGCCATTTAATGCACTTCGTGGCAGTGGCGGTCATCGCATGAAGCCGGGGTGGCAGCTGCCACCGCGGCTTTTGGAAAAAGGAGGTAGGTTTGGGGTCCGAGGAGGTAGGTGAGAGAAAGGAGGAGGGAGAAGAAAGGGAAGAGAGGGAGGGAGAGAGAGAGAGAGAGAAAGAGAGAGAGAGAGAGAGAGAGAGAGAGAGAGAGAGAGAGAGAGAGAGAGAGAGAGAGAGAGAGAGAGAGAGAGAGAAAGGAGAAAGAGAAAAGAAAGAGAGAAGAGGAGAAAGGAAAAAGAAAACAGGGGAAAGGGGTAAGTTTAAGAAAAGGAGGAAGGTTTTTGGACTAGGACGAGGGGCCCACAACTCTGGAATTCAGGTGTACAAGGCCACCAAAATCTTTGGAAATCATATTGAAATCTCATTGAAATCAGTGAAATCTTTGAAATCAGTGAAATCTTTGAAATCAGTTGAATTCTCTTGAATTCACACGAATTCCGTTGAAATCACTTGAAATCTGTTGAAATCACTTTGAATTCACGTGAAATCACATTAAATTCAAATTCACATGAAATCACATTGAATTCACATGAAATCACATTTAAAAAGCGTCTCGGGAAACTCACTCAAATCGGTGTGGGGAGAGGAGCGGGGCGATGTGCACTAACAGCTGTTCGGCGAATTCGCGATATTTTAAGATTTTTAGATACTTTCATAACAGATTGAGATTCCTATTTATTCTTAAAGCTTAGTGCCATTTCAATAAAAGTACTCAATGTATAAACAATTTCTTTTTGTTTAAATTTTTGCCATTGGAGGTATAAATAATAGTCCGACGCAAATCCACTTCCACAAATCTGGTTTAGGAGGGAATATTAATTTATTAACTGGAGCAATAAAACAAAGTGAAAGTGCTAGATGACTAAGATTCTTTAAAATACCTCCCTGTTACGGCACAGTTGAAGTGAAATTCTCAAAATCGTGCAAAAAATACGGGGATTCCCAAGAAAATACACGCACAGCTAATCCAAATTACTCTCTCAATTACATGATTAAATAGGATTTTTACTAAATTACTGTGAATTATTTCGATTTATTCCAAATTATTGGAAATTAACTTGCAATAATGCAAAATAATCACAATTATTTCAATTATTTTTTTAAAAAAATCAGAAGCAAATTTTGCTCTGCAATTGAAAGGGTGGCGTGAAAACATGGAAAATTTTTGCGGCAGTAAACCTCCCGAAGGAGGTTGCGGTTCCCGCCAGGCACAGGGCTTTTACCCCCTGTGGCAGCCAACTGCTTCGGTGTTCCATGGGAACCGGCGCTTTGCTGACTGCGATCCTATCGCGCAATTCGACAGATTTGATCCCCGTACCACCATTGGCCTACCCCTAGAGGTACGAGCGGTGTCAAGAGCGTTAGACTTCCTGATCCCAGTTTCAGAGGCCTTACCTCAGAGGGGTACGCGGGATTCGAACCCACAACCCCGAGTGCCGACACGTAGCCAGAACAGGAAGCGACCCAACGCCCAGAGCCACCGAGCCAACGGCGGTGAGACGTGTTTAACTTCTATTTGACCTGCCATCCAGCTGCGGCCAAAGGAAATGTCAAGCGCGAAAAACACTTTCCCGAGTGGGAGTCGAACTTCGGACCACTCAGTTCGGTGATGCGCGCTCTACCAACTGAGCCACAACGCCACGATGACTGTACAATGCGACGGGTTCGAGCCGTATTTGCCCGGTCCTCCTGGCTGGAGGCTGCAGGATACGCGGCAAATACGGCTCGAACTCGTCGCACTGTACAGTCATCGTGGCGTTGTGGCTCAGTTGGTAGAGCGCGCATCACCGAACCGAGTGGTCCGAAGTTCGACTCCCACTCGGGAAAGTGTTTTTCGCGCTTGACATTCCCTTTGGCCGCAGCTGGATGGCAGGTCAAATAGAAGTTAAACACGTCTCACCGCCGTTGGCTCGGTGGCTCTGGGCGTTGGGTCGCTTCCTGTTCTGGCTACGTGTCGGCACTCGGGGTTGTGGGTTCGAATCCCGCGTACCCCTGGGTAATTCTTTGTAGAATCGTCAAGCTCGAAAACGCGACCCCCACCGATTCGGGTGCAACTTACATGGATGATTGCCCACATGACCCTTACTAAGAAGTGGCATTTAGTTTGGGCCTAACCTCTTTCGTTATCGAGATATTAAATGATATCGTTAAAAGCCGATGACTCCAAAATCGATCATAAAGTAGCCAATAACTCGAGAACCGTTTGAGATATTCCAAATCGCAAAAAAGCGTTGGAAAGAGGATGAAATTCTGCTTCAATGACACATTTTTCCGATTTTTTTGGAAAAGTGCAATATTGTCATAACTTTGACTAAAAGTTGAAAAATGCTGTAAAATTTTTCACCCTTGATCAAATCAGGCATACTATAGCTCAAAAAATACCTCAATCCTTCCTACAAACGAAAATACCCACGACAAAAAACATTTTGTTTCGTTCTCGAGATATCTCAATTCTCCTGAACCCTTGCAAACGTCCTTAGCGTAGTGATAGGCAGACCCGCTCCTTAGGGGCGTTCGGCGGGACTGCCTACCCAACTGGAGCTTCCCGCCTCTCCCCCCCGCGCTTCCCCAGCTGTCCGACTCGCCTCCCGAAGCACTGCCCCCTCCCACCACCACCACGCTTCACCTACAGCCCCCGCTCCCCCGTCCTAAACCAACCCGCCACTTCGAGACTTAACTTCGATTTCGTGGGCGTTGTGCTCCCTTTTGTATTTCTTTTAAATGAAAGAACAGGTCTTTAACTGGTACGCCCAAGTGTTGAGCTTGCGAGACAACCACTGTTCGAATCTGCACTGCAAAAAAATAAGTACGGAACAATTACGGAGAAGTTCCGTTAATTATTTCCGGAGGTTTCCGTTATTGAAGAGTACGGAAATCGCCGTGTTCTGGCCGCCCTGAACCTCTTTTTGTGTGGTACGGAGACTAAAAACGGGCTTTCCGTAGCACTTTTTATGTGTACGGAGAGGCCGCTTTACGTCTTCGTAGTGCGAAAATAGGGTTTACGGACTCTCCGTACACTGCTCTCCGTCGCAAATTTCATAGGGCAGGTACGGACCGCCGTACTTGGTTCCGTATTCGTTTGTAATTTTTTTACAATGTGTTTTATTAATTTAATGATTTGCATTTTTTTTTGGGGGGGGGGTTACATTAATTTTAGGTTGGGATACCCACCTGTTTGTTTAGTTCACCAACTATCACGTTTTGCACACTTGGCAAATATGAGGAATTTGTTAAATTTTTATCATATTAAAAAAAGGAAAATAATTGTCAGCAATAAAAATTTAATGTTCAAACCACTTGCTAATGTATTAAAAATATTGAATACCAAAACAAACAAGAGGGTATCCTAACCTGAAACCAATGTAAACAAAAGAAATAATAAAACTGCAAATCATTAAATTAATAAAACAGATTCGAACAGTGGTTGTCTGCAAGCTCAACACTTGGGCGTACCAGTTAAAGACCTGTTCTTTCATTTAAAAGAAATACAAAAGGGAGCACAACGCCCACGAAATCGAAGTCAAGTCTCGAAGTGGCGGGTTGGTTTAGGACGGGGGAGCGGGGGCTGTAGGTGAAGCGTGGTGGTGGGGGGGGGGGAGGGGAGGGGGGCAGTGCTTCGGGAGGCGAGTCGGACAGCTGGGGAAGCGCGGGGGGGAGAGGCGGGAAGCTCCAGTTGGGTAGGCAGTCCCGCCGAACGCCCCTAAGGAGCGGGTCTGCCTATCACTACGCTAAGGACGTTTGCAAGGGTTCAGGAGAATTGAGATATCTCGAGAACGAAACAAAATGTTTTTTGTCGTGGGTATTTTCGTTTGTAGGAAGGATTGAGGTATTTTTTGAGCTATAGTATGCCTGATTTGATCAAGGGTGAAAAATTTTACAGCATTTTTCAACTTTTAGTCAAAGTTATGACAATATTGCACTTTTCCAAAAAAATCGGAAAAATGTGTCATTGATGCAGAATTTCATCCTCTTTCCAACGCTTTTTTGCGATTTGGAATATCTCAAACGGTTCTCGAGTTATTGGCTACTTTATGATCGATTTTGGAGTCATCGGCTTTTAACGATATCATTTAATATCTCGATAACGAAAGAGGTTAGGCCCAAACTAAATGCCACTTCTTAGTAAGGGTCATGTGGGCAATCATCCATGTAAGTTGCACCCGAATCGGTGGGGGTCGCGTTTTCGAGCTTGACGATTCTACAAAGAATTACCCCCCTCTGAGGTAAGGCCTCTGAAACTGGGATCAGGAAGTCTAACGCCCTTGACACCGCTCGTACCTCTAGGGGTAGGCCAATGGTGGTACGGGGATCAAATCTGTCGAATTGCGCGATAGGATCGCAGTCAGCAAAGCGCCGGTTCCCATGGAACACCGAAGCAGTTGGCTGCCACAGGGGGTAAAAGCCCTGTGCCTGGCGGGAACCGCAACCTCCTTCGGGAGGTTTACTGCCGCAAAAATTTTCCATGTTTTCACGCCACCCTTTCAATTGCAGAGCAAAATTTGCTTCTGATTTTTTTAAAAAAAATAATTGAAATAATTGTGATTATTTTGCATTATTGCAAGTTAATTTCCAATAATTTGGAATAAATCGAAATAATTCACAATAATTTAGTAAAAATCCTATTTAATCATGTAATTGAGAGAGTAATTTGGATCAGCTGTGCGTGTATTTTCTTGGGAATCCCCGTATTTTTTGCACGATTTTGAGAATTTCACTTCAACTGTGCCGTAACAAGGAGGTATTTTAAAGAATCTTAGTCATCTAGCACTTTCACTTTGTTTTATTGCTCCAGTTAATAAATTAATATTCCCTCCTAAACCAGATTTGTGGAAGTGGACTTGCGTCGGACTATTATTTATACCTCCAATGGCAAAAATTTAAACAAAAAGAAATTGTTTATACATTGAGTACATTGAGTCGCCCCAAAAATACTTGAATTCGTTGGAAATCTCACGAAATCAGTGGAAATCATATGAATTCGGTAGACATTTAACTGAAATCAATGGAAATTATGTGAAATCAATGGAAATCACTTGAAATCATGTGAAATCTCGCGAAATCAGTGAATTCACTTGAAATCTTTGAAATTCGTTGAAATCACCTGAAATCATGTGAAATCTTTGAAATCCGGAAATCAGGTGTACAAAATTTTTCGGAGTTGTGGGCCCCTCGGACGAGGAGGTAGGTAGGTAGACTAGCTTGCCACCCCGGCTCAAAATGCGATGACCGCCACTGCTTCGTGGTCACTGGTCACCCTCGCCTGACAAACC
>JAHWGI010000623.1:0-12986 GCA_029379305.1 Frankliniella fusca
CTGTGCTTCCCTGCTTCCCCCATGCTTCCCCTGTGCTTCCCCCGTGCTTCCCCTGTGGTTCCCCTATGGTTCCCCTATGGTTCCCCTATCGCTTGCCCCTAATGCAAAGCACGCACGAAGCTCAGCCGCTGGCGAAAGCACGCACAGCGGAGCGCCGCTGGCGAAACCACGCACAGCGCAGCGCCGCTGGTGAAACCACGCACAGCGCGGAGCCACTGGCGAAACCACGCAAGTGCATTTTTTGGTGATTTTTGGAGACATATACCGTTGGAAAGAGGAAATCATGCTTTTTCAGAATGTATAGATATCTCAATTTTTTTGAAAAATGCACTTGCGTGGTTTCGCCAGTGGCTCTGCGCTGTGCGTGGTTTCACCAGCGGCGCTGCGCTGTGCGTGGTTTCGCCAGCGGCGCTCCGCCGTGCGTGCTTTCTCCAGCGGCTGAGCTTCGTGCGTGCTTTGCATTAGGGGCAATCGGTGGTGATCGTCCTGGGGAAGTGTGTGTGTGTGTGTGGGGTAAGGGAGGATGGAGGGAAGAAGGCCGGGGGCTCGCACCATCCCAGGCCGGGCCGGCTGGCCAGGCCCGACCCAGGACACCACGACCGTGCAGGACACTGATGTGGAATATTGGCCCTGTCTTTGAGTGTTCTTGTCCAAATCTATTTGCGACATTTTCAAGGAATATTTACTTTATTTCCGTAAAGATAACTTCCACTTCAAATATAAAGTATTATATGAAAGTGAAGTTGCACCATTGCGTTATTCCTTTGTCGATGAGATACCCAGGGTAAAATTCCCATGGCTTCTCCTATAGGCACTGCTCTCCCATAGGCACCCATAGGGATGCCCATAGGGTCTGTTACCATGTAATTATGGCCTATCGGAACCCATGAGGCGTTTCCTATGGGAATGGTCTTCCATGGGAACAATGCATACCCATAGGAAAAGTGTGCCCATAGGCATTTTCTTCCTATGGGCACTTTCCTATGGGTACTTTCCCATGGGTGTTTTTTGGTATTTGAACCCATGACCTCTGTGTTATGAGTTTGTCGCTTAGCCAACTCCGCTACCTAGACATCTATGTTATATATGACCCGGGTTCCTATCCAAGTAAAGCCCATTGGAGACCTCTTCCTATGGACATGTTCCTATGGGAATGGTGGGCTTCCCATGGGAGTTACTACCCATGGGCACGTTGCCCATAGGAAAAAGCCCGCCTACAGGCTAATTATACCCATGGGCATGATATCCCCATGAGGAGGCTATAGGAACTGCCTATAGGCATGATGTCCCCATGATGTGGCTATGGGTACTGTCCATAGGTTTGAGATCTGCCAATGGGAAGAGGGCTCCTGCCCATGGGAGGAGAGCTTCGATCCCTATGGGCATCATGGGAATTTTACCCCGGGTAATTCATATGCGCTAATAATTAAAAGTAATTCCAATGATTGCGGCTTCTTTCAATGAAAATTTGCCCCCGCTCAGTCACCCCCCCCCCCCTTTTTTCCCTCGTCCAAGCCCGTCCGCTGTCCCTCCCCGCCGTCAGGCGCACTCAGGTCAGGCCGGTCAGGCCAGACCAGACCGGGGCCAGAGGCGCAGAGCTAAGAGTCAAAACAGAGACCAAATAAGGGAATTGCAAAAAAATTACAAATAAATAAACCGGAAAATTTAATTGCTATGTATTATTTTATTTTTATGTTTGTTTCACAACTGTCAAGTTGGCATGCGAAAATCCAAACAAAACAAAATAAAACGGTGTGAATAAAATAAAAGACAGTTGTCTTCGTGGATTGTCAATAAGTCCTCCCCATTCGGGCGCGGACACCAGGAAAACCACGGGAAAACCTGTGTGAGGACTAACGTCTTGCTCCACAAATTTCTCCATGCGACCCCTGCTTTTACATCTTCTCTTTCTATTTCTTCCTCTTTGACTTCTCTCTTGCCTCTTCTCGGCTATCTTTCTTTCTCTCTGCCTCCTCCTGCTTCTTCCTCGCTGCCTCTTGCTTCGCTTTCTTTTCCTCCTCTCGCTGCGCGAACACACGGCGGCACGGACACACACGGGACAGCGGTGCGAATCGCTTTATGTCTCAGAAGTCAGGAATAGTCAAGAAAACATAGTAAGGTGAGAGCAGGGAAGAGGGAGTGCGAGGGAACTTCGAAGTGCGTGAGATGAAAAATTAGTTTTAAGTTTCGCAAGGATAAGATAGATTTGCAATGCGCTCAATTGAGGCCTCTGATAAAACCTTTGATGGAAGCAAAACGGAATCCTTTCCGGTCCGGCCGGTCGGGGTCGGACCTATCCACAACCCTTCATTTGTTGACTCATTTATTTTGGATGCAGTCATAAACCAATTGATCTCGCGCTTTCTCTTCCCTCTGGTGGAAAACAGATTGTGAGGAAGAAGGAGAAAGCAATATCCCCTTCCAGCCCAATAGGGCGGGGCACTCGTCGCCACTGCTCGTCACCTAGCCGACTGATTCCGAAGATCGCTCTCATCTCTCCGTCCTTGTTGCACCTACAGCGGTGCCCTCTGCTGGCCATGGTAGTGCTCCATGAGTGCGACGAGGACAGAGGTATGAAAGCGATCTTTGGAATCGCTCGATATATATATATCTTTATTTTGAATTCAATTCACGATGGAGTTAGTGGTCGGAAAATTTTCCTTGAAGTCTCGCTTACACCAGCGGGTGGAAACGGCCGGGCTGCGGCGGGGGCTATGCGCGAGCCCTCGGAAGCGCGCCAAGCAGGCGTTCAAATCGGGTGCGCAACCCAGGTCGGGTCGGGATTTTGAATTAAATGACGACTGAAAAGAGTACAACCATGGTATTTGTGTACAGCGAAGAAAGGAATTAGACTGGGGAGCACGCTAGTGCCGATGCATTGAACTTAGATTCGATTTCCGACACTTATTCTAAGACAATTGTGGTATACGGACCGCGTCCCGGGAGCGTATCGGTTCAGAATACAAGTGAAAAGACCTATAATTCTTTGTCGTAGGTGTGTACATAATTCGGCACGAACTTTTGTAGTAAAAAAGGCTAATGCATAGCGTGCTTGGTTTTTCGTTATGTGCCCTGTGGTAAGAATGCCGATAAAACAAAGTCAACGGGCTGGAAACGTCCAGGTTAGGTTATGTGCACTCTACTCGATTTTTACACAACCTGACGGCCAAGTTTACAAAATCGGGCGACGCTATGCAGAGGTAAAATTTTCGCTCTATCGCCCTGTCGATAGGGATTTGCAGTGTACTGATCCGATTTCTTAATCTCGACTTTACAAGTAAGCTCTCCCGAGAACCACCAGTTTCACGTCTCAAACTGTATACAGTTTTGTAAAAGAAGTCGGGCACTGATCACAAAATGACGCACAGAAATAGAAAGAGCGAATCTTTTACCGTGCATTCACTTACCTGAAACCGTGGGCCACATCCGCAATTAACACAAATTAAATATCCTGCCGATGTCAAGAATCCCGGTGAACCGGCCGCGTCGGCTGCCGAGCTACTTCCGACTGTTTAATTTTATTTGTGTTAACTGTGAATTTGGCGGACGGTTACAGGTAAGTGACTAATGCACGGTGAAAAAATCGCTCTTTCTATTTCTGTGCGTCATTTTGTGATGAGTGCCCGACTTCTTTTACAAAACTGTGTACAGTTTGAGACGTGAAACTGGTGGTTCTCGGGATAGCTTACTTGTAAAGTCGAGATTAAGAAATCGGATCAGTACACTGCAAAACCCTACCAACAGGGCGATAGAGCGAAAATTTTACCTCTGGGTCATTCCACGCCAAACCACCGGGACGGTGAAATCGACCATCTCCGATTTTAACATTTTTTTTTTTTCTTAGGACCTTACCAGGAGTACCACCCTCAAAGGATTTTGAAATATTTTAAGCCGTTTAGACTTTGGAGGGTGGCTTGTTTTTCACTCCGACAAGTTTCGTAAAGTATGTAAATTCAATAAAAGGAGTTGAAAAAATCACTTTGTATGGTTCCACCTTTTCAAAAAATGTTAAAGAAACTTAAGAAGTAACTCACAAGTTTTCAAAAAATATATTGGACACGATCGAGGAATATTTTAGCTTTTCACAATGAGAAAATATTTTTTCCTGAAAATACGTAATTATGGATTTTGACCATACTTTGTGTAAGTGTTACCTAACCATTGGTGAACAACCCCTATTTTTTGTTTGACTGGGGTTTGATAACTATACCCTTTTTTGAAAAAGACAAGAAGTGCAAAAATTAACTAAAACGCTCAAAAAGTTTCTGATTCATATAATATCTTCCCTGGCACTCTTCCAAGGATTTCCCTGTATTCTTCCAAAGTATCAACACTGAAAATGTTTTAATTCACCATCTAAATGACCCTAAACTTCAGTTTTAAGTACTTTCTTCATATTTTCTGTTAGTCATGAGTTGGTTTTGGTATTTTCATTTTCCCTCACTGGCCAAAGATGGTCTCTGGTCTCTCAGCAGGCAGAGCGATTCCGCTGCGCTCACTCGTAGGCCCACTCCGTGAGTGCGAGAAAGACAGAGCGCTCTCGCACCCTCGGCAGACTCCTTTAGAGCGAGAGAGACAGAGCGGTGAGTGCGCGCCTGCGCACTGGAATCGCTCTGCGCAACCGCACCCCACCCGCCTCCTCGCTCCCCTCGCTCTCACTGTCTGTTTGTTTGTTTCGCTTCGAGAGTGAAATGAGGTTACGTTTTCTATTCAGAAGCTTCACTCTTTGAGTACTAGTCCCCATAGTTCATGACAACACAAATATGGCAGATGAAAAGTAAGGTTAATTTTGCTTTTCTGCTTGTTAATGGTTTTCAGGTTAAGTTGTGTAATATTTGATCTTTTATTCTACTTAGGGAATGCTCTGGCGGCTGCACTGCGTACTACTGCCAGAGGGTCATTCTTTGCCAGATCACCACAAGGTCCAAAATGATGGTTTTCGGATTGAGTTGAGAGTGGTTAAATCTCACTTAGGACCACCCTAAGGGACCATATGTCAAAGGAAATTTTTTTAGAAATTTTGGTTTGGGAGTTGTAGGAGCTCAAAGTTTAGTGTTCGACCAATCCGGCTCAAGTTATGAGTGATGGCTTATATCCTATATGAAACACAATACCAACTTTGGTCATGGTGTCTTCAATTCAGGTTTTCATACTGATTCAAAGGACCCATGGTTGGATTGGATCGTGAAAAATTTTTCATGGCTCTATTTAGTAAAATCCCGTTAAAATGTTGTATAATTTCACCGTTTCAACTCTAGCAGAAATACGTCATATTAGAAAAATTCCAAACCATGCCTTTTTTCAAAAGCTAATGATGAGTCGAACATCCACACCAAGTGACAAGTTGGCCCCGGAGAATTTAGTCCCTTCGCCTTAGACTTTAAGGTTTGGAACTACTATGAAAAGACCGTAAAGAGTGACAATCAACTTCACTTGGTCTATATCTTAGGGGCCATCCATATACTACGTGACCTGTTTAGGGGGGGGAGGGGGTTCGGCCTTACACTACGGTCAGTCACAGGGGGGAGGGGGGGGGGGTCAGCGCTGGTCACGTAGTATCGTAGTATTCGTCAGAATGCCTGCTACACGCAGCAAAATACAAACAACTAACGCCCCGTCGTCTGCTATGGAGACCCACGCCTGGCTGGCGTGGCATGGCGCCGGCACAGCTTGCCCGCCTTCGCCCAGCCGGCTGGCTGAAAAAATAAATGCCAAGGAAATTCTGTCATTATCATGTCTAGTTCGTGTATACATATACATGCCGCATATTTCACCTCTAGAAACATAGAAAGTCGTTCCCGAAATCGTGCACGTTTTTTTAACGCTAAAATTAGAAGAAAAAAATTTACTACGTGACCATGGGGGGAGGTGCCATACTACGGACGGTCACGGAGGGGGAGGGGGGGTGAAAAATGGGCCAAAATAGTATATGGATGGCCCCTACTAAAATCAGTAAAGTGACACATCTCCTAAATATTTTACTTTTTTTCAACACATTAGTCATAAAATGATATTATGAAAGAAATTAAAAGCATTTCATACAGACCTAAATTAACAGCAATGTCCCAAAACCTACCAAAGCAAGTGTCCAAGCAATGTATCATACTAATAAAAAAAGCTTCCCGAAAAAGGATAGCTAGCTACTAACCTCCAGATTAAAACAACAGGTTGACAGATTTTCCTCTATCTTAATAGTCATCAGTCTTTATTAGATCCCTTCACATTTTAACCGCTTTCCAAAAAAAAATAAAAAAATAAGAGATAATCACGGCTCAGGGTCATGGAAAATTACCAATGTCAGAGAAATATGTGTACACGGGACAGGGACACTAATAAATGCATGTTTACAACAGCCTATTGCAGCAGAAAACAAAAGTCACGAAGTCCTCGATCAAGGCGAGCATCATGTCCTCCCCGTAACCCTCCTAGGAGCGGAGGTCATCCCCGAGACCGCCTTGAGCGTGGTGACCTCCCCGTGACCCTTCTAGGAGCGGAGGTCATCCTCGAGACCGCCCTGAACATCATGTGCTCTCCGTGACCCTCCTAGGAGCGGAGGTCATCCCCGAGACCGCACTGAGCGTCGTGTCCTCCCCGTGACCCTCCTAGGAGCCGTTGTCCTCCTCGTGACCCTCATAGGAGCGGAGGCCATCCCCGAGACCGCCCTGAGCATCGTGTCCTCCCCGTGACCGTCCTAGGAGCGGTTGTCCTCCCTGTGACCCTCCTAGGTGCCGAGGTCATCCCCGTGACCGCCCTGAGCGTCAAGTCCTCCCCGTTACCCTTCTAGGTGCGGAGGTCATCCCCGAGACCGCCCTCAGCATCATGTCCTCCCCGTGACCCTCCTAGGAGCGAAGGTCATCCCCGAGACCGCCCTGAGCATCATGTCCTCCCCGTAACTCTCCTTGGAGCGGAGGTCATCCCCGCGACCACCCTGAGCGTGGTGACCTCCCCGTGACCTTTATAGGAGCGGAGGTCATCCTCGAGACCGCCCTGAACATCATGTGCTCTCCGTGACCCTCCTAGGAGCGGAGGTCATCCCCGAGACCGCCCTGAGCGTCGTGTCCTCCCCGTGACCCTCATAGGAGCGCAACAAGTTACTTTTTGAAGTAGTGTTATTCTTTTACACTAACCTCTTAAAATTCGTTTTCTTTTACTGTTACAGGTACCAAGTTCATCTGTAAAAGCTTGTAGTCAATCTAGTGGAGAAAATTTTCAACCCTCTCCCGAAGTAATTAAAACAATAAATGCCTCTCTTGCACTTATAGATGAATTTTCCGTCACCAAAAGAAAAATGCAGGCTCCTATGTATCCACCTGCTAAAGTTCAAAAAGTTGGAGATAAATTAGAATCACTTATGGTTAAAGCAGGTGCCACTCCATTTAGTGGCAGTGGACCACTGGAAAATATAGTGAAAGCACTACAAACTAAGTTCCAAGGAACACAATCAAAAGCAGAGAAAATTTCAGTCATCTCTATCGCTCTTCGTGGTTTCCCACAAGCAAAGGTACTTGAAATCTTTGGGCCATTAGGTGCCACTGATTGGATGATAAAAACAACAGCAAAATTAATGTTAGAGCAAGGTGGCATTTTACCAAAAAAGTTACCCAAACTTGGACAACCACTTGAACAAAAAGTTATAGACTTGGTGAAAAATTATTATGAGAATGAAAGCAGAACTCTTCCTGGAAAAAAAGATTATGTTAGTGTAAAGACAGAAAATGGCGAGAGGCTTCAAATTCAAAAGAAAATGATCCTATGTAATTTAAGAGAGTTGCATGTTTCATTTAAAGAAAATTTTTCCTCCATAGAGATATCTTTTTCCAAATTTGCATCTCTCCGCCCTTTGCACTGTGTACTTGCTGGTTCTGCAGGCACACACTCAATATGTGTGTGCAAATACCACCAAAATGTGAAATTAATGATTGAGGCCGCCAATTTTAAGGCATTGGATGCAAACTTATCCACATATGAAGACTTTTTGGCCGAACTAACCTGTGATCCACCAACTGCACAGTGTTACACAAATAGCTGCTGTGAAAAGTGTCCAGGTTTTGAACTGTTAAAATCTAGGTTAATTGATCTTCTGAATGAAAATTTTATTGGTGAGGTAAAATTTAATAAGTGGAGTGCTGTGGACCGAAGCACTTTTGACACCCATATTAAGACCACCGATGAATTTGTTGATTGTTTAACTGAACAACTGAAAGAGCTTTTACCACACCATTTCATTGCAAAGCAATAACAAGCAAAGTATCTGCACTCTATCAAAGAAGAACTGCAGCAAGGCGAAGTTGTCACTATTTGTGACTTCTCTGAAAATTATACTTTTGTTATTCAAGATTCAGTTCAAGGGTACTATTGGACCAATAAACAGTCCACCATACACCCTTTTGTGGCTTATTATAGAGATTCAGAGGGTACCTTGAAAGTTTTGAGTGTTGTTAGTATTTCTAACCATTTAAAGCATGGTGTGCATGCATTTTATGCTTTTCAGAGAAAGTTTGTTACTCACTTAAAGACTGTTGTTCCCAATATCTCCAAAGTTATTTATTTCTCGGATGGCGGAGCAGCACAACAATACAAGAATTGTTTTAATATGTTGAATCAAACTTATCATGTAGCTGACTTTGGTAGTGATGTGCGAAGCCTTCGAATTCGAATCGAATCGAATCGAATCAGTACCCCTTCGATTCGGATCGATTTCGAATCGATCAGGTTCGATATCGATGGATTCGAAGACAGGAATTTCTCTACGTTCGAATTCGAAGCGGCTGCGCGCGCAGCGCGCCCGCGCCTAACCATCGTCTTTTGTTTTCCCTCACCCCAGCCGCAACCCCTCCCCTCCCCTCCCTCCTCCTTCCAGGGCATCCATTTGGCAACGATGTTTGTTATTATTATTACGTCTTTGATATGGTTGTCGGTCCCTCTGTGGCTAGAAACTAAAAAAACTAAACTAAAAATTTTAAGGAGGTATGTTGTTTTTCTAAAATGTGGAACAAGGTTACGTCCAACACTCGTATGGATATCGATCTAGCGTCTTTATTGATAGATATATTATGTTTAGACGGAGCTGTAGAGAGGTTATGGTTGCTGGACCGGGCTTCACTTTCATCATTAACAAATTTTAATTCAAGTATGTAGTTTAATCCCTAACTTTCTTTATCAAAAGTGACCTTCTAAAAAACTGTTCCCTAATTTAATGTTTTGTTTTAATAGGTGGCACTTTTTGGAAAGTAAAACTATTATGGAGGATTCCGAGTGGCAAGGGGCTGACAGCCCTGACCAGGCTGACTCCAGGCTGACTTTACTGACTTCTCTTCATCTAGAGGAAGATGAGGTAGAAGATAAAGACCCTGATCCTTCTAATAGTGCCTGCACCTCTAAAACTCCCGAAGCGCTGTCAAGAGGAAGTTCAAGTAAGAGAAAATTAACAGATTATTTCAAAACTAATAACAACAGCGACACAGGGGATAAAGATAAACAAGAGAATGACACTGCCAGTGACGTAGTTCTCATTGAAAGCAATGAAGCTAGACCAGCTGACGAGATTCAGCAAGGGCAAGATACAGAAATTAACATAAGCGAAGAAGATCTGAAGATTATTACGGGCCCAGCTATAATTTGGCAATTTTACATCCGGCTGGACAAAACAAGAGCCAAGTGCAAGGCATGTGATGCCATTCGGTCAACCCCTACTGGCACCACAACAACATTACAAGATCATTTAAAGAAACATCATGGAAGGTAATTGTAATTCAAAGTTGGTTTTTTTAACTTTATATTAATTTATTTTTATCTTTAGTAAATTGTGCCTTTTTTATATTTTTCTAGGTTTAAAGAGTTTCAAAGATTGAGTCAACTAAAGAAAAACTTTCTAAATAATGCAAAGGGAAAGAAGAAGGAAACCAACACAATAAAAAAATGTTTTGTCAATAAGTTGTACATGGACTCAAAATCTGCAAGGGCCGTAGCTATCACTCATCAAATAGCTCTGTGGATATGCCGAAACTTGCATCCGTATTCAGTTGTGGATGAAGAGGAATTTATTAAGTTGGTTGAGCTTCTTGAACCTCGGTATAAAGTCCCATGTAGGACAACATTTTCTAGAAGTGTAATTCCTAAACTTTATCTAAAATTGAAATCAATTGCTGCAGATTATCTTAAACTCATCAAAGGAAAATTAGAATCTATAAGTCTCACAACAGATTTGTGGACTTCAAACACTGCTAAGGATTCATATATTGGTCTTACTGCTCAGTTCATAGATACAAATTGGGACCTTATCAAGCTCAGTGTAGAGTGTGACCATTTTCCTGGGATCCATGATGGTCAGGCTATTCTTAAAAAAGTTGAAAATTTGTGCGAAGAACAACTGGGACTTAAAGAAAATGATCTTGATCAACCTACGGTCTACATCACTGCGGATAATGGATCAAATATGGCAGCAGCACTATCACAGCCAAGTATCAGAAAACAAAATGATCCCAAAGTTGCAGCTGTGTTGAAAAAAAAAAGATGGTGGAATCACATTAAGTGTATGAATCACACCCTCCAGCTGGCTATCAATGATGCCAGAAAGGAAATGGATGCCAAAACTGTGATAGATAAAGTGCAAAATTTAGCTGTAAGATATGCAAGATCAAAGACTGCTAGAGAATGTCTAGAAAGATTTCAGCAAGAACACAATCTTCCCCGGCATGAGATTATTTTTTACTGTGAAACTCGCTGGAACAGTGAATACCTTATGCTGGCCAGGTTTTTGGAACAAAAAGCTGCGATTACCAGTGAACTTGCTTTTGCATGTGAAGAAAATCTTCCAGTTCAAGACTGGCGCATGATAGAGGGGTTTGTACAGGTACTTAAGCCTATCTTTGAAAATACCGCTCCACTGGGGAGCTCCAAAGAAGTTACTTTTTCAACTGTGATACCAGTTTTGAATGAAACTACTACTTCCTTGCATGAATTCATAATGAAGGCTCCAAAGGGTAGTGGCATTTTATTTGCAAGGAAACTTCTAGCTAAAGTTGAGGAAAGATTTCCCCACGAGTCCTATGCTGAGAATGAATTTTATCAAATTGGAATGATAATTGATCCCAGGTTCAAGGACCTACTTGTCTCCAGTTATGAAAACGATAGAACTGGACACCTGCTGCTGGAAAGTCAAGCCCTGGATAAATATAGAGAACACATTAGAAGAGGCATAATTGTTCCCAATGATGCAGAAGGACCACCATTGCCAGTACAGTCCTCCGCCTCTAAATCTACTGGAACAGTGGGCTCTGTAAAAAAGGCAAGGTTCAGCCAGATTGCTAGACTTACAAAAGACCGGACAGAGACCTCTATTGCAACAACAGATACAATGGCCAGAATTACAGCTGAGGTAAAACTTATAGAAATATATTTTTTATCAAGATGTATTTCATTTTCATTAATTTTTTTTAAAATGATTATTTTATATTCATGAAGTTATTTTTGTTTTGTTTAGGTTGAAGCATACCTGGCAACCCCAACTATTGATGAAGATAAAGATCCACTTGAGTGGTGGAGAGAGAATGCGGAAAAGTTTCCAATGCTTCTCCCCGTTGCCAAACATTACCTTGGACTGGCTCCGACTGAGGTGGATAGTGAGAGGGTGTTCTCTGTGGGTGGCAATACTTGCACTAAGAAACGGAGCAACCTACTTCCTGATCATTTGAAAGAAATAATCTACATCCATGATAATTACAACACTCTTATGATGCTTGCCAAAAAATACAATTTGAAATAGGTTTCATATTTTAGAACTCCCAAGTTTATGCCTCTTCTTTATTTTGTTTGAAATTCCCAGGTATTATCAATGAACATTTTAAAAAATTTCCCCCCTGTGGTGCCTTATCTATTTTGATTTAAAAATTGGTTGGCATACATATTTTTGACTCCTTTGAAGTTAGAATTAAGTATAAGTACTGTATGTTCATACTTAAAATATTACATCACTAGCCCTCTGATGTGACAAAGAGCGTAATTTTATATGAGTGAATGTTCTCCCTCGCTCAAAGAATTTTCTCCATCTAATGTTCACTAGTGACCTTCCATGCATTATGCATTGCAAATTTTGTCTTTGTGGTCTCAAAAAATGTGATCCAGTACTGTCCCTCAGAATATCTTTTTGGCAAAAGTACATTTTCTTTAAAAGGTGTTCTTAGGTAGTAAATAAGTTGACATTTCATTCTGACCACAGCTATAGCATGTGAAATGACCTCAATCAGGCAAGAGACAAAATTTGCATTGCATAGAGGATCACTAGTAAATATAAGATTTAGAAAATTATTTGTATGAGGGAAAACAATCTCTTCTATGAACTAACACCCCATTGTCAGAGGGCCAGTGACATGTGACATGTGACATGTAAATCACTTTCAATCTTTTATTTTTGTTTCTTGTTTTTTTATTTATATTTATAATTGTTTGTGCTGTCATCTCTAGGTACATATATTAAACAATTTTATGTACATTACAAGTGCATTAATAGCCTTGCCTGTCAAATCTATGTCAATTCTAAATGTGATTTTCTGCCTAGTTACTGCAGTAAAGTTTACTTTCATAGTCAAATTTGATCTCAATATGTCAGGTCTATATTTATTTTTATGAACCACCTTTGTCACTGAATGAGTCCCGTTATTTTACTTTCCTTCCTCAGGAGGAAAAAAATTGTTTCTCGTGATTCTGGATATAAGTTGTGGTTATCGTTGCAGATGAAATTATTATTACATCTACATCCCTTGTACAAATTATCTCTGCGGAGCGTTGCGTATAAATTTTAGGGCATTTTAAGTGATTTGATGAGATTCGATTCGATTCGGATTTGAAGTGGGGACCTTCGATTCGATTCGCTTCGGGGGAAAAAAATGGGATTCGATTCGATTCGATTCGGGGAAATTTTTAGAAATTCGATTCGATTCGATTCGACTTTCAAAAAAGCCACTTCGCACATCACTAGACTTTGGTTT
>JAHWGI010000624.1:0-24557 GCA_029379305.1 Frankliniella fusca
TTCTGTTTATTTACTCTCTTTCTGTAACTCCTTTTTCCACGCAGTGACGATCTAAAAGACATCTTGAAGACACTCTGTAAGTGATAAATGAAAATTATTATTTGGCAAACACATTCAAAAATATTAAATCTAACAGGACTTGTGCCAACCCAGTAACAGAGGGAACCTGATGTATTCTGGTCTTGCATGTTAGGGTATTCTTCTACCAAGGTCCTACAAAAGTTGGCATATGACTTTTTTGATGGGTAAGTGTTTCCAGTCATTTTTTTAATAAATACCCTGCACTCCTCATTTATGATACCCATATTTCTCTTTTCAGTTGGAGGTTTTTTCAGTTCTATTAATGCTGCTTCGCTGAACTTTGGGAGGGGTGACTTGTAAGGAATTGCTTGCCCAACTACGGAGTCAGCCTAAAAGAGACAGTTCATGAATGAAAAAGTAAAACATACCACTCATCATTAGCTTGCAGATTTCTAGTACTTTTGTTCTTGCAGGTGATATATTTTCTTTATTTTTTTCTCCTACTCTCTTCGTTTTATTTTGATGCTGGATGTCTCCATCAGAGTCAGTATGTTCCTGTGCTGGTCGGATTCCATTGACTTGTATTCTTTCTGATGTCCCTGTTGACAAAATAAGGTATGCTTCACAGCTGAATACAACCCTCCTTTTATATTTAAATATATTTGTAGCATACTTGTGGGAACCTCTGGCTCTTTTGGTTTTGCTGGTGCTCTCTTTCTTCTCTCAGAACGCTTACTTGGGTCCATGAAGTTAGGTAGCTTTATCGGAAAGTCTGTGAGGTGACATTTGGTTATGAAACAGTTAAGGTTTTGAAGTCCAATTATAAACGCACTACATCAATGCTGCAGCAGCTTACTGTTTTGTGTCATGTACATGTATCTAATCTTAATCTCTCGGTATCTTTGTTTCTCTAAAACTGACATCTCTTTCCATTGGTCTTCTTCAAAATGTTCTTTGATATCAAGAAATTCATCTTGTCTCTCCTCCCTTTCAATTGTTTATTAAACTATGATTTAAAGGAATACCATTACCTTCAAATATTAGAGAAATAATCATATCTTACCTGACTTCATTATCACCTCTAGTGAAACTAATACAACTATCATAGTGGTCGTTGATTTGGTTGTAGACAATTCGTGTGTGACCCATTCCTTGTGGGTTAAATATTAATGTTTCTCCATGTACTTGAAAAACGACTATTTTACAATCTAATTTATCTGCAATGAATGCTAATACATCTTCCCTGTTATTGCCAATCTCAGATGTTTCTACATCAAATTTTAAACTATCAATAGCGTTTTGATGAGCCTCTGAATAGGCATCATAAGAACTTAAACCATAAGTCACAGCCGCAAAGAGACTATCCTCTTTCATAATCTGAATGCTGCAGACCCCTCCTTCGACTGATGCCATGCCAGTTTCACTTGAAGAGAAATATATATAGTTAGAAAAGATTCGATACTGTGTGTGCACCACTTTGTATGAAGTAAAAAATAAAAAAAATAAAACATTCACTAACTTCATGAAATCATAGTTTGGATTATATCGATCAAGAGGTGGCTTCGTCATTTCGGTAACTTGATTTTGAGTTTCATTTACATTTTGATCTTTTTTCGTCAGCAAATCTGACTGACTATCAGTGCTTGTTGTTTGATCACAATCAACAAACGTTTGATCCAGGGGGACAGAAATATTTACAATTTTTTGGTGATCAGAATCTTTAGCTTTTTCAGTAAGTGGGTCAATATTTTTCATAATCTCCGGTTCAGGTCCTAAAGTTTTCATCTGAAACATTTATTCAGATCAAAGTTATTTGTACCAGAGCTCGGACTTTTGCCGCATTTCGGTTGGTTGCCCCCCCTTGACTGAAATTCGTTCCTACGGCCCTGCAGACTTTCTCCGCATTTTGGCTGGCTGAGGCGGCTGGTGGTCCAGCCGCCGAGCCGCTGTGAGCGGGCGAGAGAGACAGCGCTATGCGCTGCTGGACGGGTGGGAGTGAGAGGACACTTCACTCAGCCGCTCGGAGGCTGGAGCTGTGAGCGGGCGAGAGAGACAGCGCTATGCGCTGCAGGACGGGCGGGAGTGAGAGGACACTTCACTCAGCCGCTCGGAGGCTGGAGCTGTGGGCGGGCGAGAGAGACAGCGCTATGCGCTGCAGGACGGGCGGGAGTGAGAGGACACTTCACTCAGCGGCTCGGAGGCTGGAGCTGTGAGCGGGCGAGAGAGACAGCGCTATGCGCTGCAGGACGGGCGGGAGTGAGAGGACACTTCACTCAGCCGCTCGGAGGCTGGAGCTGTGGGCGGGCGAGAGAGACAGCGCTATGCGCTGCAGGACGGGCGGGAGTGAGAGGACACTTCACTCAGCCGCTAGGTGGCTGGAGCTGTGAGCGGGCGAGAGAGACAGCGCTATGCGCTGCAGGACGGGCGGGAGTGAGAGGACACTTCACTCAGCCGCTCGGTGGCTGGAGCTGTGAGCGGGCGAGAGAGACAGCGCTATGCGCTGCAGGACGGGCGGGAGTGAGAGGACACTTCACTCAGCCGCTCGGAGGCTGGAGCTGTGAGCGGGCGAGAGAGACAGCGCTAGGCGCTGCAGGACGGGCGGGAGGACTCTAGTGGGAGTGAGAGGACAATTCACTCAACCGCTCGTTGGCTGGAGCTGTGAGCGGGCGAGAGAGACAGCGCTACGCGCTGCCGGACGGGATGGTCTTGTGGCGAGTTTCGCATCAGTTTATGCCCCTAAATATTGCGAGCGAAGCGAGCAAAGATAATCTTTTGATCTTTGGGGCGCAAAAATATCTGTAAGGGTGCCAAAACGTGCCTCCAATAACTCAAAAATGCTGCCAGGGCGCACTTTACGGCCTCGTTTGGACAGGTTTCGGCATCCATGCGGGGCGAATTTTGCGGGGTGAGGGGGGGCATTGCCCCCCTTGCCCTCCCTCCCGTTCCTACGCCCATGAAAGTCCGAGCTCTGCTTTGTACCTCCAGTGAGCTGAAACCAGTGACCGAAGCCGAGTAATGTTATGAGCTACTGTTGAAGCATTCTTACCTCTTCAAGTGGAACCCAGACAACTGTCACCTTCTGACCATCTTCAAATACATGGTTTGGTGTCAGTTCGGCTTCTCCAAACTTTTCACTATGAAGTTGAAAAATTGGGTAGTGCCCTACTAACCACTTTCTCAAGAACTGATCTGAGGAGCACCGCTCTGTGAATTCCTTTCTAAGTGATGCTTCACCAAAGTCATCTGTTAATGACACAATTATTCTACGGTTTCCACATACAACAAGCAAATCAATAGGAGACATATTACTGCCTTCACTTCTATCGATTCGATTGCTAATCTTTAAATTTCAAAGAATTTCAGATAAACGTCACAACCGTACGTTGTGCCACTCAGCTGATGACACTCAGACTCTTTTAACTTTAAATGTCCAGCTGACGCGAGACACTGTGTGCTACCAACCTTCCGATGGAAAATTCTTCCGACTTTCGCTCATTCAAAATGATCAAGTTTTTAATTAATAAGCGTAAACAGACATAACTGAAATTTCTTAAGAGTTCTCCATTTTTACCATGATCTAGAATTACAAATTTGACTGACTTCTGAGTGAGATTTTTCGCTGGATGTTGGCGTGCGATGGAATGCCCATACACCAGCTCCCTCCACCCCTCCCCCTCGCCCTCTCCTTCCTTGTCCGTTCCCTCTCCCTCCTCTCTCACTCTCACTCTCACTCATCAGCTGGCTCGTAATATTTGTTGCCTTAGTTTGCTACGATAGTCTTTGGGCTATCAAACTTCCTCTCACTTGCTTGTAATGTGATTTTTATTATATTTTTTTTTGTGAGTGTTGAAATATCTTAGCTCGTATCAAATGTTCTATTTTTGGTGGCAGGCACCATGCCTACTAACCTAACACCCTAGTGTTGTGCAATTTTTAAACTCATTTTCTAATTTAAGTTTTAATTAAATTGGTATTTTTTTAAATATTTTCAGGTACACGATGGATGGTGAAATAGCTGGAAGGTCAGATTCTATCTTTGATGAGGATTCAGACCAAAATAACATTTCGGATGAAGATGTTGAAATTGAGGCTGCTTGTGTAGAAGGTCAGTGTTTGTTTCTGATTACTCCATCTACCTTGGAATGTTTCTCGAGTATTACTCTCATGTCTCCAGGAAGAATTTCTACTTCAGTGGCACTAGCGATCCAAAGAAATGCTGCTGAATTTCTTGCTTTTGTTAAGGACATATGCAAAACCACAGAAACCACGATTGAAAAAATTGTTAGTGGAGTTGATAATCTTTTCAAGTTGTACAATGATTTTATGAAGGTATTGTCTGAACCTACTTTCCATTATGTTACACTCTATTTTTTTGCAAAGATGATGTGTATCACCCCATGAATATGTTTCATTTTCAGGCCAGACTTTTAGAACTTTCTGACGGTGAGTCAGTGCTCAAAAGTGATATAGAATCACTCTTTTCCATTTTGGACCAGCAGTCTCTGTTTGAGGGAGTCCAAACATATTATAGAAGAGAGAAATACAAAAAGGCAAATTGGAATGTATTGATTCCCAAGAAGATCGTTTTGGAGTGGAAGAGGATAATTCTTCATGGAAGAGTGAGGGAGGTACCTGACAAATTTGGGTACTATATTGATTTCCTATCTCAACTGGAAGCTCTTTTGCAATGTGATGACATTCTTGAGTGTTTGGACAACCAGCAAAAAATGTCTGCATCTCACTTAGATAGCATTCTTGATGGGCAATGTTATCAAACTCATGAAATTTCTTTAAAGTTTCCTGGTGCACTTGCCTTTGTATTTTACGTGGATGATGTTAACCCAGGTGACACCCTTACTAGTTACGGTATAAGCTTTAGAAACTATTTATGGACACTCGCCAACATTCCTCCTGAATTGAGGTCATCACTGAGAGCAATAAATATGTTTGCTATTGCTAAAACTGATGTTGCCAAGATGTGCAACAACAAAGCATTCCTCAGAAATTTTATCTCAGCTATAAATAGATTAAGCAGTGATGAAGGAGTAACTTTTATGATCAAGAACAAACCAAGAGTCTTTCATGGCTTTTGTTTGTGTGGCGTTGGCGACTACCCAGCTCTGGGCAACATAGGCGGTTTTAAAGAATCATCCTCCAAGGCAAATCGTCCTTGTCGCCAATGCATGATTCTTAATGCTGAATTATGCTGGAAGTATGATGAATCTGAAGTTCTTCTCCGTAATAAGGATATGCATGAAACACATTTGAAAGCTTTGGAGAATGCCAGTAGTCAAGGTAAGGGGAACAAAAAATTGTGTATTAAGTCTTTTCTGATCTCAGATAAATGTTTTAAATCGACTAACTATATTACCAGTAGCTTAAAGTCCTTCATTTAAAAGTTATTTGCCAACAGAACTGTTTCTTCTATACATAAGCATTTTCATTAACATTTCTGAGCCCAATCAGATAAAATCTAATCTTGCATGCAGAAGCTTTAGATAATGACACAGAACACATTCATCTATTGTGCTATTTCGACCCCCTAATTTTGGTCTCTTTTTTTATCCCTCTCTATTTTCTTAATTGGATAGACTTGGAAGAAGAGGAAGATGATTCACCTGCAACACCCTCTGACGAGGTGCCTGGAAATCCTTCTACTGCTTACGGAGTGAATTCCAGGAGCCCTCTGCTTGAACTTGACTACTTTGATGTGACGGTTTGTGTGTTTCTTCTTCTTATGGTTATAGTCTGATTCACATAATCCTTGAACATTTATCACCAAGTTACAGTAATTCAATCCCCCATTCAGACAAACACAAATTTTGAAACTATACTATAAATTACTATCTTGTTATTCAAATGTTACTTTTTGTTTCTATAGGTTTCTCTTCCGCAAGATATAATGCATTTATTCCTGGAAGGCATTTTGTCAACGGGCTGTCGCCTCATTCTTCATGATGCTGTCAAAGAGAAGAAGCTTTCTATCACTTCAGTGAACAATTTTTTGGACAACCACGACTATGGCAGTTTCAAGTCTGATAAGCCCTCTAAAATCAAAAGTGAACATTTGAATACTGGTCTAAAGCAGTCCTCATCTCAAATCCTAATGCTTTCCTTCTTAGTGCCATTTATTGTGAAAGGACACTGTGATAAAGCAAAGATGAATAATTTTGTGCTTCTATTAATGGTTTTTGGTATTTGCTTGTCACGTCAAGTGACACTAGACCATGCTGTCCTTCTGAGGAAAATGATTAGACACTATTTATCTGAATTCAACAGTCTCTACCCTGGAAAATTTGTCTCAAAACATCATTTTCTGATCCACCTGCCCTCTCAGCTGCTCTCCTTTGGCCCTTTACCTGAAACATGGGCTATGCGATTCGAATCATACCATGCTCAGCTCAGTAGGCTGCACAGTATTCTTCACAGTGCCAAAAACATCACGTTCTCCCTAATGTCAAGAGTATGCTCAAAACAAGCTTTGTTGCTCCACTTGCATGGATCAAATTTCTTGACAAGTTCAGCCCTTGAGAAAAAGGTGCTCCATGAAAATATAGCTCTAGCTGATGTGCCTTTTAAAGACTGTATACTGTCTTCAGCTAGAATTCTCTCTGAAAAAAGTGTTTGTGAACTGTCAGGGTTGCAATGGTATGGTTCATACTTGGAAGCAGGAAGTGTAATCAAGATTCAAGAAGATTCATTTGGAGCTGTAACAAATATTTATTGCATTGGTGAAGAATATGTTCTTATCTATCGCAAGCTAGAGACAGTGTGTTTTTGTCTAGAACTCAATGCCTTTGAAGTTATTTGCCCTCGCATAAGCTCCTTCTCTTCAGTGAACATAACAAAGAAGTACAACGTAGTGCCTGAAATGCACTTCACATATCATGGTAGTGAATACATTATTCAGCGTCAAAATAGTTCTCCAAAGTACAATCTTCTTAAAGATTGAAGAATACTTAGAAATTAGTACTATTTAGTATAATGACTTAATCATTTGCTGTGATCTCATAAATCAATCTTAATTTTATTTATTAGCTTGCCCAACCCCATAAACATTGTCAAATTACGTTCTGAGTGATAGCGGAAGATTCTAATTACAAATTTGGTGGAAGGTAAATAGTAATTTTTGAATGAGGAGTAAATTTTGTGTGTCAACATAGCACAATGAAGATGTCAGAAATAATTTGATAAAAGTTTGGTTTTACTTTTTAACAAATTTTATATTAACTGATTTATTTGCTGCCAGACTCCTTTTCAGCTTTGTTCATTGACTGATGATCTTGAACTTAACTCCAGTATTTTCAAAGATTTTATGTTTGCTGCACTGGAATAAATTGAAAACTCAGAAGTAGTAAATTCAGTCCACCTTGTTCCTTTCAACAGATTGAAGTGAAAATGTTGGAAAATATGTAGTCTAGGCGACGATGTTACGTGATGTAACTTGCAGGGTTGATGAAAAGATAAACACGCAGTTTGAGTTCCGGAGCGGAAGTGAGAGCAGACGTTTATTCAGGAAGGTCCAAAGCGGGCACTATTTACAGTTACATAAACAATAGACGATCAAGGAGATGTTGACAGCAGACGACTCATTATATGCAGATGACCAGGGAATTAGAATGCGATAGATTGTTATTTATTTCTAACACTCCCTTCTCAATCTGAGCATTGTATTTTAAGAGTTTTTCTGCAATTCTTATGATTGATCTCCCCTAAAGCTTTTGTCATCATATCGGCGGGCATTAAAGATGTAGACATATGCTCAAGTGCTACAGAGCCGTCAGCAATTCTGTCGCGAACCATTTGGATGCGAACACCAAAGTGTTTTGTCCTCGCACTGTATTTATCAGAATATGCCAGCTTTATGGCACTTTGGCAGTCATTAAAAACAGTTACTTTTTGTAGGCCACAGTGAAAAATTTCATTCACCAGCTCGTTCAAATAAATAGATTCATTGACTGTTTCAGCCAAAGCTATGTATTCTGATTCTGTTGATGATTGTGCAGCAAGCCTTTGCTTTCTGCTTTCCCATGAGATGAGGTTACCATCTAGAAGAAAACAGTATCCACTGTATGACTTATAGTCGGTGGAATTTTCCGCAAAATCTGCATCAGCAAAACCGATCAGACAGAAAGTGGGGTTTTTGGATTTTGTGTATGTCAAGCCCACTTTGGCTGTATGTTTCAAGTAACTTAATACCTTTTTGGCCAAGTCCCAATGAGCCTGAGTATAGTTGTGGTTATGCTGGCTAAGGAAACTAGCAGCATAAGCTATGTCAGGTCTTGTTGTTATACTTAAATATGTTAACCTGCCAACCAGCTCTCGGTAGGGAGCTTTTGTTGGTTTAGCTTTCGACAGTAAGTGGGGTTTGATTTTTGGAGCCATGGGAGTAAATGATGGATCACATGCATCCATCCTGAATTTTTCAAGGCTGTTTATAATATAATTTTCATGATGGAGAGTGAGACTGCCCTTTTCTAAATCACGCTCAATTTGCATGCCTAAGCATGATGTTGCCTCTCCAAGGTCTTTGACCACAAAATGTTTTCTTAAAGACGCGACAAGATCAGACTTGTCTGAGTCAGTATTGTAGAAAACATAAAAATCATCGACATATAGGGCAATTATTGTGATAGATTGCTTTGTTTCTTTTATGTAGATACAAGGTTCATCTCTGAGGTTTCTGAAGCCAAGTCCCTTAAGAACATGGTCAGCTTTTGTATTCCAATTTCTAGCTGCCTGTTTCAGACCATATACAGTTTTGTTTAATTTGCAGACTTTGTCTTCCTGACCTTCTGCAGCAAAACCCTCGGGCTGTGCCATGTAAACAGTTTCCTCAATATCACCATAAAGGAAAGCTGTTTTGATATCTATGTGACATATGTTCAGATCAAAATTGACAGCAGTGGCAATGAGTAACCTCAGGGTCGAACCCCGTACTACTGGGGCAAATGTTTCATGGTAATCTAAACCGTAGGTTTGTGTGAAACCTTTGGCCACTAGACGAGCTCGGAAGAGAACTGTACCGTCTATGTTAGTCTTTTTCTTAAAAACCCATTTATTCCCAATCACTTTAGACCCAGCTGGTAATTGTTCCAGGGTCCAAACATTGTTTTGAGCAAAAGAGGCCAACTCCTCCTCCATCGCCTGGACCCATAGGTCTTGTTCAGGTGATTGGTGGACCTCTTGTATGGATTGAGGAACTTCTGGGTCGATAGGGAGCACAAGACAGGCTTTGTCTGTGGGTACAGATTTATTTTTAGTCAAACCATATATAATATGGTCAGGGTATTGTTTTGGTGTTCTGACTCGACTGCCAATGCGTCGCAGTGCGACAGGTTCAGTCATTGAGGGAATGATCGTATCCCTGATGGTATTGGAGGTTTCGGATTCTGTAGCAGTTTCTAGATTATCATAGACAGTAGTATCTGTATTGTCAGTAGGAGTCTTTTGGTCCCAAAAGATGGGAGATGGGTCGTCCTCAGACTTATTGGGATCTGGATCCTCAGTGGGATTGTTTGGTTCAGGGCATATTATATCAGAGATTGAATTATGTTCTCTAGTAGATGTCTCCTCAGGATGTTGGACCGGGTTCCGTAACAGACAACTGTCAGGTATTTTGGGAGGTAATATGTGTTCATGCTGTGCAGTGGCCATTGGCATTTTTGCAGCTGGGAATATACTCTCATCAAAAACCACATTTACTTCTGTAAATATTTTGGTGGGATCAGTGGGGTCCAGGAGAAGATAAGATTTACTCTCATCATCGTATCCCATCATAATGCAAATACGACTCCGGTCACCGATCTTTTTGGCTTTCTCTTTCCTGATGTGAGTGTATATCCACAACAGCCAAACACCCTCAGGCGGGAGACATCTGGTTTTTCTCCAGTCCAGGCCTCATAAGGGACCATGTCCTGGAGTGCCTTGGTTGGAGAGATATTTTTCAAGAATACTGCAGTTTGTAGTGCCTCTGGCCAGTATTTCATGGACAATCCAGCTGTTTTTAATAGGGCTCTCATTTTTTCTTGAAGAGTTCTATTAGCTCTTTCAGATACCCCATTCTGTTCAGGACAGTGTGGATTAGAACGCTGTCTGAGGATCCCTTCTGATTTTAAGTAGTCAAAGAAGTCTTTATTTATATACTCTTTTCCATTGTCTGATCTGATTGCTTTTATGGTTTTTCCTGTTTGATTCTGAACCAAAGTTTTGTAATCTTTGAATTTATTAAGAACTTCATCTTTGGTTTTGAGCAAGGCTAGCATAGTGTATCTAAATTTGTCATCGATAAAAGTCACAAAGTATCGATATCCTGCCAAAGATAAGGTGTCTGTGATTTCACAGACATCAGAGTGGACAAGGTCTAGTATATCTGTTTTTCTCTGAGCACCTTCTTTAGGGAAGGATTTACGTTTTGATTTAGACTTCTGGCATACCTCGCACAGAGACAAGTCGTTAATATTAATGTGATCTAAACCAGTCACCAAACCCTTTTTTATCAGTAGATTTAAGTAATCATCACACATGTGAGCTAATCTTTTATGCCATAGCACAGCTTGGGATTCTCTAGATACGGCTAAGGCTTTATTATTAATTTTAACATTGAGATCCAAGCAATAAGTGCCATTGGTCTCAGTTGTTTCGAGTATTGGTTGTGTTTTAATTTGGACTGCATCTGACTTGAATATTCCACATTGTTTTTCCTTAAAAACAACTGTGAGACCATTGTTTGTAATGTCACTAATTGATAAGAGGGAGCTGGTTAAGCCCGGGACATATGTGAAGTTTTGGATTTCTTGTAAACCATCAACGTTATTATGTAATTTTAAATTTCCTTTCCCTTGAGTGTATAATATTTGGTCACCCGCACATTCAACTGGCTCGTTATCTATGGGTTTGTAATTATGTAAACATTGAATTTCAGGGGTCATTGATGTGAAAGCACCACTATCCAAATAAGTTTTGATTATTTTATTATTAGTATTGTTTACAATGGAGTCAATTGATTTACAACATCAGCAGTAGCTATGTCAGATTCAGATTCAGAGGCATTAGTGGCTGATGAGGTGGAAGCAGTATTAGCCTTACCTCTTCTGGCAATTTTCAGGACCCACTTTGGAGGTCCTTTGGGATCTTCTGATTCTATTTTCTTACGAGAGTCCTCCTCATCTGACTCCGACTGGTGTTTGCGCTTACGGCGAGCGGCAGCCTCTGCTGCTGCTGCAGCTTGGGACGCAGCACTGCTGTAGCGAAAATGACAATATTTCTCCGGGTGGTTAGTTTTAGCACAGTGTATACATTTGGGATACACCTTAGTATATTTATTGTGAGATTTCCGTGGCTGGAAATCAGCTGATTTTTGGTTAGAAGGATTTTGTTTACTATTATATTGTTGCAAACTCCTGCCACCAGATGGCGGTTTGGAGCTTCCGCGGCCTCCGCCACGATGGCCATGTTGCCATGTGCCACCTTGTGACTTCCCAGGCTGCGCGGAAAGGGATTTTAAAACAGCTTTATTGGCCGTTTGGGTTTTTGGAGTTTCCTCACTTTTGATTTTATTTCCTTCACGAAGGAGCTCTTCTGATATTACATTAAATTCCAGAGTTGAAGTTCCGTCGGGCAATTTTGTTTGGCAGGTCCTCTCAACAATCTGACAAAAGGATTTATGAATGGGTTTGACGTTGGCGAGGAGCAGGACAGAGCACATTTCATCTTCTATGGCTTTTCCTGTGTCGGCAATTTGCCCGACAACTTCTTTGAATTCAAGCACATATTGGGCGAGAGTAGATTCTTGTTTGAGGCTGACTAACTTGCGTAGGAGAGCGGCGAGGCGGAAAACCCCTTTATCTTCGAAAGCATTACATAGCTTCGACCACGTTTGGTGTGCGGTGCTGGCACCGCGCAGGTACTTGAGGAGGGATTTGTCGACACCAAAGGAAATCTTTTGACGCGCCATTAAATCATCCTTGAAAGCTTGACAATTTCTGTCAGCAAGAACAGCGGCTTCGGGATCTTTTAGAGTGCAGGCAAATAGGTCTCCCAAGTAGAGTTCCATAAGCATCCTCCAATCGGGCCAATTTTCTTCTCCCATTAGTTTATCAAAAGGGATGTTGAAGGATGACACGGGGGCAGTAGGATTTTCATTTGTCTTGCTGGAAGTTGACTTACTTGCAGTGCCCGTGGAGGTGCTGGAATCTTGCTGGAGCGTGGTGTCGGAAGACTTCGACTCGCTGTCGCCGGCCATGCCGCCGGTAGCAGAAGGCGTGGACTCGATGAACTAGGAGAAGTGAGGACTTTTGAAGATGTGGGTTTTACGGGACAAAGGTAGAATAGAATCAGGATTTACATGGCTGGGCCCATAACCTGTTGGAAAATATGTAGTCTAGGCGACGATGTTACGTGATGTAACTTGCAGGGTTGATGAAAAGATAAACACGCAGTTTGAGTTCCGGAGCGGAAGTGAGAGCAGACGTTTATTCAGGAAGGTCCAAAGCGGGCACTATTTACAGTTACATAAACAATAGACGATCAACGAGATGTTGACAGCAGACGACTCATTATATGCAGATGACCAGGGAACTAGAATGCGATAGATTGTTATTTATTTCTAACAGGGTGTTTGCTGAACTAAAGGTTGCAGGACAGCAAGGAAAGGAGGTTGGCATAAGGGATATAATTTCGCCAATATATGAAATTGTCAACAATCATGTAAAATAATTAAAGAGAGCTCAACGAGCCCATGAAAACAAAATAATATTACAATAAAGCTCTGCGTAAGGAAAATTTTACGAGCCAATGAAAAATATGAAATGTGTTGCAAAGCATAAACAGGCCGGATCACAGGCCGGAACATTGAAAATAAAATTCCGCGACATTGACGAACAGGGGAAAAAACTGAACACAAAAATTCAAGAGGAGTGGTCGCTGGGCTGCGGTCGCAGCACTGGTACCCGGTTGTACCGGCGGACGCGTGGCGGGAAGGGGCAGGGCCACACGTGGTTGTAGCTGCGGCAGTTGCCGCAGCGGCGGGGGCGCGGGGCTGGTTCCGGCTGTGCCGGGCGGGCTCCGGGGGCGGCGTCGGAGGACGCCGACTCGGAGGACGAGGTGGACGCGACCTCATTAGCGGACGGCGCCGGGACGTCCTCCCAGGAGATGAGGTCGGCCGGCTCAGGCGCCGCCAAAGCGGCCTCGTCGGCCCAGGAGAGCGGGGCGGCGTCCCGGGGTGTCGCGGGGGCCGCCAGGACGACCTCGTCCACCAGGGAGATGAGGTCGCCGACCGGGACCTCGCGCTGGACCTGGGTGGGGTTGTTACCATTGGCCGGAATGTCCGGCGTCGACCGCGGCACCAAGGCCAAGCAGGGGGGCGCAGGGGCGGGGGCCGGGAGTCCGGCGCGCGCCGCCATATATAGCCGCGCGGCCACAGGCGTGGTCGAGGGCGGGGCCGCGGGGCGAGAGGGTGGGGCCGCGGGGCGAGAGGGCGGTCCAGGGCGCCGCTGTCCGGATGGCCGGGGTCGCGGGGCCGCGACGCGCCGCTGGGACTGCGGGCAGGACGCCCGGCGGTGTCCGTACGACCCGCAGTCGAAGCAGGAGGCAGGCGGGAGGGAGTTCCGCGGCCTGCGGGTGCTGCACTGCGGGGGTGACGGCGGCGCCGGCGGCGCCGGCTCCTCATAATCCTCCTCCACCGTGGTGACCGTGCCGCGGAGGAAGTCCACCACGGTGGCACGGCGGGAGCGTAGAGCCATGTCTGCGTCTGCACTAGGTGAGGACTGGGGCTCAACTGACGCGCCGACCGCGGTGTATTGTTGCGGCCGCATAGGTGAGGATGACGTCAGGAAAAAAAGGAAGAAAGTGAGGGGGGGGGGTGAGGGAGGCACTGTCCGGCTGTGTTAGAGGAAGGTTAGCCAACTGCCGCGGACCGGAAAGTCCGGGTCAACATAGGGAGCGATGTTCTGCACGTTGGCCATGCGCTTCTTGCCGTTGGTACGGGACTGTAGCCACACGATGAGGTCATTGACCCGCTCCAGGATGACGTAGGGCCCTTCCCACTTGGGGGCCAGCTTAGGGTTGCGACCAGGCTTCCGGACAGGCCGGTACAGCCAGACTGCGTCGCCAGGCTTTCCTGGGAACAGGGCCGTGGAGAGGTCGTAATTCACCTTGTATTTTTGTGAAGTAGCCTCGCGCATGACCCGGGCGTCGGCGTGAATTCTGCGCATTGTCTCACGCAGCCAGCGCGGGTACTCAGACTCGTTGAAGGGAAGGTGGGCAGCTGGTGGGGGCTCGCGGGCGAGGTCAGCTGGTAGGCTCAGCATCCGCCCATAGAGCATCTCGGCAGGGGAGACTCGGGTGGCCGAGTGAGGCGCCGTCCGATAGGCAAGCAGGATGAGAGGAATCCAACTGGGCCAGTCTCGCTGCTCCTCCTGTACAACAACTGCGAGATGGTTTATGAGGCTTTTTACAAACCGCTCGCAGCGCCCGTTGCCCTTCGGGTAAAGCGGTGTGGTCCGGGTTTTCCGGATTTGCAGCAGCGCCATGACCTCCTTGAAGACGTTGGCCTCCCAGTTGAGACCCTGGTCAGAGTGGATGTCCCGGAAAGCTCCGAAGCGACTGACCAAGCCGTCAACTATGGCGCGCGCGGAGGTCTCCGCGTCGATGTTGTGCACCACCAAGACCTCCGGCCAGTTAGTGAAGGACTCGACACAGACCAGACAGTACCACTTCTTGTGGACGCGGGCGGCTTCGGCGTAACGAGGACATGCTGTGGGGGCCGGGTAGGGGCCGGCGATGTCGATGGTCCAGCGGCCGAGGAAGGTGTTGTCGTTGAATACACACTGTAAAGAAAATTGTCGTATGGAAACGACAAATCTCTTGCTAATTTTTTTGATAACTAGGATGGTAAGGGAACGAACATACCATCAACTCTTTACCGTTTCAAAGCGAACAGCTCATTGGGAAACGACAAAAGTACCTACGATCCAGTCATCAAACAAAATGTCGTGGATGAACTAGAAAGCTGTGTAGGAACAACATTAATTGTTTTCAAACGACTATGATATGTTTTCAAACGACATCATCGTTAATTTGACAATTTGTTACAAGAGATCAAAAGAGATAAATATTTATACACTTCTCTTTTTAAAAATTACTGGAAACAGTACGGCTTTCAACTAAAAATGTCTTTTAAAAAAAAAATAGAACAAGTTTAAGTAAAAGTAGCTCATTTTACTGATGCGGACAGAATACATATCAAATATCAAATAGTTGCAGGCAGAGCGTCATATCTGCTTTTAGTCATTAAACTGAGAGTGCTCCTACAATGCCTTTTAGTTAGCTGGCTTTCTAGACAGTATTCTCTGAGACAAGACAAAATTAATTTATGGGCTTAACTTATTTTAAAAGAAGAAGTGAAGTACTATTTAACAGAGACAACTGAGGACAAATCAAATGCACTTTTTTCTAAGTAATTTTGATGATACACATAGTTCATGAATCAAAACCATAACTTGGCATTCCCAGCCAAGTAATGTTGTATTATTTTTGTCCTCAATTGACTCTGTTAAATATTACTTCACTTCTGCTTTCTAAATAAGTTGAGCGCAAAGAATAATTTTGCTTTGTCTTTGAGAATAGTGTCTAGAAAGCAAGCTATACACTATTGAGCAGAACAGAGAGGTTAATGGCAAATTCTTACCGGTTCAAAGAAAAATATTTTAACCATAATACACTGCTGAGGCACAGCGATGACAGCCGTCAGTGGCACAAAAACATCCCATACCCTTGTAATGGCTGATGGAAGGCATGTCCTGAGTCAACTTAAATACAGTGCAACAGTTTATACAAGTTAATAGTCCTTGAGGATGGGTATTTAGCCCTATCACACGGTTTCCACCACAATGTCCACGATACAAAATGTCCATTGGCGAGCAATGAAATCAAATAAAAATCAACTCAATTCAAATTATCGTTTTTCCCTTTCCATCCCAGCCAAAGAATGATACACCCTTCCTTGTTGCTCTCGAGAGATCTCGATTCTACCTAGATAGTTATTATAAGCAGTCATGAACGAAACAAAACACCATCAACAAAGACCAACCGCGCTGCTGCTAACGTTAACGTTATTTACAGTGCAGCAGTGTTTGTAATTGTTCTCTAGCAGGTAAACAACTTTACCTCTCTCCTCCCTGCTTGAAAAAATATTCAGTCGAAATCTCATGATTTTTGTTTTGTTTTTTGCTTAGGTGCATGGCAGCTGTGTCGATACTGTTGGATTCTGGATTGTTTCTTGGTTTTCTGGATGTTTTCACTTGAGGGACGTGAAAGAAGCAGGGAATGCCAAAAGTGAATTTTGGTGAGTTGTTGACGATTAAAATTAACCACTCCTTGATTATATTAAAAAGAAGATAGCACTGGATCGTTTAAACGCATCAGCAATTTTTTTTTTTATGTATCTCTCGGGTTTTCATGTGACTGTTTGAATGCTGATGGAGGTTAGGGTCATACTGTGTGGTTTGATTATTTTTCTTTTTTATGAAGCAACCCATTTTCTTTTGTCTTTTAGGTTTCTACTTGAGGAGAAGTGGACCTTATCTTTTGAAAGTTTTTCAATTTCCTGAATTGTTTGGCACAGATAAAAGTAAGTCCGTTTTAATTTTTTGTTGGTTTCTGTTTTTATTATAGAATGGTTAGTTTCTCATTGTTCCTTAATCTAATCTAATTGTTCTTTCCCTCTTAGATGGGTGTGTCAATTGAAGTGTGGAGGGCTCGAACAGGGATGTTCTGTGGCAGAGCCTCACTCACAAGTAGAAGTAGAGAAGCTAAAAATGATGTAGCTTCTGTCACTGCGACTGCCAGCATATTGGCTTCTATTTTAACCATACTTCTACTCATAGGCAACATTGAGCCTAATCCAGGACCTTTTCCCTGTAAACTACCATGGTGCACCATTGTGCCAACAACTATTTCAAGCAATGTCAGGCACCAGCAATTCCATGCTATGGATAAACATTTCATGTTCACCTGTCCAGCTTGTGATTATGGCACGAAATCATTTAGTGCCCTGAACACACATGTGTCATTGACTCATCGTGAAAGAAGACATCACATTGCGGACCCTGACCATGCTGATGAATCTCTTCCTCCGCTTCCTCATAACTGCTCTGTGGACCTGTGTTGCTTTTCCACTGCATCATTTTGGGAATTAGTGCAACACTTATGTAACAACCATATAAATGAAGGAGTCACTGTGAAATGTCCTTTTGTAGCCTCTGGAGCCTGTTCAAGGGATCATATTTCTTTTAAGAAAGCATCCACCTTACGATCCCACCTCAGTCAGTACCACGGTGGTTGGAACGATGGAGGCTGTCCGAGGAAAAATAAGAGTGCCCTTGCAACTGAAAATACTTCTACGGCTTTTGATTTTACCACCTCACATGAAGGTTTTGATTGTATAATGGAATCAGCTACTACTCCTGATCAGGTAGTTGACCCTGGTCTTTTAAATGATACATTACTTACAAATAATATTGCAAAGTTTTATCTGGAAATGTATGGCGTTTTCTGCCTTCCTGTCAAAACTATTCAGGAAATTTCAGAAAATATTTCATTTTTCACTGATATTATGCACCAAAGAATGAAAATTGTCTTGTCAGGGGAGTTAAAAGAGCTGAACATTCCTGATGATAAAATTAGGGCTATCAATGTCAAGGTTTTCAATGCTGACTTGCTACATGCTACTCATCATAAAGATAGACCTGGTCCATCACTAACTTCTGATTATTTAAGAAAACAATTTTTCAAGGATAACTTCAATTATATGGAACCAATAGAATTAAATCTGACTGATGACCCAAAGTCTAAATCAAGAATTCAACTAGTACCTATCACCCAAACCTTGTCAACCTTGTTAGCTGATCCCACTGTACAAAGGGAAATTGAAAGTTCTTTTCTAAGAGTTCCATCAAATAGTGATTTAGTATCACATTACACTGAAGGTTCGCAGTTCATTAATGAAGATCATCCAGTCAGAGAGATTCATTTAAACTTGTACATTGATGGAGTGAACCCAGTTATGAATGTTCTTGGATCTGCGAAGAACAAGTTTAAAACATTAGTAATGTATTTTACCATTGGAAATGTACAAGCGCATAACAATGCAAAAGTAATCTCCAAACATCTTGTTGCGCTGGTATCAGAATCTGTTTTCAAGGCCCTGAAGGGTGAGGTATGTTTTAAAAGTGTTATTGATGAAATAGACATTTTGGAGAGAGACGGGATCCAGTTTAAAGGTTCCCACGTACCAGTTTGTTTAGAATTCATGCTAGGAGATAATTTGGGCCAGCACCAGATTGGAGGTTTTTGGGATTATTTTTCGGGTGACTTTTTCTGCAGGTTTTGCACAATTACTAAAGCAAGTTTCCGAAAAAATCCTGCTCAAACTAACCCACCTCTCACAGAAGAAACCTTTAATTATCGTGCTCATAAGGCAAATATGACTGAGACACCGTATAAAGGTATTGAAGGAAATTGTGCATTTAACTCACTGAAATACTTTCACAGTACAAAATCCCTATGTCCTTGTATCGGACATGACATTCTGGAAGGCGTTGTTTCTTGGGATTTGTCTGGCATTTTATCATTGTTTGTAAAAAAGAAATGGTTTTCTTATAAAATGTTAAACCGACGTATCAAGCAATTCAAGTGTGATGGTGTAGATATCCCCAATAAGCCGGCTCCTGTTAATATTAAAGGGAAGAAATTAGGAGGGCATGCAGTGCAGAATTGGATGCTTCTGAGGCTAGTACCTTTTATTATTGGTGATAAAATTCTGGACTTTAATGACCCTGCATGGCAACTTTACCTGAAGCTCAAGAAACTTTGTGAATTTTTCTGTGGACATTCATTTTTGAAAAGTGATCTGGCTTACTTGAAGTTTGTACTCATACCAGAGTACTTTGAGCAGAGAGCCCTGACTCTACTTGATACAAAGAAGTACCCACTCCGGCCCAAACATCACTATATGGCCCACTATCCTGATCTCATGCTTCAGTTTGGTCCCCTTATTGACGTGTGGACTCTTGGTCATGAACAGAAGCACAAGTTTTTTAAACATTTTTGTCGTATGAACCAGAATTTTAAAAACATTCAATACTCTTGTGCAATTCGTCATCAAATGAACTTGTGTTACTTGTCACTTGGAGAGCTTTACCCTTTAGGCAGTAATGTCACAGCATCACAGCCAATATCAGCATCACCACACTTAAATGAAGTTGCTCACTTATTGACAAATTTTTCTCCTAATTGTATAGACTGTGAGGCTATTGAGGTTGATGGTAGTTTAAAATACTCAAGGAGAAATTTTCTTATACTGTCTTCTGATGGTCCTGACATTATTGGTGGATTTATCAGAGTCATTGCAATGGAGCCCAATGACTGCTACCCAACATTTGTTTTAGAGAAAATAAAAGCCCTCTATGACCCTGACAGAGGAGTATACAAATTACCTTTAGATGGAGCAGGAGAATTAATTGGTGTGCCTTACAATGATTTACCATACAAGCAGACTCAGCCTCTGTACAAATGTGGTAGCTACTTGGCCTTTTCACTAAAAAGCAAAGTTCATCAAAGTCTGTGAGAAAGAAACTTTATTCTTTCAGTGCTATCCGCTTGACTGTTACAACCTGTTGTGTAAAATTTATATTTTCTTATGTCTCCTTGAAAATTGTTGTTCTATAGCTGAGACTCATTGTGAAGTTACAAAATAAAAATAAAATGTATCTTGAACAAAATAAAAATAAAATGTATCTTGAACAAAATAAAAATAAAGTGTATCTGGAACAGAATAAAAATAAAATTTATCTTGAAATATGTCAGTTAAATCTAGAAAACCTGAAGTTCAAGCAACTCCCTACAGTTTGGTGATTGAATGACCTTGATATTTAAGGATGCCAGATTAAATTATAAAATAACACAAAGTTCTTTCAAGAAGTTTATTGCCATTTACTCAAAGACTACATTTTTCTGCGTATGGACAAGGCAACATTGCAAGTTAATAACTTCAGTATCAGTATACTCATATGAAAGAGCTGAGGTCAGTTAAAAAAGCAGAATTTTGCCCCTTAATAGATTAATAATATTTTAAGAAAAGGCATGAGGGATTAAGCGCTCAGAGGCTGGACAGGATGTTGTGTCCAGCATTGCGACAAATAAGGAGTTCGCAGAGTCTACAGAATACCAGTTTTAGGTTTTATTGAGAATTTTTTGCCTTCTGCATTCTTATATACTTCTGAGGCAGGTGATAACATTAATTCCACAAGTTGGCTTTACATGAGTAAGGTTTATTATCTCACATCAATGAGACACCAATAAAAGTAACTGATTAGGCTTTGAGAATTTGACTTGTGAGAATTACTTGTTTATCTCTAGTAAACTGATTTCCAGTCAACTCTTCCCGTTTTCCTTCAAAGGTTCAACAAGAAGAAAACAAAAACAACTTATAGATCTAAAACACAAAAACAGAGTAAGAAACCTAATAATAAAACTTAATAGTTTTCATGAAGAAAAAAAAAAAACAATTCATGTATGATCATTATATGACCTGTCATATTTTCAACAGCTATAAAGAGTTAAAACTAGTTCAACAGTTATTAAACATAAAATAAAAACATGGTCTGTTGGTAAAAGTAACAGGAACTACTGACAAATAACCTTCAGTTGCCTCATTTTCTTTTCCTTCTTCCCTGCAAACTCTAGAAATTTATTGATGAAGCGGGACACTGACTTTGACTTGTGAGAATTGTTTATTTATCTCTAGTAAATTGATCTGCAGTCAACTCTTCCCGTTTTCCTTCAAAGGTTCAACAATTAGAAAAAAAAACTAGACATCAGACATCTCAAAAACAAAAACAAAGTAAAAAACCTAATGATAAAACTTAATGATTTTTTTAAATAATAAAAAAAAAACAGCTTATGAATGATCATTATATGACCGGTCATATTTTCAACAGCTATAAAAAGTTTCAGTTAAAACTAGTTCAACAGTTATTAAACATAAAATAAAAACATGGTCTGTTGGTAAAAATGTGTCAACCAGCAACTACTGACAATTAACCTTAGGTTGCCTCATTTTCTTTTCCTTTTTCCCTGCGCCATTTTTCAGCAAACTCTAGAAATTTATTGGTGAAGCGGGACACCTTTTTGTAAGCAGCCCTTTGTACATCCATTGTTACACACTTCTGTAAGTTTGTGCCCTTCAACTTTAAAATTTGCCTAAAAGAAAAGAAAATTATTCAGTTAGATTCCTTCAATCATAAATCTAAATGTTCACTTGTCTATAGAAATGTTAAGATGCTTACTCTTGGAGAAAGATAAGGGTGCAAGCTAGATCTGTAGCATACATAACATTCAGCACAAAGTATGATGAAAGGAGTACAACAATAGCTTCAAAAAGTTTCTCAAGACACACAATGGGAGTGTGGTCACAGCAGAAAAAGAAATTTTCTCCACTGTACAAGTCTGTTCCTGTAACAGAATTGACATTTTATGACTGACATTCAACTAAACAAAAAATAACATATGTGGTGATATTTTTAGAAGTATATTATGCTGACAGATTAAGTGAACTTTTCCATACCTGCCACAACTAAATTAGGGAACCCATCAGCAGAGAAGAGTTCTTCATCAAGTTCATCAATTTCAGCTGTTTTCTGAAAAGTAGGGAAGATATCTTAATTCAATATCAAAACTCAGTGTCTTTATTCCCTTAACACAAAATCAAATTAATTCTAACAAACCTCCGTAAATGTTGCAAGTGCTTTCAACTTTTCATTAAAGAAACGTATCAACATCAGAAGAACTGTGGGAGCTCTCGCAGTTACATTCCCCTTTTTCTCTTCCCTGACCATTCTTCTTCTCATGTACGCCAGGTCATCACTTTTTGTTGCTAAAAGATCAATAAGAATATCTGCATTGTCACTGTTAATCCACTCATACAAGGAATCATGAAAATCGGTACCAGTGAGTGTTTTGCAATGTTGATTCATCCCTTTAGATGTAAAGAGGAATGGCCATCTTTCTCTCACAAGAGAGACATTCATGCCTTGGGGAGGATCGTCTGCTTGACTTTCATTTTCTTCATCCTCCATTTCTCTCCGTTTTCTTTTCTTGTTGTTCTTGGGTTTTGCAGCAACAACCTCACCATTTATGTCCTTCCTTTGAAGATAATAAGTCTCCATCATCAGCTTTTTAATGGTTTTCTGGTCCCAGTTTTTCTTAGCAAGTCTAGACATATTCAGAAGAGTAATTCTTTTTTCTTCCTGACTGGCCTCTGTCTCTGATGCAGGAAGTTGAGGGTTCCATGATATGCAACCGTATGCTTCAGGTCTAGCTGGAGCCTCTAATTCCTTCGAAGTTCGCACATTCGGATTCCTTTTATCATTATCAAATTTATTCCTGAACTGATCTCTGAGACTATCACTACCTAGCTTATTGTTAGTGTAAATGACTGTATCCTTGAATGTGGCAGGATATGTTTGGACCAGGAAGTCAGCTAAATCAACAAAATCACTGCGTTGGAGATTTGGTATGTTTTTTCTGCAATCGTCAACAAACCTTTCAACCATTGCCTCTCTTGCTTTGGAGCTTGGTCTACATTCTTTACGAATAGCTTCTTGTATCCCTGTTGGCATCAGTACATGGTCCTTGTCATACATGGGTACTTTACTTTTAGAGCTACCAGAGCTACTCAGCCTGGATCTTGATGTCTCTTGTTGACTTTGAAGTGGTAGTTGTGATTGCTGCTGCCTGCTCTGGCTAGATCCACCAGGACCTAGGTACAACCAAAAAAGAAAATGAGCAAGGCACTCAAACAAATTTTACTTTGATGTGTGAAAATACCCTTCAGCCTACCATACAAGGTTTGCCAGGCTTCATAAAGGTCGCTGGCATCCACTGTTGTGAGCACAGTTTTCAAGATAGGAATGGTCATCCTGTACAAGTCTACGTCTTTCCTCACCCCCTCCTTGAGCAGAAAATTTACGACATCCTCCAGTTCTTTGTCACTTAGATGCGGCAAGAGATCAGAGATATTGGACTTGAGTCTCTCTGCAATGGGCCTCGGGTCCCCCATCATGAAATCAAGAACCGGACTATTTATCGAAACTACTGGGACAAAATTATCAATTAAAACAACCTACAGATGTTGCACACAAAAATGTATTATAAGATAAGACTTAATCAAAACTCACGAAACCACACAAATTTCTGAGTCGAATTGCGCACGGCCACCACCGCCAACACCGCTACCACCCCAAACAAACGAAAATCGACGAATCCCAACGATGAAAACAATCTCTAAGCGAAACCAGAAAAAGTGTTTTATGATTTCTCATACTTGTCATGGAGTGTACAGGTTCGTAGGGGCCATGCCGCCGTGCCATCACACTGGCAGTGAGCCGTGTCTCCAGAGAGCCTCTCGTGCGCGTCTAGAACAGCTCCTTTTCCTCACTCACTCTCACTCACCCCTCGCATAGTTTTCACTGAGTGAGAGTGAGTGAGCAAAGTGAGCTGTTCTATACGCTCCCCTACACTCCGTGCTTGTGCCAATACCGTGCTCTCTCTGCTCTCTTCGTACGTATTCGTTATTCGCCCTGCATCGCCCTGCAGCAGTAGTCGGCCAGTACACTTTGGACATTGTAGCTAGACCTCAGAATTACTTTAAAATGAAAATGGAAATAGTTTGTTCACAAATTAGATCTGAGCAGCAGCGAAGGATGGTTCTAGTCTCCCACCTAAAACTGTTAACTTTGCTTGACAACTTGAATTAATCCAAGTGTATCTGCAAGGAGTAAGTTATCAGATCTTTGTTTACATGCCTCAAACACACAGAAGAGTCAGGAGGGTGTCGTTACTTCCGTTTAATGATTGAAAGAAGAAGTATTTTCGACAAAAACTCAATATAAAACATTACATTGACGCCAATAACCTTTTTGTGACATTCTTTGTTTACTGGTCTGGTCTGCTTTTGTCAATAGATGGAATCAGTGAGATTCTCTCCTATTTCATGATCATACTTGTCCAGCTTTTACTATTATTAATTTCAGATATCCATTCTTTTAATTTTCCCAACCTTTTTTGGAAAGATTGTGTGTGTATGTAGTATCGGACTAACATTATTTTATGGATTGAACATCATATTTATTTAAAAATAAGAAGTCAATCTGGAAACGAGCCTATTGTTTTGAAACAGCATTTCTTGTACCTAGACAGAACAATCCGTACTGAAACAACAATTTTTTTTAACGAATATGTCAATCAGGAGATTATCCACTTGCACAGAAACGACTTTTTGTGTTGCGAGATTGCTTGTCAGGAAACAAGCCCTCTTGTTTTGAAACGACAATTTGACCTGACATAATATTCGTTTCAGGATGATACTACCTCAAAACAAATTTTTATCGTACTCATTTAAAACAATTCATGTCGTTCTTGTACGAATAGGTTGTAAGCAAGTTTGTCGTATCCATACAACAATTTTTAACAGTGCA
>JAHWGI010000625.1:0-39200 GCA_029379305.1 Frankliniella fusca
GGAGGGCCAATGGGTCGCGTGAGGGCACCCCAACCCTATCCCTGTGCGGGTGTCGCGCACTACACACCCCCCACGGGAAATGTGTGTGTGTTGCCTGTGGGGGGCCGATATGGACGAAGGGGAGGGGTGATGGGGGAGAGGGGTTGGTGCGGGAGCAGGGTCCCGGTGGTGTCACGTAAGAGGTAGTAATTCGATCTTGGTTCGAGGGGTGGATAAGGTAGAAGGCTCTCAAACGTCGGTTGGGCGGGGGGGCAAGCTTGTGCAGGGGTTGAGGAAACGAATGATGGTAGTCGGGTTGGGGGTGGGGAGGGGTGGACTGTGCTGCGTGGGTTATGGGGCGTCAGCGTATGTGGGTGGTCTGGAGACAGTGGGTGGGGTGGGGTAAGAGGGGGGAGGTGGATGGGGCCCGGGGGGTGAGGGAGTGCGGAGGGGTCGTTGTGGAGAGTGGGAAAGCGGGACGGGGCGAGGAAGGTGGGCCCGAGCGTGGAATCCTGGTGGGTTGGGGGCAGGGGGGGGGGTAGAGGGAGGGTGAGGGGGCCCCCCCCACAGCCGCTACGGCGTAGAGGGCGGGGGAGGTGGTGTAGGGATTGGAAGCTTAGGGGATAGACGATTAGGCTACGGGCGAACCGGCGAGAGCCGGGGGAGGGAGGAGGGCGGGGTGGGGCTGGTCGCACAGGGGGGGAGGGGCGGGGATGTGGGTGGGGCCGTTGTGGGAATCGGGGGGGAGGTGAAAAAAGGGGAGCCCTGGCGGGGAAGGGTGTAGGGGGGGGGTGAGGAGGAGGGGGTATAGGGGTGGGTTTTGGAGGGGGAGTGAGAACGGGTGGGGCTAGGTGGGGGACGGGGGGTGGGATGGAGCGGGGGGGTGGGGGGGGGGGAACAGGGGGCGGGCAGGGGGAGGGGGGGTTGGAGGGGTGGGCTGGGCCTGAGCCGGGGTGTTAATGGTCGAGGGGGGTGCGAGTCGTGTAGGGGGTGAGACAGAGAGCACGCAGTATGGTCTCGATAGGGGGTTAAGAGGTTAAGTACTAGATTGTGGTGGGGGGGAGGTGCTTATGAAACGGGTGGGTTGGTGGGCACGGGAGCGAGAACGAGGAAATGCGTCGGAGTGTGAGGTTATTTTTTTACAAGCGTGTATCATTCCTGAGTCGTCCTTCGCCTTAACTTTTCCCATTTTCTTCATATTTATTTTTTTTTACTTTCTTTTTTTTTCTTGCTCTTTTATTTTATTATGGAGCGATATAGAGAAGTGCGGAGCATGAGGTATATTCTCCACAATTTGAAGGCGCTGAAAACGAATTGACAGTGGGAAAAGCAGTGACAGCTGTAATAGAGGACTTGGCCCTAAAGAAGAGAAGTAGGAGGACAGGCCAGGAACACGACAAAAAAACGCCCACAACGGCAATTGTTTTGACCAGTTCGTCTGCACTCTAAAAAATAATACAGATTTTTGTATCGATTTTGATACAGCTTTTTGTATCAGACATGTGTGATGCAAAAATGAGTAACATGGATACAAAATTTTGTAATTTGTCGAAAATGTTACAAAATTTCGTATCCGTGACAAAACAATGTATATGTTACAGGAAACTGTAACACTCAATACAATTTTCTGTATCGCTCAATAGAGAATTCTGTAACTTGGTTGGAGTAGTGGGGGAAAGGCATTGGATGCGCCGGATGCATGACACTGGGCTCCAGCAGAATGACTCGCAAGTAGCCCCCGGTGGCCGAGTGGGTAGCGGGGTGACCTCGTGATCCGCGGGTCTCGGGTTCAAATCTCGGTAAGGAACAGGAATTTGATTTCACTTGCTTTGGATTGAATACGTCACTGTGAGGAAATCAGGCACAAGAAAGGGTAGAAAGAAGAAAGGATCGGAAAACTAGCTTTTCAAACACGAAAGTAGTTCTGTATCACATGCTACAGAATTTTGTAACACCGCTACAAATTTTTTCTGTATCATATCTGATACAGATTTCTGTAACTTGTGATATGATAATTACTGCGTATCCAAAATACAGAATTCTATACTGATTTTTTTTAGAGTGTGCTCTCGACCAATCACAGCCCGCCCCGCGCCGCCTCGGAGTGTCTTGCGGGGGAGGAGGCGGTCAAGGCCCCCGTACCCCCCCCCCCCCCCCCCGCCCCGTACCTTACCTCACGAGCAGCACCCCGTCGGCCCGCGACGCGCCCTGAGCTGCCCTTGCTCCTACCCCACCCCGCAGCCGCTGCTCTGGAGTATACGGGCACGATACGACGACACACACCGGGCAGAAAACGTCAAAGCAGAGCTGAGCGCAGCACGGAGGAACACGTGTAATTACCCAGTAGTGGCTCTGGGAGAAAGTGCGGGGTAGTGCTCGCCCCGCGCCGCCCTGCGCCGCCCAGCGCTCCTGCCCCCGTAGCGGCCGCCTCGTCGCATGAAGTCACCCAGCGCAGCGCCAAGCCCGAAACGAACAGCATGTAGTGCCGGGCGAGGCCGGGAGAGGTGGTGGTGAGGAAGAGGAGGAGGAGGAGGAGGAGGAGGAGGAGGAGGAGGAGGAAAAAGGGAGGAGAGGAAGGGGGAGGAGATGGGAGGTAGGGGCCGTCTGCGAGGCGGGCACGCGGGAACAGAACTAATGTGTGTACGGAATCACCCTATTTTCGTTTGACTGGCATTTATCATTGTCAGTAAGTACTTGGCGGCATGATTCAATGGTATGGAACTTGGACTAGATTAATGTAACTCCAGTGGCCCTGTTATTGCCAACCCTGAGGCCTTGACCACAATCAGCGTTGCCAAAAAAGTAGGCAAATTTCCCTCAAATACACCTGTGTGTGGCATACGGGTATCTCCGCCTGCCTACTAGGCAACTGGTAGACTCATGTGTGGAGAGTTTGCCTAGTAGGCAGGCGGAGATACCCGTATGCCACACACAGGTGTATTTGAGGGAAATTTGCCTACTTTTTTGGCAACACTGACCACAATGCCAAATTTTCGCGATGAAACGAAAAAGCTTCTAAAAACTGGATCACGAAGCTCTTGTCGCCGCATCTAACCATCCTTTATTGCCTACATCTCGACGATGAGGCTTCATGTCTAAATGATTTGCAATGGAATACTTTGCCAAACTGCTTCCAATGAAAGCATATTGCCAAATTTTGGCAAGGAGCAGCTATGCGCTCTCTGAGCGATGAAAGCAATGCAAACTCGGGATTGAAGAAAATTTCGTTCGTTCATTATTTTTTTTCCCGTTTCCAAACTCGCTTCGGTGCTACTAGGGGTATTTATTTTATAGCCAAATGAGAAATATTGTAATTCTCGAGATTTCTGAGCGTTGACTTTTCTGAGATTAATTTCATAGTTCACTTGCTGGGAACCCGCAAACATTCCGCCAAGAGAACAAGTCATGAAGCTCATGGGTGTACAGTATTTGTTTCTCTCGCACATCGTCATCATGCAGTCAACTTCAGCTCGAATTGAGATTTCTTGATTCTTTATAAGGCAGATATTTGATGTGGAAAATGAGAAGCCATAGTTCTCTTTGCTGTAGGTGTATAGGGTCTATGTTTCGTAATTGTGGCAGCTTATTTACTCAGACTGCCCAAACTTATCCAGTTCCCCTCCATTGCGTTTGTCGGGTCGGAGCGAGCGTTGAGCGGTGCCCTGAAGGCTCGAGGCGCGACCGCGGCCTCATATCAGACCGCGGCGCACGTTGGGCTGCCTACCCCGCGGGCGCGTGGTTACCGCTGCAGGCGCTCACTGGCGCGAGAAGAGAGGGGAAAAAAGGGGGGGGGGCTGCACCGTCACGCCCGACAGCCAAGCGTCAAGCAGTCACCTGCTCGTTTACTTTGCATCTTTTCGAGGGATTTTAAGATTCACCTCATCCGTTCCATTAGTTGATTTACGTAATCGCCTTCCGTTATTGAGAATGAATGAAACTATAGTTTTGACTTGAATCCTTATTCAGTCAGTCCAGCCTCCACACGATTAATAAAGTCGGTTGTAAGCTGTGTTTGGTACGGTACACTGTTATCAAAAGTGCGTATTTGACAAATGCGATATGTCGACCAGCAGAAGGTGTCGTGTCCGCACCGAACGCCTTGACCACTTTTCTTACTCAAGAAAAAAAAAGTTACATTGGTTTACTAACTGAGCGTTTGAAAGTTTCCAGCGAGTCGTAGAACACTCGCAAGTGTGTGTGACAGTCGAACACATTTGCTTACTACAGTAGCCGCGGGCTCCCATGAGGAGGGCAACCTGTGCTGAGCGCTGTTTCCACTGATCTCACCGCAGCGTTTTGGCGCAGCAGATGAAGTAACAGCGGTGAGTCACGAGAGGGGAGGAGAGGAGAGATTGAGATTGACATTTGTTTATTGTCACTAAACTGAGTGGTTATAACAATATTACAGAATAAAATTATTATTATTAGGAATGTCTGACATTAAGATCTTTAGTAAGGTAGTCACTGAAGTTATAAAAATCACATGAGCTATTGTCCTCTAGTAAGAAGAAGAGAAGAAGACGGTGGCGTAGCGTAGCGCGAACCCATAACAAAGCAACATAACCTGATAGCAAAACCTTCTTAAATAATCGTTTTGAGGTCGCCATCGGATGGATTTCTGTCTGAAGTTAATATAATAATATGCTTCAGACAATTTGAAGCCATAGAAACGCATTTCTACAGATGTTCTACGATGCAGCTTTCTGCTTTGTTATGGGTCCGCGCTACGATACGCCACCGTCTTCTTTTCTTCTTCTTCTTACTAGGACAATAGCTCATTGAAGTAGGCTCTTTCTTACAGTTGTTTTAAATTTCTTATCAGGTAAATTTCTAACAGTGCTTGGAAGTAAGTTGCATAGGGAGCGTAGGGCCTGATTGTAAGACATCATCTTAACTAACATTGAGATGAGGAGAGGAGAGGAGAGGAGAGGAGAGGAGAGGGGAGGGGAGGGGAGGGGAGGAGAGGAGAGGAGAGGAGAGGAGGGAAGAGGAGAGAGGAGAGGAGAGGCTCTGGCTCTGCTACACGCGTACGGCAGACGGGAGGTGGAGGTGACGCGCTCTCACTCCCCGACAGCCTCGCGCCGAGCCTCCTGGCCAGGTCTCCCGCCCCGCCTGCCCTCTCCCCGAGTGATGATATGATACGCACAGAGCGCACAGGCGCAGTATGGCATTAGTGCGCAATGTGTCCCGTCCTTATCGGCGCGGAGAAAGTGATTGGAGCTGGCAGCGTCCAGCAGCGTCGCAGCGCGTCGCAGCGCGTCGCAGCGCACCGTGTAGCGCTCAGCTCAGCGCAGAGTGACGCGTCCAGTCGCGAGTCGCGAGTCGCGTCGCGCCGTGCGTGTTTAGAGATCGCCGCCAAGTGCGGGCAATAAGAGCGGTGAGGGGAGGGGGGAGGGCGAGGGGGGGGCGTCACCCACAGCAAGACCGACGACCAGCGACCGTCCCCCACCCCACCACAACACGGGAAAAAAATATTCGTTGCTTCAACTCCTGTTTGAGTTGATTTAGAGAAAAGTAGACTTTAAAAGTCTATGGACATTTCCTACAGACTTTTTTGTCCACAGATTCAGTGACAACACTGGTAAAACCAAAGGCGGAACTGTACGCGCTTGAATAAAGCATACAGTTACGCTTGACGACGTTACGCTTGAAATGAAGCGTTCGAAAGAAGTTCTCCCATACATTTATAGGTAGGACGAGGAGGAGCGGATCGACCTGTTACGCTTGACTTCAAGCGTAATCTCAGCACGCTTGAAAGCGGGGCGTAGGGCTACGCCCTAGTTTTACCAGTGAATTTAATTGTTACTATAAGTGTTGTCTATAATTTTGTACCAGAAGACTGCCTAAGATTACCAAGTGATTACCGGGGGTTTGTTAACGAGTGATTACCAGGGTTTTCACCAGAGGTTATCAAGGATCATCGCTCCAAAAGATAACCAATGACCAATGACCACTGATTGTCGACACTGGAAAAACAAAGGAAGGACTCAAAGGGTTTTAAAGGCATGAAAAGTTAGCATCTCTGTAAAGGCATTAAAACTGCCCAAAGGTGTTAAATTTTAATGCCTTTGGACAATTTTGTGCCTTTTCAAAGGAATTAAAATTTCACGCCTCTATAGAAAGGCACCTTTGTTTTTCCAGTGGAGTGATAATCATGCATTTCCGAAAAGTTACCACATCACCAGAGATTACCGATGGTTACCAGGGATTCCTAACTCTGCGTACACCTGGGCACACTCGCCAGCAGCAGCAAGTCGGGCCTGACGGGTCCAGTCTGCCTGTGCCGCGCACTCCCGCCCAGGAACCCTGGCCGCTACTCGGGGCAGCCCCTGCCCGACCCGACCCGAGCCGGCCGATCGCGGCCGACAAATTGGCTCGTTTATATACGCCCCGGCGGCGCGGCGCGAACTCATCCGCTAATCGATTTATCGGGCGGGGCCGGGGCGGGCCGAACACTCGACTCACCTCTCCCCGAGCCTCAGCTGGTTGCCTTTCCCCCAGCACTGATTTATTTCAAATTAAATCGGCTTCAGATGTTTTACTGTCTGATTTTTAGGCCCCCGTTAGGGGTGCCTATTGCTCACGCCCGTGAGTTTTTTATTTTTAGGCCCCCGTTAGGGGTGCCTATTGCTTTCGCCAGAAAGTTTTTTTATTATTCTGGACGATGGCCCCTTATGGCCGCAGCCGATCCTCTGGACCCAATTCACACCAAATTATAATGAAAAATACTACCAAAAATTAGAAAATTTTTGAGGTATGTCCGATGACGAGCTGTCTGTCAGTTTTTGTGTGAAACATGTTTGCATCCCGTGTTTCTATGGCAATTTCGAGCCGAGCACCCTGTGCCGAGCCGGGTCGCTATTGTTGGAGCTCGACGCCTCGGCGCGCCGGGGAAGAGAGGCGTGGCTGGGGAGGGGGGGGGGACCTGTTGATTCAACTCATGCACAGTAGTTCAAAAACTAAAATTTGGAAGAACACGTTGGAGTAAAAATTTCAATTCAGTGTTCGAATGACCATTGCATAATGAGCCTACAGTTCAAAAATCAAGCTGATCGGACATGACTGAAGCAAAATTTTAAAATTAAGCAAAAAAGCAAATTTCTTAGTCGTTTGATCGACAATGGTGAAATTTGTCATGCTACTTAAACAAATGACACAGATCAAACACTGAGTCTAAACATATTGTGTTACTCAACCAAAAAGGTAAAAACTTTGTAGCTCAATATCTTCTACATAGACCATCCGCGAAAATATTTTGTGAAACCAAAACATTAATTGACTTCGAGCGTACCAGAATTTCCTAAAATAACATTTTTTTCCTAATTGTTAATTTTTTTTCGCATGTTTGGTTTTTATGGTGATTGCTTGCGGCGCGGCAGCGTTGTTGATAGCTGGCCCACCGACATTTTGCGTAGCAAAAGCACGATGTAGAAAGCAAAATTGAGGCAGATAAAATTCAAGATTTGGTTTTGAGAGAGCGTTGTGACTGATGAATATTATCAAAGTTTTGTTTTTATATATAAAAATTCTGAAGTAAGTGTTAAAATCTAGGGGGCCGTTTAACGCGTTAGCGTTAGAATTTTTATTTATTCTTGACGATGGCCCCTTATGGGCGCAGCCGATCCCGTTGAGCGAATCTTCACCAAATTCTACTGAAAAATACTACGCAAAATTAGAAAATTTTTGAGGTATGTCCGATGACGAGCTATCTGTCAGTTTTTGTGTGAAACTCGTTTGCATCACGTGTTTCTATGGCAATTGCGAGCCGAGCACCCTGTGCCGAGCCGGGTCGCTATTGTTGGAGCTCGACGCCTCGGCGCGCCGGGGAAGAGAGGCGTGGCTGGGGAGGGAGGGGGGACCTGTTGATTCAACTCATGCACAGTAGTTCAAAAACTAAAATTTGGAAGAACACGTTGGAGTAAAAATTTCAATTCAGTGTTCGAAAGACCATTGCATAATGAGCCTACAGTTCAAAAATCAAGCTGATCGGACATGTCTTAACTGAAAAGCTAATTTGTAAGTCGTTTGATCGACAAGGGCGAAATTTGTCATGCGACTTAAACTAATGACACAGATCAGACACTGAGTCTAAACATATTGAGTTACTCAACCAAAAAGGTAAAAACTTTGTTGCTCAATATCTTCTACATCGACCATCCGCGAAAATATTTTATGAAACCAAAACATTAATTGACTTCGAGCGTACCAGAATTTCCTAAAATAACATTTTTTTCCTAGTTGTTAATTTGTTTCAAATGTTTGGTTTTTATGGTGATTGCTTGCGGCGCGGCAGCGTTGTTGATAGCTGGCCCACCGACATTTTGTGTGGCAAAAGCACGATGTAGAAAGCAGAAGTGAAGCAGATAAAACTCACGATTTGGTTTTCAGACAGCGTTGTGACTGATGAATAATATCAATGTTTTTATAAAAAAAAATTCTCAAGTAAGTGTTAAAATCTAGGGGGCCGTTTAACGCGTTAGCGTTAGAATTTTTTTTCTTCTTCTTCTTTTAATTGAGCCTCTGCCCGAATAACGCCACGGGTTTACAGCGGTGCGTACAACTCTTCAGCCTTTTGCACGCACCGCGAGCCGAACGGACCGGCCACACCGGCCACCGCCATGGCCCTCACCCCTGAAATGACTTACTCTTGTTCACTCTTGGTAACGCAGGTGCAGGTGTGAGACTGCTTTACATGTTTACATGATGGCTTATGTTTCGCCTATGGTCCAGCGTGACACGTATACAGCCTGTGCGGAGGCGGTTTCCTCGGCGGTTTCGTTTGGTTTCTCCCGTTTGTGTCGCCCTGCGACGGCCCCTACCCAGGGTCCTCCTGCCACCCCGCCTCACCCCTCACCACCGCGCCCCGCCCCACCCCACCCTGGCTCACCACGCCCTGCCCCACCCCACCCCGCACTGCCCCGCCCTACCCCTCCACTACATCCCGCAGGGCACGCCGCCGTGTTCTCGCGCCGCCCTGCGTTTATATCTCCATCGTCGTCTATTCGGTATACCAAAACCAGCCCAAGCCCAGGTTAGCTGGGCCCCAACGGGACCGTTTTTCTCCTGAATATCGGGACCGATATTCGACTTCTCGCCTCAGTTCAGTTCACCGCATGCGAGCAGACTGATGGTGGGCATCGTACGCTCGCACGGTGGACGTGACGCTCGCATGGCGGTAAGCACCGGCTTGATGGGTTGGGATCAATACGATACCGACACCTCATCGGCCTGGGGCGGGGCGGGGCGGGGCGGGGCGGCCGCGGGGTGTGTGGAGGTGATGGGCACGCGTAGGCATCCCATGCTCGGCCGGACGAAAGGCGAGGAGCCGAGGGGGCAACCACTCCCCATCCTAGTGTACACGGGATTTCTACTGATTTCACAAGATTTCTCTGAGATTTTGAGAGATTTCTATGAGATTTCACACGATTTCTCTCAGATTTCATGAGATTTCACAAGATTTCAATGAGATTTCATGAGATTTCTCTGTTATATTTCCAAGGATTTCATCGAGATTTCTGAGGATTTCATCGAGATTTCTGAGGATTTCATCGAGATTTCCGCAGGTTTGTACACAGGATTTCTCGAGTGGTTGCCCCCTCGCGAGGAGCGGTGGCTCCTATTCCAAATCTCGTGAGGATCTCCGCAGACACGCTGGCACTACAGTGCCAAAGAGGAAATTTTCGTCACCAAAACAAATATATCTATAATTCAAATTCAAAATCCTCTGAGTACACTGTATACAAAAAATGTACGAAAAAAAAAAACACGGAGAAAGTCTAGTCAATTAATTATCCGGAGCCTCCCTGCTTTTTTCTGTACCTTTGTACGGAAAGGTACAGAGATTTCCGTTCATTTTAGGCTGCCGATACACTTTACAGGCATTGACCAAACGTTTTTAATTTCAACTGTTCGTAATGTGTGCACGGACTATCTCTGCACCTTTCCGTACAAAGGTACAGACAAGACTATAGTACGGATGTAGTCCGCCCTTTTCCGTGAAAAACTACAGAAATTGTTGAAGTGTACCCTTATAACGACAACCAGCGAGCGCTATCCTATCACTGGCAGAAAATCTCTTACCTACTGTGCTGGAACCTTATAAGGTCAATCATTTGCCTGGCAGGACCGCCCTGGTTTGGGTACGGCGCTTCAGCGTACGGAGTATAAAGGTGTTTTTTTATTATTATTTTTTTAATTTTTTTATTTTATTTTTTCTAAACAGAAATCTCGATGAAGTTACCTCAAATACCGCACTCTTGCAGTACGGTCCTAGGAAAATTACTGGCCGCCATATAACTTTTTTTTTCCGGCAGTGATCGTCCCCTGCGCCTGCCGCTTGTTTTCTTGTTCCGTTCTGAGTGTCCGGCCACGTCGGGCGGGGAGGACTTTCGTCCTCAGAACGTAACGTGTGTGACGCCAACGCCGGACTCGATCCCGAGAGCACTTTCTGTTTCTGGTGAAGAACGGATGCTGTTTTACGATTATCCCCGCTCTGCCCCCCCCCCCCTCCCCCGTGTCGGCCAGGCCTGGCCGCGCCGCGCCATATGCTGCCCCTCGGCTCCTGATCTCGGACTTCGAGAGCAACAATATAAAACCGAGACTCGCCTCTCAAACAAGATGGGATGTGACGATGAGAGTGAGGAGGAAAGGTGCTGCGGCCGCGTCTGGCGAAAGTGGAGAGAAAGAGGGAGATAGCGGGAGAGAAAAAGAGAGAGAGAGAGAGAGAGAGAGAGAGAGAGAGAGAGAGAGAGAGAGAGAGAGAGAGAGAGAGAGAGAGAGAGAGAGAGAGAGAGAGAGAGAGAGAGAGAGAGAGAGAGAGAGACCGGGAGGGAAGGGGGGGTGCAGGACGAAACACTCTGACGGTCCCCCAAACTCGGGTAACGAAGCAATCGAGACGAGCGAGGTAAAACAAGTCAATTATTGGGCGGCGCTACACCGGAACTTGCTGCTGGTGCCGTTGCCGTTGCTGGAGCTGTGTAGGGCTCCCGCTCTGTCGACGTCAGCCTGGTGCTCAGGCAACACCAGCACACCGCTGCGCTGCGGGTTGCCTATCGCCCGCGTCATGCCCTGCCACTACTCTCAATGCAGCTCCTTGTCCCGTCGAGGACTTATTTTTGCGGAGCGTCGTTCTAGAGGGGAAGGGGGAGAGAAGGGATCGCGGAGGGACCCAGAAAAACACCTGGCACGCGTCGTGGTGGTGAGCGGCGGCGCCGAGCGCAACGGCGCCTCGGCCAATGGGCGCCGGCCGGCGGCGCGCAGCCCCCGGGCCCCGGGCGCGCTCAGCCTCGCCCCCTGTCCCCCGCCCCGCCCCGCCCCGCCCCGCCCCGCCCCGCCCCTGCTCGACGGGAAGCTGGGACCGGACGGCCGGACCCTCTCGTGGACCAGCGCGAGGAGAGGCGCGGGAGAGGAGAGAGGCACTTGGCTCCCTGCTCCGCCTTGAGGCCGGCAGCTCGTCGGACCGGCAGGGCTGGGCCGGGCTGGGCTAGGATCGCCTCTCCACCCTGGACCCTGGCCGGCACGGCACACCGGCACCCCGCCAGTGCTCGCCGCACCTCCGCGCCAGTCACACGTCCGCCCGCCGCGCCCCGCCGCACCCGGCCACGCCCTCGGCCCGCGCCTTGAACGCTGAACGTCGCGGTGTGTCCCGTGCGCGAGTGGTGGTCGCATCCTCCGTTGTCGCCGATTTCGGATACCCTCTTGGATACGGTTTCCTGGTCGATCTCCTGGTAAATATATATCGCGCTTTTCCTGCGGCACGCGTCCGGGGCGTCCCACGTTCGTAACGACCGGCCCGTTCTCCGCCAGTGCACCCCTCCTGACCGCGGCCGGCCCCGCGGCCCCGCTCCACCCCGCCACCACGTCCACGCCATGCTCGTCCTGGCTCCTGATGTCACCGTCCAAGCCGCCAGCGCCGGTGACCGCCGGGCCGCCCTCGGGCCCGCCGCCCGCGGCGCGCGGCTGTAGGGACCCCCGCGGGGGCTCGTTCCCGCTGCCGCGCCCGGGGCCCCGCCCGGGGTCCGCGCTCACCGCCCTGACCCGCGACAGCCTGGAGGGCTCGGCCTACGTCCCGGCGCCGCGACGCCTCCGCCCGCCCGGCGGCGCCCAGGCGGCGCCCGCGTCGGCCGCCGTCCCGGGGGACGGCCCCCCTCAAGAGCAGCAACGGTAAGCTTGGGCCCGGCGGCCCCAGCCCCGCGGACTCCACCGCCCCCGCCCCCCGCCAGCCCGCCCGCCGCCCCCCGCCCCCCGCCGAGCTGTCGGCCGAGCCGTTGGCGGGGCAGCGCCGGGGCCGCCACCTCCCGCACCAGGGCGTCGTCGTGCTCGAGGACTACCAGGAAGGTGAGCCCGAGGCAGAGCAGGAGCAGATCAGGGCGGCTCGGCCAGGCGAGTCGGGACGGAGACGGAACAGGCCGGGACGCGAGTCCTCTTTGCATGCCTGTCGTGTAGGCCTCACGAGCCCGCACGGGTGCCACCTGTTGGCTCGCCCTACAATCTCGGTTTACTGCCTCCTGTGCCTATGCATGGTACCCGCCCCGCCCCGCCCCGCCCCGCCCTACCTCGCCGATGAGCTGCAGGCCCAGGCCCCCCGGGCTGCCACCTGTCGCCTCGGCCCAGCCGGGCTGCGCGGCGTAGCCCAAGGCGCGGCCCCAACCCGTCTCCGGCTTCTTACTCCTAAGAATAGGCCGGTCAGGTTCGCTCATTAGCCGCGAGCTTGTCAGTTATTTGTTCCCTGCTACCATGTTTTATTCATACAAAAGACACCGAGTTTGGCCGAAAAAAAAAAACATCACTTTCCCATCCGGAGTAACGGGGTGAAGTGCCAGAGCAAGGCTGTGAGCCGCGCGGGGCGTGGCGGGGCGTGGTGGGGTGCGGCGGGGCGCGGCGGGGCGCGGCGGGGCGCTGCAGCAGCGTCCGTCTGGCCTGGCAGGGACGCCAATGCAAAGTGGCCAGGCCAGCAAGACGTAGTGAAGGCGGACCAGGCGGAATGTGGGCGGAACCCCCTGCAGGCCATGCGAACCAGCAGCCAGCTAGCCCCGACCCGCCCCGCCCCGCCCCGCCCCGCCAGGCACCGCTCTCTACGACGCCCTTCCTCTGCTGCGTCATGTACACATTGCTCCACTGCTCCAGAGTTCGGTTCGCAGTATTTACGCCCTGGGCCTGCTGAAGGGAGGTAGAGGGCAGAGGCAAGAGGGAGAGGCGCCCTATAACTCTCTGCTCTACATGAGAACCACGAAAATACGTCACTGAGTCGGGACGGGTCGGTCACCAACTGCGTCGCTGCAGCCTGGCCGCGCCACGCCCCGCCCCGCCCCGCCCCGCCCCAGCACGCCCGCTGGCCCAGCAGCCCGGCAGGCGCGGCCTTTACTGGCAGTTATTGGGTCGTTTGGGATTGATTGCCCGTGTGGGACTTTCTCTGACGCGCTGGACACCAGCGAGCTGGCCACTGCAGTGTGTGTGCTTGCGCGAGCGCGTGAGAGAGAGAGAGAGAGAGAGAGAGAGAGAGAGAGAGAGAGAGAGAGAGAGAGAGAGAGAGAGAGAGAGAGAGAGAGAGAGGGGGGGGGGAGGAGAGGCCGCAGAACTCGCTGCCATGTAGTCGGTGGAAGAAGGGGTGGAGCTATAAGGGTGATTCCAGAAAAAGTGGCAAGTTTGAAGAAAGCTTTTGAGACCAAAACAAAGTGGTAACGTGGATGTCTAGGGTCAGTAACGGGGATGATCACTGGTCCTAAGACGGTAACGGGGATGACCACTCGTACTAGGGCGGTAACGGGGATGACCACTGGTAGTAGGGCGGTAACGGGGATGACCACTGGTAGTAGGGCGGTAACGGGGATGACCACTGGTACTAGAGCGGTAACGGGGATGACCACCGGTACTAGAGCGGTAACGGGGATGACCACCGGTACTAGAGCGGTAACGGGGATGACCACTGGTCTTACGGCGGTAACGGGGATGACCAATGGTGCTTGGCGGTAACGGGGATGACGGCCGGTGTCCGGGGGGTAACGGGGGTGACCAATGGTGCTTGCCGGTAACGGGGATGACGGCCGGTGTCGGCGGTAACCGGAATGACCCCCGCTGTCAGGGTGGTAACGAGGATGACTTCTGGTGTTCGGAGGTAACGGGGAGGACTACTGGTGTTCGGCGGTAACGGGGATGACGGCCGGTGTCAGGGCGGTAACGGGGATGACGGCCGGTGTCAGGGCGGTAACGGGGATGACGGCCAGTTTCAGGGCGGTGACGGGGAAGACGGCCGGTGTCAGGGCGGTAACGGGAATGACCACTGGTAGTAGGGCGGTAACGAGGATGACCACTGGTCCTAGGGCGGTAACGAGGATGACCAATGGTGCTTGGCGGTAACGGGGATGACGGCAGGTGTCTGGGCGGCATCGGGGATGACGACCAGTTTCAGGGCGGTAACGGGGATGACGGCCGGTGTCGGCGGTAACCGGAATGACCCCCGCTGTCAGGGTGGTAACGAGGATGACCGCCGCTGTCAGGGCGGTAACGAGGATGACTTCTGGTGTTCGGAGGTAACGGGGAGGACTACTGGTGTTCGGCGGTAACGGGGATGACGGCCGGTGTCAGGGCGGTAACGGGGATGACGGCCGGTGTCAGGGCGGTAACGGGGATGACGGCCAGTTTCAGGGCGGTGACGGGGAAGACGGCCGGTGTCAGGGCGGTAACGGGAATGACCACTGGTAGTAGGGCGGTAACGAGGATGACCACTGGTCCTAGGGCGGTAACGAGGATGACCAATGGTGCTTGGCGGTAACGGGGATGACGGCAGGTGTCTGGGCGGCATCGGGGATGACGACCAGTTTCAGGGCGGTAACGGGGATGACGGCCGGTGTCAGGGCGGAAACGGGGATGACAGCCGTTGTCCGGGCGGTAACGTGGATGACGGCTGGTGTCCGAGCGGTAACGGGGATGACCACTTATCCTCGGCGCACGGTGGAGGGAGATACGGTGGCGGCACTAGGGGTCTGGCCGAGGGGGAAATCACTTCGTTCAGTCATTGTACACGCTCTAAAAAAGTCACACTTCAGTCACACTTCAGTCAATTTCAGTTATTCAGTCATTTCAGTCATTCGGTCATTTTCAGTCACTTTCTAGCCACTTCCGTTGATCGGCGGCCTCAAAAGATTGAACGAGTTGCCTATCCAGCAGGCTTCATGTATGATAACAGGCTTCAATCATGAATTACACATGTTTAAGGGACATTTCAGTCACTTCAGTCAACTTTCAATTGCTCCAGCCATTTTTTTAGTCACTCCAGTCATTTTTAGTCATCTGTGTTATTTCGGTTCCTGTTATTTTTAGTCGAATTCCTGTCATTTTCAGTCAAACTCCTGAAATTTTCAGTAAAATTTCAGTCATTTCCAGTCATTCGCAGTCATTTGTCAATCTTCAGTCAAAAGTCAGTGTACAGGCAAAATCGAAGTGATGTCCCCCTCGGGTCTGGCCGTGGGCCACAAAACTGGACGAGCTGGGGAAGTCTAGGCTATCTAACTGACCGGCTCTCCTCACGGCAAAAGTAACCCCTGGGATTCCCGGGAGCTTTTTGGAATTTCCAGGCGCGCCAGTCATTTTCCATAGGTTTCGCATATATTTTTCCCAGGAGCAGCCTTGGTTTGCGTACCCTTTCCCAGGCTCACCCTGGGAATTTTGTGCCGAGCGTTTCTTTTCCAGGCCCCTCCTGGAAAATAATTTCCGTTTCCAGAGTTGTTCCTGGGAAAACGTGCAAAACGGCAAACACCGAAGCTCCGACGGTACTCGACGTCCTTGACGTCATCCAGGGTGGACCTCGCCCTTACAAAACGAAATCATTCCGAAACTCGTCCTGGACGGTTCCAAATGTATTCCGATGGCCGCGGACAGCTCCGAATGTGTTCCAGGACAGTCCGTTTTGAGCCCGAGTCCGACCGAGGACAGTCCGGTCTAAGCCCGACACAGCCAGGGCAGTCCGGTCTAAGCCCTACGCAGCCAGGGCAGTCCGCAAGTAGTCCGGTGATAAGCGGGCTGCCCGGAGACAGTCCGAGCGACCGTCACGGGCTGCTCCCGGGCTGTCCGAGAACGGCGTGAACTTGGATGTATTTCTTTGCACAAGTCTATGTTATCTTTGCATATAAAGGCGTTACATCTTTTACATGTAGCAGCATACCTCAGTTAAGAAATATTTAACGCATAATCTGTCTCGCCACGTAAACACTCAGCATCGTGGTGCCACAGGTGATATGACTTCTGAATATACGCACTTTTTGCACGTTCTAGTTACGTTTCGTTGCCGAAAGGCGTTACTACAGAATACGATTAACGTTACAATATTTAAAGACAGTATCTTTTAATTTTCTTTATTGTCCTCACCCGAGCGCAAGCGCAATATCAAGTCATTTGCCGAAAACCTGATCACGATGCGACTATTGGTTCGCGCCGTGCAATGCGCGGCTCTTCGAAGACTGCTCCGCCTAGCATAAGAGTCCTTCTTGAGTCTCTGACTCTCAGCAATCAGCTTAGCTCAGTCGGTAAAGGCGTCGGACTGTGGTAGGAAAGACTGAGGAGTCACAGGATCGATTCCTGCGTGCTGTCCCTTTTTTTTCCAATAACACATGTACGGACTCATATCGGACTGTCCGGAGCACGGAGACCGCACGCTTCGGACAGCCCGAAAACTTGCAGATTTTACTCATTTTCGGATGGTTTTTCGGTATGTTCCAGGGCTTGATTTCGGACAGTCCGCGGGTGAGCTTCGGACTGTCCGTTCGGACTCCTTTCGGTATGAAACGGTTTTATAAGGGCGATGGGTTTCATCATGACCACCAATCCGGCACGTGTTTTCCTAATGTCGGGGACCTGCTGAGATCGGCCTCGAAAACCGTTTTGTGCTGCGGCCTTCGGTTCGCGAGATACGAGGACGTACCACGACGTCCCGGGAGCTCCGCGCCAAGGATACGTTCACATTTGGGAGGCCAAAGTGATCCTGGCGCCTTTCTCGTTGGGTGTCCGGGACTTCTGACTTCAGAATTAGGTTCCACAGGCTGTGACGCTTCTGTAGACACCTCTCACACCCTTCTGTCACCTTACATTGGGGTTTGGCGGCGTACTGAAAAGTCTGATCCTGTTGAACAGAACACATTTACAGGAATTCACAGTTTTAGGACGTTGCCAAACTAGACATGCACGCCGACCCCGATTTCAGCGGCGGCGGCGTGAGGGCCAAAATCGGCCGGCGGCGGCGGCGCACGCCGGCGTCGCGCCGATGCTCTGATCGGCGGCGGCGGCGTTACCGGCGTGAGGTTACAGAAAAGGCTTACAATGCCAAGAAAATTCGGCACAATTTACTTAATAATTAGATTTATGCTAACTATCCCAGGAAAATAGAACAATCAGCCGCTGTCGTTGTTACAGACACGGGGCTAGGTGATATGAGTCGGGGCAGCAGTTACATTATAGCTGTAGTAGTTTGGTTGCCTATTGCACAGGGGCCCGTGTAGGTCAAAATGTGACAATTTTGAGCGTCCACGCCGCGCCGCCGCCGATGAATTTACCGGCGGCGGCGCGGCGGCGCGCCGCGAAATTTCTGACGGCGGCGGCGGCGGACCGAAATGGGTCGGCGGCGGCGCGACGGCGGCGCGGCGTGCATGTCTATGCCAAACCCCAATGTCAGGTGACAGAAGGGTGTGAGAGGTGTCTACAGAAGCGTCACAGCCTGTGGAACCTAATTCTGAAGTCAGAAGTCCCGGACACCCAACGAGAAAGGCGCCAGGATCACTTTGGCCTCCTAAATGTGAACGTATCCTTGGCGCGGAGCTCCCGGGACGTCGTGGTACGTCCGCGTATCTCGCGAACCGAATGCCGCAGCGCCAAACAGTTTTCGAGGCCGACCTCAGCAGGTCCCCGACATTAGGAAAACACGTGCCGGATTGGTGGTCATGATGAAACCTATCGAGGTCTACCCTGGATGACGTCAAGGACGTCGAGTACCGTCGGAGCTTCAGTGTTTTCCGTTTTGCACGTTTTCCCAGGAACAAACTCTGGAAACGGGAATAATTATCCAAGCGTGGCCTGGAAAAGAGACGCTTGGCATAAAATTCCCAGGGGTGCGCTTGGGAAAGGGTCCGCAAACCCAGGCTGCTCCTGGGAAAACTATATGTGAAACCCAGGGTGCTCCTGGAAAATGACTGGGGCGCCTGGAAATTCCAAAAATCTCCCGGGAATCCCAGAGGTTACTTTTGCCGTGCGGAGAGCTGGTCAGTTAGATAGCCTAGACCTCCCCAGCTCGACCAGTTTTATGGTCCACGGCCAGACCCCTAGTGCCGCCACCGTATCTCCCTCCACCGTGCGCCGAGGATAAGTAGTCATCCCCGTTTCCACCCTGACACCGGCCGTCATCCCCGTTACCGCCCTGAAACTGGTCGTCATCCCCGATGCCGCCCTGACACCGGCCGTTATCCCCGTTACCGCCCTGACACCTGCCGTCATCCCCGTTACCGCCAAGCACCATTGGTCATCCTCGTTACCGCCATAGGACCAGTGGTCATCCTCGTTACCGCCCTACTACCAGTGGTCATCCCCGTTACCACCCTACTACCAGTGGTCATCAACGTTACCGCCCTGCTACCAGTGGTCATCCCCGTTACCGCCCTGACACCGGCCGTCATCCCCGTTACCGCCCTGACACTGGTCGTCATCCCCGTTACCGCCCTGACACCGGCCGTTATCCCCGTTACCACCCTGACACCGGCCGTCATCCCCGTTACCGCCATGACACCGACCGTCATCCCCGTTACCGCCATGACACCGGCCGTCATCCTCGTTACCGCTCTGACACCTGCCGTCATCCCCGTTACCGCCCTGACACCGGCCGTCATCCCCGTTACCGCCAAGACACCGACCGTCATCCCCGTTACCGCCATGACACCGGCCGTCATCCCCGTTACCACCCTGACACCTGCCGTCATCCCCGTTACCGCCCGGTCATCAGATGTCATCCACGTTACCATGTCAACTTGCGTTTGCGAGCCATGCCCAATACTTTCATTCGGTGCACCCCCCCCCCTCTCCCCCCACGCTCCCTTTTCAAGATGGCTGCTCTGACAAATTTTCATACTTGTACGCTCATTTGTTTGTTAAAAAAAACATGTTCAAACTTGTTTCCGAGGATCGTTCCGACTCGATTTGTATTGTATGCGTTCTAAAACAATGTTTTTTACAAACTGCGCACTTGTAAACGTCCGAAATCATGTTGTAACTTGAACTTTGTTTTTAAAAGTGGAAAGTTTCAAAAACCTAGTGACAGACCTTCAAATTACCATATCTTCGCTAATTTTCAATATTTTTTGGAGCCCTTTGGCTTAAAATGATCATGGATTAGTTCTACAACTTATTTCATAGCACATTTTCTTCTTTCAAACCCCCAACTCAATGTCTTGTCACTTTTAACTTTTAAAATGGACCTAGTGACACGCGAAAATCGTTATTTTTGGCCCTTTGAGTCCACCCCGTTACCGCATGCTGTCATTCTTTCGGAAACTAAGTTGCGGCCCTGGTCCATCTTGATGCGATGCATGCATTTTGACCCCGAACGATCTTTTTGTAGCTGGCATTCAAGAATATAGAGCCAGTGACATGAATTTGCCACTTTTTCTGGATTCACCCTAATGACTTTATTGTTGTCCTTTTTGCACTTGAAGTCGATTTGTATGCGACTCTGTAATAAACCATAGGGGAGAGGGCGGGTTGGCATCGCCTTGCCTCTCTCTTGGTTGCTCTGCTCTATTTTCCCCTCTCTGTCGGCACCAGACTCTCAGCGCCCTGGGCCTGGGCTGGGCTAGGCCTGAGCTCATGCTACACATGCACGGGGAAAGGCGCGGCCGGAGCGGAGCCGGGCCGATCAGATCGCATCCGATCAGATCGAGTCGAGCCGAGCCGACGACCGGGGGAACCTGGGGCGTGCGACCCAGTGGCCCCGCCTCACCCCGCCCCGCCCCGGCACGTGCCTGCTGTGCGAGCATCGGGGAGGACAAAGAGAAAAAAAAGTTAAAACAAAAAAAAAAAAAAATAAAAAAAAAAAAAAAAAAATTGGGCCGGACCCAGGAAATGATGAGTTGGCTATGCCCGAGAAGTGTTTGGCCGCTCGTCGCCCGGCAGCTTTGCATAATTATCGCAGATTCATGAGATACCTTGTCGGCTAGGGTTATTAGGTTATCTTTTTGTTTTTTCCGCCTCGTTCGCAAAACTAGTTCTGTTTTATGGAATTGGCTATAGAGCAATAGAGATAAAAAGTCAGCCAAAATGAACTAGGCACAGTCAATTCAGGACGACTCTTCAAACACGGCAGGGGAGAATGTTACTGTTATTGGCCGGGCCGGGCTGCCGGGCTCCGCGTCCACAGGACGTCGCGGCCGCGCCTGCCGCCTGTGCTCAGCTACCTCTCTCATTTTGCCCCCTCTTTGGTTTCGGGACTGACACTTTCAGTGTGTTTGTCAGTCAGTCCTCCTGGGCCGCCGTGGAGCCGGTGAGCTGGCACGCTCCTGCCTCCTGCCGTACGTGACGTGAGCCCTTCTACCCCCTCTCCGAGGCTGCTGAGTGGTTAAAAGGGTATCTTTACGGCTGGTGTTTCCAACTTGTCTATCCTGTGGAGTCGGACGCCTCATTAATTCTCGTCCACCGCGAGAGCTTGACGCCGAGCGCCGTGCCGCGCCACGCCTCGCTAGGCTCCTTCGCGGGAGGGGGAGGCTCCCCCGGGGGGAGGGGCGGGGGACCCAGCGGTAGCGGGGCTGGGGGACGGGGGGGGGGCACTCGACCGGTTCGTTCGCGGCATTGCTTTTCGCTCACTCGCACTGCCTGGCGGAGCTGCGGCGGGCCGTATTGCCGAGATCAAGAAGTGTGGCCCTTGACATTGCAGTTGCAGTCGCTGTCTGTCAGGCCATCTTTCTTGGCGAGGGACTTGTCCACGTCCGGCGCGGCGCGGGCTGGGCAGGCCCTCAATGGAGACCGGTGTACTTATTGTACAGCAGCTCTTGTGGCAGCGCAGCGCGCTCAACACTTATCATCTCGCCGCCGAGTTTCTCTCTATGACGGCGCTCTTTGGAGGCGCGTGTGGAGGTCAGGTGCGGTGATGGTCTGCGCCCCGCCTTGCCCCGCCCCGCCCCGTCCCACCCCACCCCGCCACACCCCGCCCCGCCCACGTGGTGTAAAGTGGGGTCAGCCCGGGGGGCGCGGCGTGGCGCCGGGCTAGCCACCGCTCCAGAGTGGCACGGCGTGGTGCGTTAACTAATAAGCGCGATGAGTTCACCTCCTTTGGCTGCTTCTCGGAGGTGAGCGGGGCGGGACGGGACGGACCCCGGAGGAACCCCGGAAACACCGCTGTGCGATAATGGCCGGCTCCCGCCCGCCCCACCCCGCCCCCGCCCCGCCCCGCCCGACAGAGAAAGCACTGCGCAGCGGCATAACAAGCCAGTGCAGCACCCCGCCCCGCCCCGCCCCGCCCCGCCCGGCTGATCTGACTGTCTAGTTCTGTTCGCAGCAGTCATCTTCAGCCTTGTTGACCATGGTCGATACCGAATCACAATTCAACATATCGGACGCTGCTCGCTACTCGGGACGCCTAGTCGTCCTCAGGAGCAGTAACACACGGCCCGCGGCCGGCCCGGCGGGGGGCCAGCCGAATACATTTCACGGACGCGTGGATTTAGAAACCGACCAGCCCAGCCCAGCCCAGCTCAGCGCCGGGGGGCCTGGCGCTGCCGCCGAGGAGCCCCCTCCTCTCCTCTCCTCCCGCTGGCGGGTAGTAGTAGCAGAAGCAGAAGGGCGCCCAGGCCGCGGGGCGGCGCGGGGCGGCGCGGGGCGGGGGCGCTGAGAGGGAATGCCCGGCCCGGGCCGGCTGAGCCCGGCAGCGCGCACGCGGCCCGCACCGGCCAGTCGCTCCGCTGCGCCGAGGCCGCGCGCTGCCGCTGCTGCAGTCAGATCCCGCCCGCCCCGCCCCGCCCCACCAGCCGCGAGCCTTACCGTCCATGCGGGACTCTCGCGGGGGCTACGGCCTGCCCCGCGGGGGGTCCCACGGAGACCGCGACCGGGACGACCTCGGCCACGTGCACGGCCACGTCCACGGCCATGTCCACGGCAACGGCCACGGGCCGCCCCCGCCGCCGCCCGGGCCGCCGCCGGGCGCCGTCGACGCCGCCGAGGCTGCGGACGCCCACCACTTCGGCAGGCTGGGTAGGTGCATCCTGACCGGCCTCGACGTCGTGGGCGTCTCAGGACACCGCGAGGACCCCTCAGCAGAGTTCACCAACGTCCTTGACCATTCTACCTTGAAGACAGTGAAGTGTGTTCGAGTGCGGCGGTCGTGATGACCGCGTGTCAACGCATGTGTGTGTGTGTGTGTGTGCGTGCGTGTGCGAGTGGCTGCCGTCGAGGCCCTCCAGTGTTCGAACGTGCCAGGTTCGGTTCGACTGATATGGCGCACTGAAGTGTTCCGGGGCGGCCTGTGCTTAGCTCTTATTTCACGCGCATCGCTGCGTCCAGCCCAAGTAGTGTTGTGTGGAGCCGAGCGGTGAGCCCAGCGGCCCCCCCGGACCCGCGGCCAACCAACTTTCCCAGACCGGAAATGTGAACCACCACCAGCAGCGGGGAGGAGTCTAGTTTGTTCAAGTGTGCATGCCGCTGCGCTGGGCTGTAAGTGTCCACGGCTGCCCTGCCCCTGCCCGTACGGAAAAAAAATGACTTTGTTGTCAGGATCAATTTTTGTTGATAGGCAAAATTCGATAGCTGCAACCGAGAATCCGATACCCACAGCCAGGAGCTGGTTTGTCACGACCGGGCACTTGTACGAATGGAACAAACTCCAGCTTTGTTCTCATCGTACAAGTGTCCGGTCGTGACATAATCAGCTCCTGGCTGTGGGTATCGGATTCTCGATTTCAGCTATCGAATTTTGCCATTCGACAAAAATTGATCCTCACAATGAAGTCATTTTTTTCCGTGCGACCCTGCACCACGGGCCTCGCCTTGGGGACGGCAGCAGCACGGCTCGGCCGCGGGGCATATCACGGCAGAGATGGACCGCACACGGGCACGGCACGGGCGTCTCGGTCTCGTGACGTGGGTAGAGCAGTACAGGGCTTCTTACCCAACACCTGAGCCCCGCCTCCCCGCTCACGACCGTGCCGCAGCGTGCGTGCGTGTGTGTGTGTGTGTGTGTGTGTGTGTGTGTTTGTATGGAGGTTTGCCGGGGGCGTGCCCCCCGCCCGCGTGCGTGCGTGACGCTCGCGCCACATGTGTGCGAGTGCTCGCGGCGTGCGCTCGCGTGCGCTCGCGTGCGCGCCTGTGACGCACAAAGTATCTCCCTGCCGACATGAGAGCTGTCAGTAAGATTGTCGCTATACGTATGGCGCTGGAATTTTGGAGAAATCTTACCTCTGCCTTGCACTGTGAAACCAAGTGTGCAACTGCTAAACACTTGTAAGTGTGCAACACCCTGTTTTACATGTACAAGTGTTCAACCGAGAGTTAAGCAATGGCGAGTGTTTAACTCGCTAATTTTATATTTGTAAGTGCTCAACTCGACAGTTAAACACTTGGAAGAGTTCAACAAGGAAAGTATTGCACGGCACAGTTGAACACTGTGCACAACTGCCGTGTCGAACACTAACAAGTATACAGCCGTGGAGTTGAGCAATTGCAATCGCCCGGCTCTTAAGTTGAACACTTGAAAGTGATAAACATGGAGTTGCACACTAACAAATGTTGAACAGTTGCACACTTGGTTTAACAGTGTGCACATCATCGCCGCACCGCGCGCGCGCCATCGCGTCTTTTGTCGATTGAAAGATGTTTCTTTGTGCTCGTCTGCCGTGGGAAAAAAAGATTATTTAAAAAAAAGGTCAGAGGCAAATGAATAATCTGTGAGGTATTTTGACGGGAGGTTTCTTTTATCCGACAGAGAACAAGACAAGCGCGTTATTGATGAAGCGTTGAAACACTTCAGCAAAGCGGCGCCGAATTCACTGACACGCGCGGGGACTGGTTCCACCCGGCGGTCTATCCGTCATAGCGACCCTCGCGACACAGCGTCTATATTTCTTTATCCGGCTTCTTCTTTTCTGTTCTCGTGTTGTTCCTCCGGCAGCTTGTGTTCCGAGAGAGCTATCTAAACGGGCGCGGTCCGGTGTCCGGTCGGGTTCGGCCCGGCCCGGCCCGGCCCGGCTCGTGACCGCCTCGTCCGCTCACCTGTTCTCCGAACCGCCGGAACCTGTTCGTCGCGTCTTCATTAGCGGGTATAGGGTATAGGCAGCATCGGCAGCAGGAGCGGAGCACTAGCGCAGAGCAGCAGCCGACTGATTCAGAAGATCGCTCTCATCCCTCCGTCCTTGTTGCACCTACAGCGGTGCCCAATGCTGGCCATGGTAGTGCTCCATGAGTGCGACGAGGACAGAGGTATGAAAGCGATCTTCGGAATCGCTCGGCAGGCCTCAGATGACTCTCGTCGCCTCGCCTCGCCTGCAGCGGACGGGAGGTTCATTCAATGCAGGGAAAGTCCAGTTCACCGGTATGGCCCCCTCACCCCAATAAGCGCACCACCTTGGTGGCCCGCCCTGACCCTTTGGTTCGGCGGCAGTTCCCCGTGGGAACGGTTCACACTGCCGCGCGGGGCGGGGCGGGGCGGGGCGGGGCGGGGTGAGGCGGGGTGAGGCGGGGCGGCCCTGAGGCAGCTATGGGGCCGATCCTCCCGTCCCGCCATCTCACTGCATCGGTAATCACAATTGCGTGGATTACGGAGCGCGGAGCGCAGACGATGACGCAACCTCATGGCTCGGATCATGAAGCATGCAGATGGGAGTTGGGGGGCGGGGCGGGGCGGGGCTGTTCCGGAGCAGCAGGCGCCCCGCAGCTGCAGGTGGGGCGGCGAGCTAAGCTGCCGAAACTCATCGCCGCGACATCGGCTTGGAAAAGCAGCGCCCATTTCGGCAGTCACAGTCGCGAAAGGGAAAAGAGTCGTCGTCGCTGAAATGATCTTGCCGTCTTTTATGCCCCGGGCCTGGAGGGGACGTGGACCAGAGACCGCGGTGCGACCAGAGACCCTAACAGGCTTTAACGCTTTTATTTCCGCTAGCCCAGGTCGACTGATCCGCGCCGCACTGGCCTCACGCAGGCCCCGGTGCCACCGACCCTGCACAGCCTGCAGAGTGGTTCCGAGGAACGCATCGGTATCTCTATTGGTATCTCCTTGTCGCACTCGTTGGGCACGGCCGCTCGGAGCGAGGGAGAAGTCCACAGCCACGCTACAGCCGAACAGATCCCACACCACGCTATTTATAACGACAGTCAGATATTGCGATTAATCGGAAGTTCGATTTGATATTTTTGATAATCGACTGATGTTTGTATAAAGCCAAAATTGATTTCGAAACTTTTAAGGATAATTGATAATAGAATTTTGTCGATTTTTACCAAACACGAATGTTGAGAATTTAAAATAAAATTCGGTCAATAATTGTCTTCGATGAAGAATATTGTTATGCTTTAAACTTAAACCCTATACGGCAATCAAGACTTTTTCGTGGAAACTCAAAGTATCGCGTAAAAATTGTCAAATTTCTGCGTCAAAGCTCTGCATGCAATTGATAATAAAAGACCAAAATAAAACATCGAAATCTAAATAGAAACTTAATAAGAGAAATCAAACAAAAAAAAAATATCGATTATCAAACAATAAATTTTCGATTTTTTTTTTTAAATTATTGAATCGGCGTTTTTGATGGATGGAAAAAAAAACAAGCCTTCAGGAACGATTACTTTTAATAATCTAACAGGCACTTGCGCCCCATAGACGCGGCCCATCCGTAACACCCTATCCTGCAATGAGGCAAAAGCCGCCAACGCCCCGGCCTGACCCGACCTCACTGACCCTGCTCCCACGAGAGGCAACGACAATGGCGTTGCAATGGCGGAACTCACCCGCCATCTGGATTGGGGAATCATTTCAATTACCATTGGCATCGTGGTGTGTGGTGGGAGGTGTGAGGTAACTTAGCGTGCCCGGGGTAAGGCTGCTACTGTTGCAGCAGGGTGACTGACTGTGGGGTGTGAGGAGGTAGGTCGAGTCAGTCTGGGTGAACCACTGCGGTGCTTCATAAAGGTGCACGATTTGTTCAGTCAGGCAGCTGGGAGAGTGATGCCGGGTGTTGTGGGGCGGGGCGGGGCGGGGCGGGCACGCCCGACTGGGAGACTCCATTACCTCGGCAACCCGCCTGCCCCTACCCCGCACTGCAGTCGGCTGGGACTTTAATCTCGTTTCAGAACAACTTTGCAGTTGTTTGCTGCTCCTGCTGCAGTCGAGGGCTGGAGTGGTCCGTGGTAGGGGGAGGGGAGGAGGCGCTGTCCGTCAGACTCTGTATTTAAGCATGGCATAGGCTTTTTGTCACATTCGTTTTAGTTTTCACGGCTGCCAATCGACATCCACGGTGCGGTGCGCTCATCACCTGTTTCACGCAGGTCGTGTCGGCCACACCTCGCGCATCGAAATATTGTCACAGGTGCAAAGTGGCGCAGGCCGCGGTACGGCCCAGTCTAGCTAGGAGGACCACGTGAGGAACGGAATCATTTTGTTACCTTATCACTTTCTCCTCTGTCTTAATGAGATGGCCACGTGGTGGGGTGGGGCGAGTGTGGTGGGGTTTAGCGCTTTGCGCCAGTAAGGCTCGTCCTCCCCCCACCCCGCTGCACCACGCTCCGCCACGCGCGAGTTATCTGCTGCTGCTCACTACGACTTTGTTACGTGGCCTCATCGCCGTCACGCTCTACGGACACGGCGCAAGTCAACTGATTTTTTCTCTCTTATTTTTTTCCCCTTTTATGAAAAATGTAGGAGATGATACGTTTACGAAGAACCGGGATACACAAAAAATATGACAAGTGTAATAGGTCACGAGTGGCTTCTTTTCTCGGAAAACGAGGCAGCCGCCAGCTGCGGTCTGGATCACACCTGCTAGTCGTGTGTCTCTGAGAGGTGCACAGGCGTTATCAGTTTGCCAAGCGCTTCCAATAGTCGTGACGGACAGCTCCCTGATACCCAGGCTGCGGCGCTATTAATCGCTTCGCCCCGCCGCGCCGCGCGCCCAAAGTGGTTTTTAATTCATTGGCAATAATGGGGCTGCTTCTCTCCTACCTCTAGCACCACGCCTCTGCCCCAGGCGCGCTCATGTCCACGTCCCAGCCCAGGGCCGAGCCGGGACCTGCTACACCCGGTCCTGGTGAAAGTACCGAACGGAATGATAGGCGCCTTTGGTTATACGGCCCAAAATGAGGCCCGTGTTTGTCGGGAAGCGGACGCAAGGCCCGACGGACCCGCGTCCCGTCCGCGTCCAGCTAACTCAACACCGCCGCCAAAAAGATGAAAGTCACTCATTCCTCGACTGATTCGCATGCAGACGCAGCGAGACGCAGCCTGAGCCAGCCGCGCCGCGCAAGGCTATTGAAATTTGTTTACGACGAGAGGAGCGCTGCCGCCGGCCCGGTGCGCATCCCGTCTCCTCGCCGATTGGTCGGCCCACGGGGGTGACAGTGATTCTATGATTGGCGCCCTTATGATTCCGAGGACACCCGGATCTTGTCCCTGTACTCGGACTAGTCCGACAGCAGCCCTTTGGACTGTCCGTTTTAGGAACCGAAATGTCCCCAAAACCGAGAAATTCTGGATAGAGTCCGATGCTGGAGTCGGGTTGGACTGGTCCGAAGCGACGCCCGGATCGGCCCGAAATAACGCTCGGTCTATTCCGGAAACGTGCCTTCTGTATACCCTTCCCCCTTCCCGCCCCTTCTTTAGGCAGCCATGGGTGCACTAGCTATCGGTATTCAAATGTTTAAATCGACAAAGCCTTGATAATCAAGACTTAACCGAATGAACGGAACATGTTTGAGGGTGTCGGTATCGAGGCGATGCCAAATCTGTTGTCCGTTTGGAGCCAGCTCAAGCCGTTTTCAAGATACCAAGAAAAAATGCTCCGATTTCAATAAAATTAAAATGGCCCTACTTAATTTCACCATAGATGCTACATACCAAATTTCAGATCGATATTCCAAAAACTACATATTTGACAGCGTCCTGCACTTGGTTGCAGTTGAGAAGTTATTGATAGTAGATCATAGAAAACAAGGGCCAAATAGAACACAAAATGAATTTTGTGATAAGTATGGAACTCGTTCTTTACATAATTATGTGCTACAGAGGTAGGAGTGTAAAACGTTATGTGAGTCGATTGAAGACATTTTCATCTCAGATTTCATCACCGTTCGTGTGTGCAGGGGAAGTTTTTCCCGGGACACTCGCCCTTGCTCGTCTCGGGTGCTCGGGCCTTCTTCGGCCCTCCCGCTCGGGTCCGATTGTTGGGGCGCATAAAGGAGCGCGAGCTGGCGCGAGCCGACTCGGTCTACGACTAGACTCGGGGACTTAGAATGAAAACTCGCACAAAATTTGTTAAGAGTTCTCAAAATAATACTATTAAACGTTAAAAAAGGTTCATTGCTGCAATGCAGAGGAAGGCTTCTAGCTGAGATCAGCGCAAGTTTCATGTCTGTGGGTATTGTACTTGCTGAGATTAAAAACTCCACTTATAAGTTGGGTTATGGACTTAGAATGAAAACATCCAAAATTTGTTAAGTGTTCTCAAAATAATACTATTAAACTTGAAAAATAGTTCATTGTTGGAATAAAGACCAGCATTTCCAGTTTCGAATGGTATAACTATTATGCCTGTAGGTATTGTGAGATCTGAGATGAAAGTGTGGACAGTTAAGGGTTACACTCGACTGAGAACAATACTCGTTCTTTTCACCACTCAGGAGAGAGGTGGTGGTAAAGAACGAGTAAAAATGTTGGACAAGCGAGAAATCCGAAATGAGCCCTCCGCGGGTAAACCCGAAGCAAGTCCGCTGTACAGGACTCCAATCGGACTAACGGGTTAGTGCCGGACTAGCCCGTGACCCAAGGATGCAATCGCGGACTACCCGAACCCGGAGATGGACTCCAAGTGGAACTGTCCGGTCGTGAAAAAGGACAGTCCGTGGGCAGAAGGGGCTCTTACGGGCAGCCCTGGATGCAATTGCGGAACTCTTTCGAATCATAAGGGCGGCGGCCGCTGCCGATCCGGCCAATCCCGGGTGGAGGTGTTACCCAACGCTCGCAGCAGATCCGATAGCGTCACTCGTAAGGGCCCTGCTGGCCCTACCGGAGAGGGAAGGACTTGCACGGCTTTTACGAGCGCAGCGCGGCCGCAGACACGTCTCCCCAGAGCCTGGACGCCGATGACGGCCAGGGCCGTAGGGGGTGGGGTGGGGTGGGGTGGGGTGAGGCGGGGCGGGGCGGGGCGGGGCGGGGCGGGGCGGGGCGGGGCGGGGCGGGGCCTGGCGGCTTTCACTTTCAGGAACCGGGAATGACCACTCGCTCCCATACGACGGCGGATCACACACTATGATGGTGATTACACCGAAATGAAACGGCTTCATCCGGCCGCGGAATCCCACCGCCGTGTCGCGGCGCCGTGCCGCGGTGGCGGAGGTGTCCGGCGGGCCGGGGGAGCTCGCGGGTTCTCGACGCCCACCATCCCGCGGGGTGGAGCGGCGTTGGGCAGGGCGGGGCATCAAGGCGGGGTGGGGCGGGGCGGGGCACTGGTGTAGCAGGTCAGGCACGGCGCGGACGTGCTCGCAGCCGACACGAGACAAGACGAGCCGTCCAGTGGAGCGCGGCCGCGGACGCGCCGCCCGTCCTGTCCCGTCCCGGACCCGTCCATACGCCGGCCAGTCCATACGGAGCGTGTCGCGGGGCCGCGGCGGGGCGGGGCGGGGTGGGGAGGGGCGGGGCGGCGTCGCGACGCAAGGCGTCGGCATGCACGCCGCACGCGGGCTGATGGTCTCGCTGCACAGGTCAGTTGTGGTGCAAGTGCAGCCGCGGCCGGGCGGTGCGTGCAGCGGTGCGTGCAGCAGGGTGCGAGCCATGGGGTCGTCCGCGTCGTCAGAGTCCCGGCGTCCCGGCGCCCCGCCGCTCGGGCACGGGCACGGGCACGGGCACGCCAGCGGGCTGGGCACGCCGCCCTCGGGGTCAGGGTCGGGCTCGGGCTCGGGGTCGGGGCTGTCGGCGGCGGGCTCCACGAGGATGCTGCTGCTGGACCACGGCCCGGGCCCGGGCCCCGGCGGCGCCGCCCCCGCCCAGCTGCAGCAGGGCCGCCAGGCCAGGAGGAGCCTCTCCTTCGCGCCGCCACCCACCGCCGCCCTCCACGACCACGGCGTGCACGACGAGGACTGCGAGTGGGCGCGCGCCGCCGCCGCCGGCCACTACCAGGACGAGCGGCTCTCAGGACGCCGAGGTGACCGCGCGACCGTTGGCTGGCTGGGGAGGGAGCAAGTGGTTTAATGCGTTACGCATGATGTCTGTTCGAGTGTCTGTCTGAATCGACTTGCGCATTCAGTATGGGCCGTTTTTAACCTTTCTGATTAAATATGGTGGCGCACACACCGTACCCTTATGCATTAAGCCGTTCAGGCTTTTACACTGACAATAAAAGTTTGCTAAGCACTCAGTTTAAACAGTGTGTTTGAACAGTCATGCTGGTGAAATAGTGTGCCCGGACAAGCATGTTGATTGAATAGTGTGCCTCCTGGGCAAACACACTGATTAAACTATGTGCTGAGGTAGCCGAGGGGGCAACCACTCCCTATCCTAGTGTACACAGGATTTCTAATGATACGGGATTTCTATGGATTGCGTAAAGTTTTCTCCGGATTTTGTAAAGATTTCATATGGTACATTCGGGTACAGTTTACAAATATGAACCAAATTCCACAAAATTCTAAAAGATTTCACGAGGTTTCATGGGATTCCTCAAGGTTTCACGAGATTTCACTGATTTCTGTGAGATTTTTATGATATTTCTTGAGATTTCTCAGTTGGATTTCGTAGGATTTCATCGAGATTTCAGAGGATTTCATCGAGATTTCCGAGGGTTTGTACACAGGATTTCACGAGTGGTTGCCCCCTCGGAGGTAGCTGTTCCATCAGGATGTTTGTCGAAGCACACTGTTTAATCAGCACACTGGTAAAAGTAAGGCGTCACTTTACGCCCCTTTTCAAGCATACTGAGATTACGCTTGAAGCAAAGCGTAATCGGTCTATCCGCTCCAATTGAACCTGTCTGAATGTACTGGAGACTTTCTGTCCTACGCCTTATTTCAAGCAGCTTGTCTTAAAGCGTAACTGTAAGCCCTCTTTAAGCCTACAGTTACGCCTTAGTTTTTACAAGTGCATGCTTGTCCAAGCACATTTTGGGATTTTTAGTGTATACACTGTATGCCTGCAACCAATGTTATGTGCGTGTACAAGTATGCCTACAAGCAGGGGTCTACCACTTTGAAAAATCACTTGTGAGGATTATAATCAGTCACGATTATGGTGATTCTCAATGATTATTTGAGTTTATCTCTAACATATTTCCTGATTATTGGCCAGAAACCACGAAACTTTTGGTCCAATTTGATACTGTTTCTCCATATTCTTCAAAATTTGTTCATATTTGGAAAGTTTACATGATTATGTTAATGTGATTATCAATAATCATCTAGAGGGGTGCACGAGGACTATGAAAGTGGAGACCGTTGCCTACAAGTCTGTTCCTTATTCATGAAATTCTGTAGAGGCATGTAAAATTTTTCTATGCACTGGTAAAACAAATGTGCAGCTTATTTGCACACTTAAAGTGTGCTTTTTACTTCTTTGCACATTACATGCTGTCGAGTTTTCCTAGAAATTACAATAACGTCTAAAATTTAAACGTCTCGTAATTGTCGAATGTTTGCACACTTGGACACATGCACCAGCTATTGGGAAGCCATAACAGGCGTCGAGTAACTGCACACTGAATGGTGTGCAGTTTATTGAACGTTTCGGAAGTGTCTAAACATTGCACATCAAATGACGTTGAGTTAAGCTCGACACCTTGAAGTGTGCAATGTTTGCACATTTGAAACGATTGATGTATTAAAACTAAACATATCCTGGGTGGAAGGATCAGCACTTTAACTGCAGTTAACTATGTAGTGGGCAAACTGAGGTGTCAGGAACTACAGTTTAACTGTACAAAACTACAGTTGTCTCAAATAACTGGTACTTTTTCTACAGTTGAACTGTAGTTTTCTATAGCATGAGTGCAGTTTCAGTAGAGTATAACCGGTAAGCTAAAACTAAAGATCCTTCCTCCCGGGAGTGTGGTTATGCATGATTATAGTTGTCTAAAATTTCACATTATCATTCCAAAATCGTGCAGAGGAGGGTTATTATGTGCGAACATCGAGTGTTCAGTCGCGCCAAACGTATTCTTATTATTTTGCGGCATGCCATTTTTCCCGAATAACACAGTGTAAACATTTTCGGGCTGCAGCTGTGTTGATTCGATTTTCACGAGTTGAAATACTCAAGTCTTGTTTCCTCGTCGGCCTGCCAACTGCCAGCCCTGCTGGGCGTTTGACAGATACATGCCAGCCCCCAGGAGGACGCTGCACTGTAGCCGTGCCGTCCACTCCCTCCTCGGCCCCGGGCAGAGAGGGCTGAGAGCTCTCAGCAGGTGGATTCGAGGGTATCGTTCTTTAATGTCCTCTCTCTCGCTCCTTAATGGGCCTGCCCCGTGAGTGCGACAAAGACAGAGAGACGAAGTCGCCGTGCGGAATCGCCCTGCAGGTCGAAACATCACAAGTTTACTTGTGTGTTGCAAACGCCCGCGGCGGGCCGGGGCGGCAGGCCCGCCTCGCGCACGATTCGTGCGGGTGTGCCTACCGCGGCAGGCGCTCCAGGAAAGACGCAGGCGGGCGGCCAGCAGCTAGCGGCTCTCATTCAATCGAACCACTTTCCCACTAATGTCCCCGTGATGAGGCGCGGAGCCGAGCCACCGCTCGGTACAGCAGCGCGGGCTGGGGCGGGGCGAGGCGGGGCGGAGGTGGAAAGCGGCTGCCTATAGCTCTTCTCTGCTTCCAGTGATCCCCCCCCCCTCTCTCTCTCTCTCTCTCTCTCTCTCTCTCTCTCTCTCTCTCTCTCTCTCTCTCTCTCTCTCCCACGCCGCAGGCCGGCCCCCCTACCTCAGGGCTCGGCCAGTAGGGTGATTCCGCACACTGCTTTCGTCGCTCCTTCCTTGTTGCACTCATTGTGCACTCATTGGGCTTGGACATAAGGAGAAAAAGAGAGGGAGCTACAAAACGCTGTTCGGAATCGCCTTGCAGGCTGTTGGAGCCCTGGCGTGATCCTCGCCCAGGCCTCCTCCGCCCCCGCCGCCTCTCGACGAGGGCCCGGGCCGGTATGTAGTGTTTCCAATCGATCGGATTCTGGCTGTACCCGACTGTCTTCCGTCTCTCTCACTCTCATGTGTGTCAAGTGCGAGGGAGAGAGACGGAAGACAGTCGGGTACAGTCAATTACTGTGACGTCACATTCTTTTTCATGTGAAAAGTGTCACATTGTTTAAAATGTAATGTCACATTCTTTCCAACGTGAATCGGCCAGAATATGCGGACTAAATTTAATTGTCACATTCAAAAGAATGTGACATTAATATTAAAAGGAATGTGACAGTTTTCACATGAAAAAGAATGTGACGTCACAGTAAATGAATAACAGTGTGGTGGCACCCCGTGCGAGTGTCCGCACCCCCACCCCCGCTGCCCCCGCCCTCAGGCGCCGCAGGGTCAGGGGCGTCCCCGCGCGCAGTGCATGCAGTGCTGCCACCACTACGGTACTTCACGCGCATATGGACACTACCTCCAGTAGAATTGGTAGCATGTCCCGCTCTGCCCCACCGCGCCAACCGAGCCGCACCGCGAGTCCTGCCCTCGGTCCTGCCTGCCTGCTTTTCTCTCTCGATTGTGGCGGTGCTCTGCTATTCCAGTCCCAGCCGTTTCTCTCTCATCTCCTGATTGGCCGCGGGGACGCGCACGTCACTCTCCGTGTGTCCAATCATCGTCGCGTGTGTCCCCGCCCCGCCCTGCCCCGCCCCGCCCCGCCCGACCCGTCGCAGTGACAGTGAAGTGACAGCGACAGGCCGGCGGCCGCTTGTGCGTTCCTCAACAAGCTTCACCAAAAATATGCAGGTCACTTAGGCTGGACGGAGAGGCAGACTCGAGGGCGGAAGTCTTGGATTTTTGCAGTTGGTCGTGTATACATGCTAGCCAGGCAAGCCCTCGGCTTGATCGCTGCGAGCTTGCCAATATCTGTAGGCTGCAGTAAAATGTTTTACCCATTTAATAAGGCAAATATCTAAGACGAATGTTTTCTATATCAAAATTCTAGGGTGCCAAAAGGCAGACAATGTAGGTCCTTGGGTACATCTCATATTTACCATCGCGGTGTACTTTCTTGGTGGTCTTTCATACGTCTTTTACGCAGGTCCAGATTCCGGGCCTTACAGGCGCAAGCTCTGCAAGGGACCAATTCTAAGCGCGCCGGCCACCTCATCCGGCACTGAAAACCAATTACTGTGACGTCACATTCCTTATAATGTGAAAACTGTCACACTGGCCAGAATGTGATGTTGCATTCGTTGAAACGTGAATCGGTCGGGCTTTGTGGGGTGAGTTTTGTAGTCACATTTACAGTCACATTCAAAAGAATGTGACAGTTTTTACATAAAATAGAATGTGACGTCACAGCTGGTGGAGCGTGCAGAGGGCCTTCTTCGGGCGGAATACGATCGCGGAGAGTTCGCTGGGTGGACGCGAGATATATTAGGAGAGGATGGACGAGGTGGAATTTCTGAAAAACGTTGTAGTCTATCATTCTTAATAGATGGAATATTTTCAAATAATATACGATGTCCATTGTGCATAATGAAAGTGGTCCACCCCCAGGGCAGACTAGATCCATCTGCTGCCCTGCCCCGCCCTGTCAAGCCCTGGGTCTTCTCTCCTGCTGCTCTGCATCACAGACGCATGCATCTGCGTGCTTCTGGGTGGCCCTGGAGCGGAGAGCCTGGACCTGCCCTGCCCTGCCCTGCCCTGCCTGCCCTGCCCCCCTGTCCTGCTTCGTTTCGTCCTTCCTGCTGCACCAGCAGGACAGCAAGGTCGTTGACGATAGTGACAGCGCCACTGCTGCCCAGTGGCCAGCAGGAAGGGGTCACTGACCCAAGGTCTTATGCCTGGGCGGGGCGGGGCGTGGCGGAGCGTGGCGGGGCGGGGCGTTCTCGCGGGTGATAGAGGTACCGGCCCCCGCCCCGCCCGGCCCGGCAGTCCCGTCGGACAAGTGCAGCTCTGTGCACCTTGTCGCGTTCACTTTTACCTTCATGTTAGAGCAGGCGGGCCGCACGCCATGCATGCGTAGTCATGGGCGGCCCGATGTCTCCCGGCTCGACTGGACTCGACTCGACCGCCGCGGGCGTTGGTGTCGCGAGCCGCTAGCCGCTCTCCCTCTCGGCGCGGCACGGCGGGCAGGGCCGGGCCGGAGCGCACGCAGGACTGCGCACAACTACCATATTCAGAAAGAAAAAAAAGAAATTAAGCTCGTGACAGGAACACGAAGGTGTGACTTAAATTCTTTACGCAAGCAATTACTTCTGAAGGTGTTGAAAATGGATGTCTCAAGATGTAGTCATTCTTTGGCGAAGTGTCCAACCTTTGACACGTCTAAGTTTTGCCCGTGTGGCCTAATTCAAGTCACGCACTGATGCACCACGTTACGCATAAAGTCTTGCAGTATTTTATGCCAACATAGTTTTCGTGCATAGCCATGATTACGTTTGTTCCTCAATCACAAAACTGTGCAGATTTATGCATAACTGCATTGCATATTACTTGAGTATGGTTAAGCAAGGCATTGCATGGTAATGCAAGAAACGCGTTTAGAGTTCAGACGTCCTTAAAACGTCATTTCCAAATACTTGATCCTACGTTTCGCGCGCTAACTACCTAGAGAGCTTGGCGGCGGAACTGAGCCGACCTCATCCTCCCTCTCATTACAGCATACCGTCCCGTGCACAGAGAGAGGATCAGCGATACTCCGCGCGCCCGCTGAGCGCTATAACGACGTATCAATTTACCGCCGCGCCGGCCGGCAGGGTTTCCCTGCGACGCGGCGGGATGCGACACGCGCAGACGAATCAGGCAGACTGGCTTAATCCGGAGCAGGGTTGTTAACGATAACGAAAAATAGTTATCGCGATACGATACGATAATATTTATTCTCGTTATCGTATCGCGATACGATACGCCGTTGTCAAAAATTTTATCGCGATACGATACGATAATCGTCTTATCGTCGACACGATAACGTCTTATACTAAAAAATCTGAAAACTCCAAAATTGTGGTAGAAAGCAATTGAAAGACAACTGCCATGAAAATAAAAAAAATATTTATGATGCAATTATAATTAAACCAGGATACAGGTACAGGAATTACGTTATTCGGTCACTTACTTCTTACTTCCAGTAATTGAAATTTGCTTTTAGCAAAACTTCATGTCTGAGAGTTTTGTCGTTAAGCAGGGTCCGCTGGGGAGAAAAGTTATAGCCACACAAGGAAAAAAATCTTTCAACGCCCCCGCTTGAGGGCAAGGCAGTGTTAAATTCTACAAAAAGTTTAGAAAGGCGGGGGGCCTTAAAATCAGCCGTAAAATCATGTTATCGTTATCGACGATACGTCGATACCGGCTCCCGTTATCGTATCGCGATACGATACTGCCCGAAAGAAAAAAGTATCGCGATACGATAACGATAAAATATCGTTATCGAAATCGTCGTATCGTCGATGACCGATATATTATCGTTAACAACCCTGATCCGGAGGCAGTTTCTCTCGCAGGCCGGCGGTGCAGGATCGGGCGAGCCAGGCAGTGCCGGAGATGAGAGGAGGGCAGCGCCCCGTAAAAGGTCTTAAAATGCAGCGGTCGGGTCGGGCTGGAGCGGGCTGGAGCGGGCTGGAGCGGGCTGGAGCGGGCTGGAGCGGACTGGAGCGGGCTGGAGCGGACTGGAGCGGACTGGAGCGGGCTAGAGCGGACTGGAGCGTCCTGGAGCGGTTTGGAGCGGACTGGAGCGGACTGGAGCGGGCTGGAGCGGACTGGAGCGGGCTGGAGTGGACTCTGGAGCGGGCTAGAGCAGACTGGAGCGGACTGGAGTGGGCTGGAGCGGACTGGAGCGGGCTGGAGCGGACTGGAGTGCGTGAGGTCGCTCTGCTCCGCTCTGCCCCGGATGGTCTTCTTCAGCTTCAGGGGAACCTCCTCGCCTCGCCATTCTCTCCTTTCCCGCCTAACTGCCTTTTAGTCCTGCATCGGGTCAGCAGCACAGCAGCAGGCTGTTTCCTTATCCGTGCCTTATCGTCCCATTTCCCGCTCGTCTCTCACTCTCTGCCTTTTTTCCCCCTTTTTAAAAAAAGCGCCTCGTCTACTCACTTGGGCGTGGAGGAAAGAGGGAAGCGACCGTGTCCTCCCCGCTCCCGATTGCTCTCGAACTTTCGTCCTTGTCGCACTCATGGACCTCAGCAGCGCCCTGCAGAGGGCACGGCCATGAGTGCGACACAGGTGGAGGGAGGTATCGTGTTCTCCTGAACATGAACCTGCCTAGCGCAGCCCTGCCCGCGAGGAACTCTGTGTTGTGGACTACGGGCAACAAAGGAGCGCGTCAGCGGGCGTCATGCCCCACCCCACCCCACCCCGCCCCGTCACGGGCGCGCTGCTGGAGCTGTGCGGGGCGGGGCGGGGCGGGGTGGGGTGGGCCGTGGCGTGCGCCACGCACGGGGTGCTTCCGCACGCGGTGAGCCCCGCCCCGCCTCAGCCGAGTCAGATCAGGAAGTGGCAATGAATGAACACCAGAAGCAAGGCACCGCGTCACTGTGCGTTTGAGATGGTCCCTTCATTACAGAAGTGACGTGCCGAGTGCCGAGGTGCGGGAAGGTGTTTCGAGCATCATGGAGCCTACGGTTTGCATCCGAAGGGAGATGCGCAAAAGTAATTCAATAGAAATTAAAGCTTGAATTGTAAGCAAGTACTTTGAAAACCTTTTAGACTAGGGGAGAAAAAAAAAATAGTTTCATACAGTTGAACGTGGTGCATCCGTTAGTCTATCTCTTTCTGTCTAACCGACCGTCTATACTGCAGTTGTTGCGTGGCGTGGCACGGCTCACGTCCATGAGAAAGTTCCCCTCTTCAAATAATGATGCCTTCAGCAGACGATCCCCTGCTATGCGGAAAATGTAAGCGTAATGCTTCTTCACGCGTTCCCGCCCAGCGGTGGGGCGGGGCGGCGGGGCCGGGGCGGGGCGGGGTGGGGCGGGTGGCCGCGGCACTCGCCTGAGCTGTTGTTTTGTTATGTCACTCCTCCGCGGTACGGTCGCGCTCGCACCCTATCGCCGGCCAGCAGGGTGATTCCGAACACCGTTGAGTAGTGTCCTCTCTCTCTCTCTCTCTCTCTCTCTCTCTCTCTCTCTCTCTCTCTCTATTTCTCTCTCTCTCTCTCTATTTCTCTCTCTCTCTCTCTCTATTTCTCTCTCTCTCTCTCTATTTCTCTCTCTCTCTCTCGCTCCTGCTGGCCGTGCCCCATGAGTGAGACAAGGACAGAGAGACACAACCACTATGCGGAATCACCCCTCTGGCCCGGCCCGGCCCGGTAGTTCTTGTCTCCTCCCCATGGCCTCTGCCCCGTCCCAGAGCCAGTGAATACATGGGGTCGCGCTCACTGTAAAATCCTCACAAAGTAAATTCTTCGCAATGTTGGGAAGAATAATTTGGCTGCTTCGTAATGCTTCGCAATACGAAGCATTTTCTTCGCAAGCCCTGCCTTAGAACAAATTTGTTTGTACCGGCTGTTTCTTTGAATGCATAACAGTGTTGCGGGATTGCCTACCCTATTCGCCCGTGAGGAGCCATGGCCCCAGCAGCGCTGGTGAGTATGCAATCCTGCAACACTGTTACGCATTCAAAAAAAACGCGCTACTCTACGAACATAAGACCCGAGGGGTCAACAACTTGGCATATTCAGTGTACAGGCTTGCGGTAATCAGTTCAACATTCAACCATATTCACCCATTTTCAGCAGTATTTCACACAAATCTAACAATATTTGAGCCTCACTTACTAATATTTCAAACAAATTTAGACAAACTTAACTCAAATTTACGAATATTTCACCGATATTCGTCAACATTCAACCATATTCGGTGTACACGAAATCCTAAAGTTAATGACCCCTCGATAAGACCAAGCAGC
>JAHWGI010000627.1:0-28017 GCA_029379305.1 Frankliniella fusca
GGACCGCGAGCTTTTCCCGCGAAACTGCGAACCTCCCCCCTGTACCGCCCCGCCGTAGACCGTGCGAACCGCGAGAGGGCCCTTTCAGGCCGTTGGCTGGAACAACAGTGGTGGAGCGGAGCGTCCGCGCTTGGAGCAGGTCTCCGGCACCTGATGTGTCTGCAGTCCCGGATGGAGTGGTGCGGGCGGGCTGCATAGTACAAAAAGTAGTCGGGGTTAATCAACCACCTCGCATGGAACACAAGTAAATACAGGGTGAGCGACTTTGTATCTGCCAGACTTCGGGAGCGGATAGGGGGCATTTAGACGAGTATTTTGATATAAGACACTTGGGGTCGGAAATCAAAATTACGCCCGCTAGAGGGTAATTAAATTTCGGAACCGAGCGCCGGCAGGTAGGCAACCCAAATCGGAAATGCTCACAATTTTGCGCTAAAGTAGTGGGTTTCCAGTCTAAGACATAAACGGTAGTTGGGGATACCTCGCGAGCTCGCGACGCACCTCTACGCCTACGCACGTTTCCCGCGAGACCGCGAGCCTCTCCGACGAGACTGTGGGTCTGGCCCGTGAGTTCTGCCCCGCCGTTGAGGCCCGCGGCCTCGCGGTGGAGGCCCGTGGCAACGCCAGGGAGGACCGCAGTCTCGTGGGGAAGCTGAGCTACGCCACGCCACGCCGCTCCTAGGCTGCCATCCGGGTGGGTTGCCTACCTGCCGGCGCTCGGTTCCGAAATTTAATTTCCCTCTAGCGGGCGTAATTTTGATTTCCGACCCCAAGTGTTCTATATCAAAATACTCGTCTAAATGTCCCCTATCCGCTCCCGAAGTCTGGCAGATACAAAGTCGCTCACCCTGTATAGTATAACAGGCACGGACTAGGTGCTAATAAGGTCGTGGTCGGGAATTAGCCTACCTTCAGGGGCAAAGTGAGGCGAAATTCCATAGAGACGACCGGACTGATAACTTTCCAGGGGAGCCCAATCGGTTTGACCGACGCACCGACCGGGTTCTCGAATAAACTGAGTACGCCGGTTTACCAAAATGTGATGATTACCTAATTATTACCAGGTATTAACCATCGATTACCAGTGGTTACCTGGGCATTACCAACCTCTTTGCAAGCCTGATTACCACAGCAGAGCAGCCTTCGCACCCACCACCACCACCAATGACATGATTTACTGTTAACAGACTCCGATGAACCTATGAGTATCAGCAGCGGCAGCGGGGGAACAACTTACAGTCAGGACATGGACCTGTGCTCTGACAATGTTAGTAAGGAAGTGATGTCATCGGCCCCCACTGCATGAGATCCTGTCCTGAGTTTTAGGTGGATCATCTTATTTACCTTTCAGGAGCTGTCTCCCCCACGAGACGCTGTGACCCCGCCGGCCGCTGCACCATCACCTCCAGGGGATGCTGCGCCTCCACTCCCGGCCACGCCACCACCACACCTCCAGGCAGAGGTCCCCGACATCCCGCCCGTGTCACCCAACACCTTCGAGGAAGCACGGCTGCAGCTCCACCTGGGGCCTTTGCAGAGGGAGGCTCGCCTGGAGGTCGAGATGAACTTCCTCGAGGCCACTCTGGAGGCCGCCTCTGAGGCTGCGCCTCATGGAGCCTTCAGAGCAGCCCTTCTAGCAGCCCTCCAGCTACTTGTGGACAGCCTTCCCGAGGCGAGAGTGGAGCAAGCGCAGGTAGGTGATTATGACGGAAAAGTTAATAACACAATGGAATTCGTAACGGAGAAAAATATAAAAACGTAAGGTCCACAATGACATACCACTCTACCGCGCCGGAGTTATTTTGTACTCCCTGTGCACAACGGGCTATGTACTATTTTGTGCTACGTACAACTGTGCACATACGTAACTTACGTACAATTTTGTGCGTAATTACGTACGAAATTATGCGTAATTTATGTCCAAAATCACGATATTGTGCGTAATTATGTAAGAATATTGTGCGTAAGTTACGTATGTGCACAGTTGTACGTAGTTATGCACAAAATAGTACATAGCCCGTTAGTGTATACACTGTGAAAAAGAATCGTAGGATTACGGGAAAATTTCTCGCGAAGGGCGATTAGAAAATTCAATTTACTAATCGTAAAACTAAACTAGAAACCCGAGTGTGTGTATGTCACACACTTCTAGGGGTGCGAATGTCCATTCGAGCACTTGAAGGACCAAATGTTTGACTCCCAAGGAAAATTCACACCTTTAACCTCCAAGTGTGCGAATGGGCATTCGCGAACATCCAAGTGCACGACATTCGCACACTTGTTTCCAGTGTACACACAATACCTATCGACTTGAAATTCAATTAAGAGCAAGCATGGGCGGTCGTGAATTTACAACATTTTCGTAAGTCTTCATTTACAAAATATATCGTAATTCTACACAGATATTTTTTTACAGCGTAACATCCAGCTCTCTGTGCAGGTTTTATTTCAGTGAATAGAGCCTTTTATGTTTTAATCACTGCAACACTCTTAAAAGCTTACGGTGACTTGCACTGCACTGTAAGCTACGGTGAACTTGGCATCGCCGTAACTTTCGGCGGATTTCATCGTAGGCTACGGTGACATTCACCGTACGGTGACATTCACCGTAAGCAACTGTGAATGTCACTGTAGCTTACGGTGAATCAGGGGAAATGACCGTAATCAACGGTGACATTGGTCGCGTCCTAAAGGCAGCCTGAAATGTAGGCAATATGAGATGCAAAACCCCTGCATGTAGGCAACACACAGCACATCGACCCTCCCGCGTCATCTGGACTTTAAACCACCCCTGCTCTGAAACGCTCTCTCTCTCTCTCTCTCTCTCTCTCTCTCTCTCTCTCTCTCTCTCTCTCTCTCTCTCTCTCTCTCTCTCTCTCTCTCTCTCTCTCTCTGTTTTGGTGCACCGAATGTCTAGCTCTTGTTTTAATTTGTGTAGCGTAAAACCATTGAACAAACCACCAACCACATATACAACATTACAGAAGCAGTGATAGAAGTTAGCTCGCGCATTTCACTGTCGTAAGTTCTTGATTTTCCTTGACACCCAGGCGGAGATGATGCGAGCTATGCTCAACGTAGCTGCGCATTACGCTACGCAGGAGGCTTATCATGCTGCCCTACAAGGTGCATTGGTGGCCACTCTCCGCTTCTTCGATGCTCCCCTGGATGCTCGGCGGGCGGCGCTTGAAGCTGGGCTGCGAGCTATGCGGGCTCGAGCCGAGCAGCAGCAGCATGAGGTCCGAGAGGCGGAGGAGCAGCAGGAGCCGGCTGTGGAGCAGCCCCTCCCTCAGCCCCCAAGTGCAGCAGGACGGGCAGCCTGCAGTCCAAGAGGTGGAGGTGGAAGTGCACCAGGAGCCGGCTGTGGAGCAGCCCCTCCCTCAGCCAGCAGTGCAGCAGGATGGGCAGGCCGACGGCAACGTGGCGAGGGCGCGTGCTCCGTCTCCACCTCCTGTGCCAGGACCACCCACACCACCTGCACGTGCACAGCCGCGTGGTCGAGGTATGTTCAGAAGAAATCATTGGGATAGATCAGTGTACGACAAACTTGTGTACTGAAACTGAAATGCCAAGTGTGCAACACTAGTAAGTGTTCAACTGTCAATTCACTGTAAAATTCTTACGAAGATAATTCTTCGCAGCGTTGCGAAGAATTTGGCTGCTTCGTAAGGCTTCGCAATACGAAGTATTTTCTTCGTAAGCCCCGCCTTGCGAAGAAATTTCTTCGCACGCTACGAAGAAATTGCTTCGCAATACAAAGCAGCCAAATGCTTCGCAGCTTACGAACGATTTTCTTCGTAATGCGAAGCATTTCTTCGCAAGGATTTAACAGTGTTTAACGCGTGCTAGAGTTCAAGTCAGCAGTTGTGCACTTGTGATGCGTTCAACATTGTGCAGTGCAGGAACTGCCAATGCAAACCGTGCTTGAGTTTAACTTTCGAGTTGAAGATGCGTGTTTAACACGCGTGTTTAACACGTGGATTCGACAAAAAAAAATGTATACCTAAGTGAAACAGCTAAAATCCCTCTCGTGTGAAGAATAACTTGCATCATGTAGACGGTAAAACACTAATAGCGTCAATTCTTACAATAAGGACACAAGTGGACTCAGGGTCTCGTCAAACCGGAAGTCTCACACTGCAAAAGTTTCATTCAATTTCCTGCGTAATTTTTTATTCACGATTTACGTTATACATTTTAATTTACGACAGGGCGTTCTTCATTGTGACTGAACTTGAAGTCCATTCATGAGTGCTCGTCACACAACACTTATTGATTGTGAATTTACAAATAATACAGGAACCTTTTTCTGCTAAGCATTGTCCTGTTTTTCATACTGTTACAGGTGGATTGCAGCGTGTTGGTCGTCCCCGCGGCCGCCCACGCATCCACACGGGCAACACCCCACCGCGCCCCCGCAACCCTGTTGGGAGACCCCCCGGGCCCGCTCGCCGGGTGCGTCACGCCCGACCAGCTGCGCTCGCGGGGGCAAGGGGAGGTGCCCCAGCGCATCCGCGTGGTGCTGGCCGAGGGGTGCCTGGCATTCAGCCCATAGGTAAGTCCTTTCTAGACTATTGCAAGAGATACGCTTGTTTAAAATATTCTGACACTATTCCTTAATTACGACAGATAACGTGATTGTCCTGGACGACGACGGTGCTGATATATTTCAGGTGCCAGATGACGACTGGGACTTTCAAGCTCACGTCCAGGGTAAGGTTCCAGACACACCTCAAGTTTTCGCTAAGTTTTCACCGCATTAAGTTGCTATCCGTCTTTCCATGAAGGTAAAAGAAATATGGGGTGTCCGTTGTTGCCTCAGCAAGTGTGATTTATCCACTGGTAAAAGTAAGGCGTAACTGTACGCTTGAATGAAGCATACAGTTACGCTTGAAGACGTTACGCTTCAAAATGAAGCGTAAGAAAGAAATTCTCACACATTTAGATAGGACGAAGAGGGGATCAATCTCAGTACGCTTGAGAACGGGGCGTAAGGCCACGCTTTAGTTTTACCAGTGCCACTGCTTTAAAGTGTAAACATGCATACCGCAGACTGGGCTTCATGTTTTTGCAGGGAAATTTTGCAGGGACATTAAACTCCACTTCTGTTTACATTTCTGTGAGGGTGCTAAGTCTCACTGTTTAATGTGTGCATGCCATCACATAAATTTTGTGTATTCTCTTGTGCATCGCTCAAGTAAAATTTCTTACACACTGTACCAACGAAAAAGGTTTTTCAAGCGCTGACGTCATTGCGATCATTTTATGATTTACGAAGTCAAGATTTTTGTACATACGAAGTCACTAGTGATGTCAAAAACGTGACAGTGGCATCCTTATGACCACTATAATGTGACGATTTTCCGAGTAGCTCATGTTCATAGGGTAGTTACATACAAAAATTGCGCATAAGTGCGGAAGGATTTTCGCCCAAGGGGGCCTCCACTCCGGCAATCTGGCGTTCCTCACCCCAGCAATCCGACGGTAATCATAAAAAAATAAAAAAAATAAAAAAAAACCTACTATCAAAGTCATGCGTTTTGTCTGCATACAGGAGCAAGGTAGAGCATTTTGCCTATTTACAGGCGTTGCACTGTGAAATATATGTTCGTAGATTCACGCTTTATTTTGTAATTTACGACTTACGAAAAATGTTGTAAATTTACGACAGCCCATTCTTGCTTGTAATTGAATTTCAAGTCGATAGGTACTGCTGGTAATTTTATGATAAGTGATCGTAATTTTACAACTGCACTTCGAGGAAAATTTTCCCGTAAACCAACGACAATTTTTTACAGTGGGGATGCAAAAGAAGCCCAAACTTCACGCTTACAATCCAACAATTTCGGCAATCCGGTGTTCCTCCAAATGAGGAGAGGAGGCCCCCTCGGTTTTGCCACATGCTGCGTCGTTTGCCCTGTTTACAGTAATTTCCCATTTCCCTTTTCAGAAGTGAACAATCCAGCACCAGCTGCAGTGGTTGCAGAGCCACCAGCTGCAGTGGTTGCAGAGCCACGCCAGCAGCCCCCTGTGCCTCCCCCTGGGCCACCTGCTCCAGCTCAGGCTCAGGGGCGAGGGGTCTGTTCCCTCTGCATGGAGGGGGAGGCAACTTGCCTTGTGGTGCCGTGTCACCACATGTGCCTCTGCGAGGACTGTGCCGAGTTGTGGCCATTTGAAATGGACAGCTGTCCAAACTGTGGAACCCTGATCACAGAACAGCCCACAAGGGTATATTTAAATCAATAAACAGCGTCTTGTAAGTTTCTTCGTTTCGTTATTGGGCGCATTACCTACACTTGTCTTGAATGGTTTCTTTTCTGCCTCTTGTATGGGGAAGAAAACGACTGATACTACTGACAAAGTTTTCTAATACGGTCTCCCCCACCCCCCACCCCCTTTTCTGAGAGCCCCGGAGCGACGAAAAGCTCGCCGAAGGAATGCCGGAGAGTGTTTCCAATCGGTCGGGTTCTCGACGCCGCAACCCTACCTCAGGCTGTCCCATTTTTAGAGGTGAGGTCTCTGATGTGTTTTGGGTGAAGATTACATTAAATTACACATCCTGAAGTAATTACCCCTGTGCCAAATTTGAAGTCTGCTCCGAAAAACCAAGTGTGTACAAGTATTCACTACTTACTATACCAGGTGGCTGACGGACCCCGGGCACTTTTTGCACTATGCAACCCGCCCGCACCGCTCCATGCGGGATTGCATACCCATCAGGCGCTGGGGACCGGTTTCAAGCGCGGACGCTCCGCTCCGCCACTGTTGTTGCAGCCAACGCCCCGAAAGGGCCCTCTCGCGATTCGCGCGGTCTACGGTAGGACGTTAAGGGGGGAGGTTCGCGGTTTCGCGGGAGTTGCCCACGAGTCCGTCAGGAAAGCTCGCGGTCCGCGCGTCCTGCCGTGAGGGAATCTCGCGTACCGCGGATCCCCCGCGGGTCCTTCGCGAACTGAGAGCTACCCACCAGAAGGATCGGCGGACCGCGACCTTTCCCCGCGAAGGATCCGCGGTACGCGAGATACCCCCCGGTCGCGCGGGCGGGCGCTCTGGGCGAAAACGCGCAGCTCTGCTTCTTTCATCAGGAGAGCGCTCTCCTCGCCCTGTCTCTCTCGCACTCGTGGGGGGCGTTGTTTAGGTGAGAGAGAGACAGAGCGAGGAGAGCGCTCTTCTGAATCAGTCGGCTGACCGTGACTAGGAAGTTTGTTACCCTGTGAGGGTGGACGTCCCAGATGCCAGCCTGGCCTGAGTGTCCTGGCCTGCAGCTGCCCTCCAGGCTACTGACCTTGTCGGTGTGGGTGGGGGTGGGTGCCGTAGCCTCGAGGCCGTGGGCGTCCGCCGCGCCCAATGCCCAAGGGGGTTTTCACTCGAGATTTTTGTGCGCACATTACTTCAAATTACGGTTTTACGTGTTTTGCGGTGGTATAACGTGGTATTACGGCGGTATTAGATATTGGTAGAAACGCGTGTAAGGTAGGCAAGCCATCGTGCGCTCGTGGTTTTAGCGAGCTGGAGGACACGGGGCCAATCCGGCGGCCGCGGGCCAGTGAGGCGAGCAGCGAGGGCCGCTAGGAGGGACATGAAAGCTCGCCCTTCTCCTGCTGCCCGTCGTGGGAGGCACGCTAAAGCTTGGTGGTGGTAAGGGGCGAGCACCAAAGCCACTCACCCTCCCGCTCAAAAGAACTGCAGCCACGTTCAGGCAGGACGGCGAGCACCACCAGCAGCATCGCCAGCTGCAGCTGCGTCGTGTTGCCGGGGCGCTGCGGCGGCGGCGCTCAGCATGGCGACCTGCAGCAGCGGCACCAGTACCATCCTGCCCTCCTGCCGGAGAGGGCCGCGGAGGCGCTGAGCACAGATACGACGAGTAGTGCCAACACGCGGTCAGGACAGGGCAACAGCACTCCAGCTCTTGTGCCCGCCCGCTGCTCCTACTCCTGCCCGTCATGGGCGTCGGGCCGGAGCTTGCCACTCAGACCAACCGGGTGCTTGCCGCCCGCGTTGCGACCTCGATCCATGGGACTCGCCCAACTACTGCAGCCGCACTATCAAGTGCAGCTCTTTTAGAATTTGTGCCAATTTTTTTTTAAAGTATGTGAATAGAAAACTTTGGTGTTGAAGATATTTTCAGAAAAAAGTTAATCTACAATTATCAGGTATTCTTTAGGATATTTTGTGTACTAAATTCATGCTCCTTTTCCCCGGGACATCTAGTACGGCTGTTACACAAAAGTTGAGTAGATTTGGAGGACTTCAGAACCTTGTTTTGGAAGTCTTTGACGAAAAAAAAAGAAGCAGAATTACGTGTGTTACGCGTACAACGAATATAGTGCGCTGTATTACCTGGGATAGTGTACACTGTACTACGCAAGAGAAAACCCCTGATCCGGTCTGCCTGAAGGTTGTGAGCCTTCCACTGATTAAATCATCATCCGTGCCTGGAAGTAATGAAAATGAAATACAGTTCTTTTTGTCTTTTTTTTTTCTTTAGGGAATAACATGCTGTTTCAGGGTAAGAAGTTTCGTGCAGTGCGTGTGGAAATATCCATTTGACAATCATAACGGCTGAAAAGGGACGTGCAGTCCTGGTGTGATAGCGTAAATAACAATTAGTTTTGTGTTGTGCTTGTATTACGGCAAAAGAAATTAAATCTCTTCGGATATGAGTCCAAACAACGTTTAAACTGTGAATGTAGACCAAAAATAATCGAGGCTTATCCTTCAAATTTGCAGGTGTACAAAGTTTTGCTGTTAACTCCCCAGAACTGAAAAGTCCTCCAGGTAATAAGCGATACTTGAAAATTTTGCAGTAAAGTGGAAGACTGGACATTTTTAGTTTACACTGCTGTCATGTAACGCAATAGCTAAAACTGCATGGGTGACAGATCAGAGAGGAGAGTTAAAAGAAACGCTACATCTAGCAGGATATAGAAAACCTGTACTTTAATCATTGAAAATATATTACTTGGCATACTTCTCCGTCCATTTCTTTGCTTTGAAGCAAAAGACATCTGGTGTGTCTGCCTTTTCTCTGGCAATTGAGGGCACAATTGGATCATCTGCAATAAATAAAGAAAATATATGTTTTCAAAAATATTTTTGCTTGCCAGCAATGGAACGCTGCAAAAAGTGGATTTACTGGCGCCCCATATTACAGTGGAGTGGCACGTATAAATCAATGTGAACAATTACAATCTTAAAAAAGATTTAAAACTAATGAAACTTAGTAACGAATCATAGTAAGATTATGCAACTTTGCATTTGGACTTTGTGCCACCTGGGTTGAAATACTTAATGCTTCATTTACGGAACAAGTATCATTTGTTGTCTTTTAGTGACAAGGGAGTAAAGTCTTAGAAGCTGCAAAAGTTAAACTAACTGAAAGGTCAGTGTCCGATAAGCTACCTCAGCATGAGCATTTATTGATGTTTAAATGGTCAAGAATTTAGCTTTTACATTGAGGCAAGGAAAATGTATTTCTCTTAGTTTCATCACTCTCATGTAAGAACTTTGAATAGTGTCTGTTCCTTATGTAGCACTTAAAATTTTTGATGAACTTACCCAAATTAGGGTCAGTGAGCAGGCTTCTTATTGCCACCATCAACATGCTCAGGGTTGTCCCAGGCACCCATTTTCCCTCAGACCCTGATGCGGAGGGCTTCAAAATGCTGAGGCATATGTAGCCAGATGACGAGATGTTCGGATGATAGATTCTGGTGATAAATTTAACCTGTTGCCAAGAAACAGAAAATAAAAGACTTCGGAGGACATAAAAATTCTAAGCAGATACAGCTCCGCATTTCAGCTCAATGATACAGAAATTGTAACCATTTTATTGTGCAATGTTGAAATATCTAATATGTCAAAAATCAACACAAAGGAATTTCATTGTTAAAATTACGCGACAAATTTTTTAAATTAATAAACTTCATGTCGTGTTAATATGAGACTGCTATGAATTGAATTTGCTTCCTGTTTTGCTCTGTACAGCACAATGATCAATCACGCCCATATGTCCACCAACAGAAATGAGTCTATTACTAAATAATTTGCCTTCAGAAAAATATAAGTTTGTAATAATTTCATTTTCAAACAAAATTATGAGGCTATATAAAAAAGGTTAATTTTTCGGCTCAATATTATACAAGGTAGGTGAACTTACTTTTGGAGGGCAAAGAGGATACCCATCTGGGATAGTGATGAGGAGCTCGAAAGTTCCTCCTTCATAGGGGGAATCTGAGGGGCCAGAAATGGCAGCATCCCACTCCAACATATTTTCCCCTTTAGGACTCAGCCTGCATTAAAAAGTAAACACTAAAAGAATGACCCAATATACCAAGCACAGTCCCATCAAACTTAATTTGTCCTGACTGTACCTCAAAACGCCCTCAGGCAAAGCCTCCTGGGCCCGCTTCACCTCATTTTGCAATCTATGAGTAAAAAAAAAAATGATTGAAATGAGATTACTTAAGAACCACTACACAGCTAATGGAAATAAGGATTTTAAATAGCCATTCTAATACGCCATGTACCTTTTCAAAAGCAGCATGTTGTGCGTTTGAAGCTTTCAGAGATACAATTTACAATGGCGAGTTCGCGGCTACAAGCAGGACAAGGACAGCACAGGACTGCTTGCACTGGCATACGCAGGCACAATGAAAACGACGGAGACTCCGAGCCCCGAGACCCGCGCGAGGGCTTAGAAGAGAGGAGGGGGCAGGCCAAGCGGAGGGGAAGGCCGAAGGATACACAGCAGGCGGATTCAGGGTATCGTTCAGTAGTGTCTTCTCTCTCACCCCTTATAGGTCAGCCCTGTGAGTGCAACAAGGACATAGAGACGAAGTCCGCGCGCGGCATCGCCCAGCAGACGAACCGAATGTGCGCGCCCTTCCCCCTCCCCCCTCCACCCGACCTTCTCCCCTCCATCTCCCATCCCTTCCCCTCTCCCCTCCCCTCCCCTCCCCTCCCGGTGCATCCCGACACCGATGTGATTTGAAATTGCGGCTGCTGAACATTGTACATAAATTTAGTGTATCGTGGTGATTTAAAAGTTGATGTCTGTCTGCCATTGAGTGAGTGATGTTCATGTCGCGGAGCGGTGGGAGACAACGGGAGCCGTTGGAGCAAGTCCGTTCCGGCAGCCGGAGTGGGCAGGCGCCAAGTGACTGCTCAACGACTTTTCGAGATGAAAATCGGAGTTTCTGGCCGTGGAATGAACGGGTCTGGTGTGTTCATCGTTGAGGTGAGTATTGTTTGTGGTGTGGATGTAATTTTTACGACGGTTCGATGTTTGCGTGACGGTAGGTTTGTATTTGTTTGGGACGGGCAACCTAACCTCACGGTATTAGGCTGAGGTTCTCTTTTAACTCGATCATTCCTCTCGTGTGATCAATTCGAAGCCAACATTTGAGTTGTTTTTTGAGTGGAAAAATTTCGTCTTAACGCTTCGCTCTGATTGTCATTTCTTGACGGTGTTTTGATTGGGCAATGTTGCACTTTCTGTATGGTTCACAGGTTCTCATGAAGAATTGTTGTGAAGCTAGTGTTTCTCTGGTGTGCAATTCTTGCAAATTTTTTTCGTGGACATCAATTCGTGCTGAGTGAGTTGTAAATTGAGGCAATAACGTTTGCTGTTTGTGGCAGGTGTTGTTTGACAGTGCGAGGTGGTCAAGCCAATTCCTTGTCTCATTCGCTTCTGAGGGAGGATGATTTCTGGATTGGATCTGAGTAATGGATCAGAGGCGAATATCGGTGAGTGGTTTTCCTTTTACTATTCAAGTTTTTTTGTTCATGCATTATGTTGAAGTTGGAGCCGCTCGTTGATGTCATCTTTACACGAATATTTTCAGGGTGAGGCACCAGTATGTAGTTGTTTGCGGAAAGTGTGGGCTGAAGCTGGTCTGCTTTGTGATGAGTGAGAAGACTGCAGGCTACACAGGTGTAGCAATGACACGCTCCTAACCCTGTTCTCCAGGAGCTACCTCACAGGGCTGTTTGTTGTTTGAAACGTTACTATTGACATGTTGTCAGGTATGATATTTTACTGGTATTGTGACTTCATCTGAAGTGTGTACTTTCCAAGTATATTGGACTGTAGAAGAGAGGTGATGGTAGTCACTTGGAGGTGAATGGAAAATGTTACTGTTTCTGTTTTGCAGTGCTGCTTGAAGTGATCACCCCATGAAAGTTTTATCGGCATACCTGGAGATGGGATTTGTTGATGCGAAGAAGAAGAACCATCGAATGGTAAGTCTGTCTTGCTCTCATTTTAGTCGATGGTTATTGTGTTGGGATGGGAAGAATAAAAAAATGGAGCTTTGTTTCCTATTCTGTTGTTCTTTTCAGTGCACTTGATTCTAATTCTAAGAAATATATCCGGTCATTCACCCTGGTGTTGAGGTGCAAGATCTTGGACTGATAAGACTTTCAATGTAACGGAACCCTCACATTTGGCCTGAACTTTGTAACGCCCCTTGAAGTCCTGTGGAAACCTAACTTTACAAAGAATTTGCAGTGTGCGAGCCTCAAACTGCAAAGGTATTTCTTTGATTATGCACTTGAAAGTATGAGAATATTTATGATAGCATGTTTCATCATAGGGAGGATGAAAAATTAAATGTCACTGACAGGTGTGCACTATCAGACTGTGAGTTGCAAATACTCTTCTGGAAGTTGAGGTCTGAGTTGAGTGAATGTCTGGAGGAAAGGGTGTGAGTCAGAACCAGCAATGCTGTTAGTCCTCTCTTGCAGTGCTGTGAGTAGTGGTTTGTCTGTCAGTACTATTTTATAGATTTCAGTTTCTTTCACTCTATGTCAATCAAAGTAATCAAAATATTTTGCCCCCAGCCTGAGAATGTTTATGTCTTGTGATTTTTCTTGATAACTGGAACTTTTCTAAGAAATCCAGAAAGAGATAAGTTATATTTGTAATGGAATGACACTGTGGACTTTGTTGGGGGTAAGTGACTTATTTTTCTACATGATAATGCTGCAACTTATTTGGGGAGTGGAAGCACTCATTTGTGTTCATTTTGTTTCTGCTAGGATCTTACACCTTTTGAAGCTGATGGCAGTTTTCTTGCCTGGTCATGAGATTTGAGTTTGGAAGAAGATGTGATCTTTATGTTCTGAAAGTAAGAAGAGTCCTTTAAAGGAAAGGCACAAGATTTTGTTTTTTAATTTTTTATTTTTTAAAACTTGAATGGTGAGCTGTTCCTTCAGATATATTTCACAGTTAACATGGTTTTCAAGAAGCATTTATCCTTATCAGAATATTTATATATTAATAGCAATTTGCTTTCTTTTAAGGGTTCATAAGACATCAAGTTCCTACTCCAGAGGTTGCGGTGTCATGGAAAGCGTTATGGAGATAAGCAGCACTCTGGCTACGGTGAGTTTGTATTTTGTGAAGCTCATAAAGATATCTTTTTCAGATGAAATGACTGTTAGGTAGTTTTTATAAAGTAAGTTTTTGAAAGGTCAAAAAGCAAGAGTTGTACGTTCCAACACTAGGATTGTTTGGACTGCAACGGTTCATACCAGGTAGCGAATTAATTGAACTCCCCGTTACAATTCACCTTGGTATTTTCTAATAGTGGGCCCTTTGGCACAGTAACGCAGACCAAGTATCTTGGCCATCTCTCATAAAAGTGAACAAATAATCTGATTGATTTAAATGGCTGCCTTGATTAATTATTTTACATCATTCACAATTAGAGTGCTCTCAGAATGTCTTCGCCTGTAAAATAATTGGGACGGGGTCCTCAAGAGTTTAATTTGACCTAGACATTAAAGTCTATTTAAATAACAAGCAAAGCAGTTTGGGACATGCCCTCCACAGTTAGTTTGTGCTATACATTCAGTACATACTTTGAAATTGGACTTTAAAACTTCTTTAACCTTCTTTTACCAACAATTTGGAAATGATATTGGGAGGGGGTTAGAGCCTCAGAAAATATTCATATACCATGGATCAAATAGCAAATTGATTTAAAAAGAGATTCTTCATGCCCTTGATGTTTCACTTTCAGTGGCTTATAGAATAATAAATGAGAATCAAGTGCAGTGAAGCAACATTATACGAGCACCCTTATTTGTACTTGGCAAGCATGCTCTTTTTTGAAGGGTGCTTTGTAGTTGACTCCAAATGGAGAGTGCCATGCACACACTTGGGTTTCTAGAGTGATGTAGTATTCTCCAGCAGAACGTGCTGAATACATTTGCTTGTAAGGTCCTTTTCATCTTGGCTCGTTGCCCTTTGATCTAATAAGGACAGACTCCCAAGTGTTGCAATTCAATTTTGAAAGAGGGGTAACGTATTGGCTTGGGATTTGAAAACTTACAACAGGAGTGTATTTAGGACTGAAATCCACAATAGCTTCCATCTCATTGCTCTTGCCGGAAACTACTTTTTGTATCAGTTCAAATAATAATAATTACAAAATGACACTCATTTTGAAGTGTGTGTGGATGTTTCTAAAATAACAAGGTGATGCCAGGGAAAAGTAAATTTCAATAAGCAATTCATATTTGGCCTGGCTTGGGTGTTCTACCCAAAGTGACTGGAATGTTAGAATTCAATTGGTTTTAGTGTTATGTTTTCTTGCACCACCTAGTGCCTAGCTCCAAATACGATGATGTGTGTGATTTATACGGTCAGCATAATATCTGTGGGAAAAAGTCACGTGACTATTTCCCACATATATTATACTGACCATAAAAGTCACACACATCATCATTTTGTTGTGTGTATTTGGAGAAAAATGAATAGATATTCACCTGAAGTTAGTGCTGGAAATAAGTTGGTGCAAGAACACATTACATGAAAGTAAATGGCATCGTGGGGACTTTTGCAACTTAATCAAAGCACCAGTGAAATATCACATTGCTTTCTATATATATTTTTTGTACATTTCGACGCTCCCTACGTACAAGCGGCTATCTTGTTGAGCGTGGCAGACAAACGGCTATCTTGTTGAGCGTGGCAGACAAACGGCTATCTGTTTGAGGGTGGCAGACAAACGGCTAACTGCTTTTCCCACCTCGCGACTTTGGGTTCTTATATCTCACAGAAGAGGTTATAGAACTCTATGCGCGTTTAACCAATTAATCTTTGAGGTTGTCAAAGCAGGAAATTTCTTACCCGGTAATTTTATCTCTTTTGATACGGAAGTTATTCAATATAAACGTGGACAACCCTAACCTCAAAGAAAAGCAGATAGCCGTTTGTCTGCCACCCTCAAACAGATAGCCGTTTGTCTGCCACGCTCAACAAGATAGCCGTTTGTCTGCCACGCTCAACAAGATAGCCGCTTGTACGTAGGGAGCGTCGATTTAGAGATGAACCGGATGAACTTCATCCGGTTCACAATTCTCAGTGCTCGTTATGAATACAGTTACATTTGAAAGTTTACGTGAAAAGTTTTAATATCAGACATGTTTGACATTAGTTTACGCCTCTACTTTTAATTAACATCTTTGCATCTTGTTTCTTCTTTTAAAAGAAGCGGTCGTTATGCTCTCACTACATACCTTCACAGGTGATTTATGTGAAGTGTTCTGGAGGAATCCTGTACCTGTAGTAGCCGGTCAGTGGTCAGGGAAAGGGGGGGAGAAATGTATGAGAGCAGTATTTATGCCTTTTAATAACCCATATGTCTTGTACATAAGAGGTTTAATGTCCATTCTTTTTCCCACAAGTAATTATGGTGTCATGTTGATTTCTGTGAAATGGCCAAACTTGTTTTCTGTGTGTCTCTTTTAATTTCTCAAATTTAGACATCCGTAGTCAATTTGCAATATTTATCATGAGACTGGTTTAAAGTTTTTGACATTTTTTGCAATTTTCTTCTACTTTCAAAGGAAGCTGTTAGTGCTGCTCCCTTTTTCTTTCTTGTTATTTTTATTGTGTCCAACTCTGTTTTTTAGGTTTGCTACCCGTCAGCTGTCTGCGAATCTCTCCTGGGCACAATGCTTCTACTAAAGTGACAGACCAGAAGTCCCTGGAGCTCTGCATTCCCTTCAAATTTCGGAAGTAAGAAACTTTCACTTTTTTCAACAAGTCTTTTTTATTTATTTTATTGAGGGTGGGGCAAGCCCGCCTGGGTCGTGGTCGTGCCCGTCCTCCTCCGGGCCGCCGCCACGGCCGGGCCGGGCCGGGCCCGATGGGCTGCTGCGAGCAGAATGTCGGTGTCGTCCTCCAGGCCGCCGCCACGGCCGGGCCGGGCCGGGCCCGATGGGCTGCTGCGAGCTGAATGTCGGTGTCGTCCTCCAGGCCGCCGCCACGGCTGGGCCGGGCCGGGCCGGGCCGGGCCCGATGGGCTGCTGCGAGCTGAATGTCGGTGTCGTCCTCCAGGCCGCCGCCACGGCTGGGCCGGGCCGGGCCGGGCCGGGCCCGATGGGCTGCTGCGAGCTGAATGTCGGTGTCGTCCTCCAGGCCGCCGCCACGGCCGGGCCGGGCCCGATGGGCTGCTGCGAGCTGAATGTCGGTGTCGTCCTCCAGGCCGCCGCCACGGCTAGGCCGGGCCGGGCCCGATGGGCTGCTGCGAGCAGAACGTCGGTGTCGTCCTCCAGGCCGCCGCCACGGTCGGGCCGGGCCGGGCCCGATGGGCTGCTGCGAGCAGAACGTCGGTGTCGTCCTCCAGGCCGCCGCCACGGCCGGGCCGGGCCCGATGGGCCGCTGCGAGCTGAATGACCCTCTCGGGCAGTGCCGTGGCACTCCATCACCGGGATGGTCAGAGAAGCTCGTGTTCAGTTCGGCCGCGCATACGTCGCGCGCCGCGGCCGACGCACGGTGGTGCAGCTTTGTGGGAGAGCCTTGGCCTCGACCTCTGCTCGCCGATGGTCCACCTTCCGGGCATTCCCGCCTCGCATCCGCCTCGCCAGTGGGGTGGGACGGACTTTTGGCGCGGCCCGGACTGGCCTGGCCCGGTACCTCCGGGACGCTTGCGTTTAGTTCTTGTGGCCTTACTTGCTTGCTCCTGCGTGATTGCTGTGCTTTTCTCTGTGCTTGCTGGAGTTAGTACATGTACTTTCTTTCTCATTAGCGTCCTTTTTCGTGGGAGCTGATGGGCTTGCCCCGAATCGCTATGGCTCCCCCTCGCCCCTCTGCTGCTTTTGCACAGCCAATCAGCTGCACAAGCGTTTAGTACCAGGGCCATGCTGTGTAGCCACACCGAACCTCGCTCCTTATCTATCTGTCTGCCTGTCTGCCTGCCTGCCTGCCTGCCTGCCTGCCTGCCTGCCTGCCTGCCTGCCTGCCTGCCTGCCTGTCTGTCTGTCTGTCTGTCTGCCTGCCTGCCTGCCTGCCTGTCTCTCTGTCTATCTATCTATCTATCTATCTATCTATCTATCTATCTATCTATCTATCTATCTATCTATCTATCTATCTATCTCTCTTTCCATCTATCTATCTATCTATCTATCTATCTATCTATCTATCTATCTATCTATCTATCTACCTATCTATTTTTGTTTACTGTGTTACGTTTTACATAAAGATGGAATCAATACCCGTTTCTATTTTTCTTTTTTTTTCCTGCAGAGTGCTGTGCAATAAGATTTGAAGGCCATTTCCTCCTCTTCTTTTCCCATATTATGTCAATGGCAATATTTTTGTACGTGAAGTGTGAATTGTTCCCCCAGGTGAGATTCAGGTTGCTTTCACAAATCTTGCTCCCTTCACAAACAGTGATAGAAACTAAATATCGTGAAATTTTTTTTATACATTCCAGGACCTACAAATCTGCACGTAAAAGGTTGCCAGTATCTGCGATCACATAACTGCTTTGGATGAAAGATAAGTACCCCTTGAAGGAACTTTGCTTTGCCATGACATAGGTATCATCTTAGAACTTCAGAGTTAGGGAGCATTGAGCTGGATGTTCATGAAAACAAAGCCAGCTAGTGTGTTGTTCTCTTTGGTTTCAAAATGGATTCAGTTGTCTGCAGACCATAAGATACTTAAAAGTGCCTAACACACAAGCCTAACTCACCAGATTTTTTTCTCTCTTTTTTATGCCTTGAGACCCACATGATGTCCTCTAGCACTCACTCTGACTGGTAATCAGAGTCATAGTTGGTCAATTTTGAAATTAGTAAAAAGTTAACGTATTGGCTTGGGATTTGAAACCTTATAGGAGGAACATATTTAGGACTTAGGTCCACAATATGGAGCTTCTGTCTCAATGCTCTTGCCAGAAACTAATTTTTCTATTCCTAGAAATAATTCAAAAAAATTTCTTTGAAAAAAAAACAAAGAACGAATACATCTTAGTATTTGTGTGTGTGTGTGTGTGTGTGTGTGGATATTTTTACAATCACAGGCTAATGCCAGGAAAGACTCAGACTCGCCTGGCCAGCAGGAGGGCGAGCTGTTGTCTTAAACTCATTTGAACTGAGATGTGAGTGTGCCCTGCAGCTGTTCCCTCCGGTTACATGTGTCGACAGTGTGTCTCTCTTGGTAATGAGTTTGCTCACTTTGTCCCGACCGATTTTCCAACTGAACTTGCTTTGTTCTAAATGGTAGTCGGTGCCGGACCTCTGCCATCGTGGGACATTAGTCTTCACATTTTCCTGGAGAGGTTTCAACTGATTGGCATTTACACTTGCAGTCTCGGTGATTTTTTGTAGTTTTACACTGTAGGCCCAACAGAGTACTTTTCTGTTTGCTGTATAGGGGAGTGACGCTGCAATATTATGCTGATAGTTGTTTCAATCGAGACAGCCTTTAATACCCCTCACTTATTTTGTGTGCTGTTCTTATTTTGAGATATGTTGACAGATTATCATGAGTGAGTGAGTGAGTGGGTGAGTGAGTGAGTTGGAAAAATACTGCCACTGCCAAACATCAGACTCGCCTGGCCAGCAGGAGGGCGAGCTGTTGTCTTAAACTCATTTGAACTGAGATGTGAGTGTGCCCTGCAGCTGTTCCCTCCGGTTACATGTGTCGACAGTGTGTCTCTCTTGGTAATGAGTTTGCTCACTTTGTCCCGACCGATTTTCCAACTGAACTTGCTTTGTTCTAAATGGTAGTCGGTGCCGGACCTCTGCCATCGTGGGACATTAGTCTTCGCATTTTCCTGGAGAGGTTTCAACTGATTGGCATTTACACTTGCAGTCCTAGTGAATTTTTTGAGAAAACAAAATCATGGGAATCTGTGTATAGTCATTGTGCCAGGCAGACCACCCCTTCTCTCATAAGCTGTTTAATTGGGAGTGTCCTTTAGTAGAAATATATTATTTATCGAAAGTCTAGTGTTTAAAGTACAGTTTTCTCTGGGGCTAAAGGCGTAACTGTGCGGGGATGGTTGGTGGAGTTTTTTAGGCAACGAAGTTGCCTTTTAAAATCAGTCGAAACGTTAGTCAGTTGTTTTACATTACCCCTATGGGACCAAAAAATTTGGCCCAAGGGATTTTGATAAAATTTACAGCAGTTATAGAATTGTATATTCTAAATGCGATTTCGAAGTTTTATCAAAATCGCTCTTACAGAAATTTTGGAAATTTGATTTGAAGTTCTGGTTGCTCGACTCGTCAGCGGAGCGAAAGAGAAACCTCCAAAGTCTGCGTTCAAACAAAGCTCTGCTTCAATTAACTGCGCCAGAAAGAGATGACATCACTGAAATTCGCACGTGACCACCGTACCGCCCTCTCGAAACCTACTTCATTCTTACCGAAAAAATAACATCGCCAACCTCAGAGTCAGTCCTCAATTCATGTTTTCAGTCACAGATAAAAATTTGTCTGCCTCCTGTGTTCCCTGTCAATGCGTAGAGGCTCCCATAATTGTTTGGTAAAGGCATGCAACATCATTTTACGTCGTTAATAAATATAAAACTAGCAAAATATATTTGGGGTTGGATTGAGTGGACACCAATGCGGCGTTGTTTATAGCTGGCCCGCTCGGCGCCATGTTTGTGCTGGATATGTGAGGCGGATAAAATTCACGATTTGGGCTCTCACAGAGAGTTTTGACCTAATATTTTTAATTTCTATTTCATTTAATGGTAAGTGTGTGGCAAATGTGAAACTAGAGCCCTTTAATTCTTGGCTGGTGGTTCGATTCAGTGGTTGTCAAGGCGCGTTGTTGACAACTGGCCCGCTGGGCGACATTATGTGCGCCCGATGTCTGGCGAATAAAATTAATGATTTGGCTATCACCAATAGTTCTGGCTTTATATAATTAAATTCTTTTTGACTTTGAGGTAAGTGTTCAAACCAAAGGGGACGTTTAACGCGTTAGCGTTAGAATTTTATATTTTTTATTTCTTGACCATGGCCTGTCATGGCCGCAGCCGATCTTGCCCAAGCGATAAACGTTACAAGGGGAATTGAATGCGTTAATAGTTGTTGTATACCTGCAGATAACTTTTTGGTAAGTTTGACTTCAATCTGGTGTGCAGAATTCTTGAAATGGTGTACATTTACGTGTATCTTTTGCGTAAATCACTTTAGTTCCTTAGTATTGACCCTCCATCCTCCGTGAAACTTAACAAAACGATTTCTGCAGGTCTGTAACTGCTATTTTCTCATTCATTTCGGCTGTGTAACATTTCATTCAGCTAAACTAAATAGTTAAATTCGCTTGGTGCGTTAAGGGCGCCTTGACGCGAATTAAGTCTTGAGGTGGACGTGTGAGCCGCAGATCCATCGGCCTTGTTTTGTTGAGTGCAGGTCCCAGCCTAGAACCACGACAGGGATAGGACTGGGCACTCCCACCTCAAACGCGCTCCGTTTTGTCGAAGGGGGCGGCGCCTCTCCCTCAGCCTTCTTCTGTTGAGTGGAGGTCCCAGCCTAGAACCATAGAAGGGAGGACTGCGCACTCCCACCTCGAACGCGCTCGGTTCTGTTTATAAGGCGGCGGCGCCTCCTCCAGCTGACTGCGAATAGTGCCAGTTCCGAAGGCGAGCCAAGCCGAATCGGCGGCATTGTCGAAGGTGCTCGCCCGCTCGGCCCCTCGCTGCCCCTCTGCGCGGCGCGCAGGGGAGGAGGACCGGAGGACCGCGACTGGGGGGAAGAAGCTTACTTCAAAAATCAAGCTCATCGGACAATTTTTACTGAGAGACTAACTTCTAAATCGTTTGAGCTAGAGAGCTCAACTTTTGCATTTGATCCGCTATACTAGTGACGCTGATCAAACCGTGAGATAAAATAAATTCAATAATATTATCCAAAAGACTGGAAATTTTGAAGTCAACGCTGCCACGCATAAACCATTCGTCTAAGTATTTTATGAAACTAAAACATTAACGTACTTCGTGCCTATTAGGATTTCGTGAAATCGTATTTTTTTTCTTTCTTTTTTTTCCTCCCTCTTTCCTGTGGCTGTTTTCTAATGCATTCCTCTCTTTGCAGCTGTGGTCAGAGCGTTAGTGGAAAGTTGTTTCGTCACGTTTATTTCATCCTCTATCCAAGCGAAAATGAGTTTCAAGTCGAACGCTTTTCTGACACATTTGTATGTAGCCGCTTTAATGTCATACTTATCACAGCACTACCATATAACTCGACTTCTTGACTTGTTGTTGCAGGGGAACAAGCTTGCGCTTCCTGAGAATCGGCAGTCGATGGCGGCCACCTGGCCCCTCGCTAGGTAGGCAGCCCGTTCAGCACCCATGCTAAGCGTTGCCGGAATGTCAGGCGTCTGGCAAGTGACTTACCTGTCTGTTCGTCTGTTCATCTCCTCTTCCTAGGTGTTTTGCATTTCTTTTTCTCCGCCCGGCGCACTTGGTCTCTACCCAGACAACACGTACACAGCGGTCGGTAGCGTTTCGTCAGCCTTCTCGCGGCAGTAGTGTGACAATCACCGTATATCGAGTTCTTTCCACCCTTTCCCACTCCACAAATGCGTACTCCTCGATCCCTCTGCATCGAGCATTGCCAGTGCCAATGATTATGGCAATGTGCCACGAGCGGCACATTTGTATGTGTATCAGTATCAGTATCGCTTAAAGCAAGCCTTGTTTTGAAAACTGCGAATCATCACTTCATCGCCCATCCACTCTAAGTGCTTGTTACTGTTTGCTTCACTATTTGCGTTTAGTTCTCTGGTCAATAATTATGCAACATCCAAAAAAAGGCGCTATTTTTGGACGTTTCATAATTATTGGCTTTTAAGGGAGGCTACCCGGATGTCGGAGGTTTCCTTGCAGGCTCGCCCAAGGAGTCTCTGATGTCGCGCGAGTGCACTGGTCAGACGAGGGTGCAGGGACAGAGCCCGGATCTCGAGAGAGGTCGCCACCGTTGGGTGCGAGCTTGGCCCTAAGCCTCGGGCTGTCTCTAGATTCCTTTGCCTGCCTGGAATCGCCCCTCTGCTCGGTGCACTGTACGCTCGGCCCTAAGCCGCGGGTTTTTCTCTCTCCCCTCTGGATGTCTGCGCCAGGGTGCGTGGACACCTCTGGTGGCTGCTCCGAGGTGGTTCATTTACTTGCATCTTTAGATTTGATTTTAAAAAAATGTATCTTTGTTTTGGCAGTTTGGTGGATTTTTCCCTTAAATCCATTTGTAGCGTTAAGGTCAATAATTATGCAACATCCAAAAAAAGGCGCTATTTTTGGTCGTTTCATTTGCTGAGCGTAGCGAAGCACTCTGTTGGGGATTTGAGCAGAGAAAATGTCCGCCCCCCCCCCGGATACCTTTAGTTTACAAGAGGTATCTTACTATTATTATTTTTCCTATCTTAAAATTTAAATGTACATATGCATGCACAGGCTGCACATATACGCATAGGTATATATGTACAGGTATATATGTAAAGGTATATATGTACAGGTATATATGTACAGGTATATATGTACAGGTATATATGTACAGGTATATATGTACAGGTATATATGTACAGGTATATATGTACAGGTATATATGTACAGGTATATATATATATACAGGTTTATATGTACAGGTATGTATGTACAGGTATGTATGTACAGGTATATATGTACATGTACATATGTACAGGCAGTACAGGTACATATGTACAGGTACATATGTACAGGTACATATGTACAGGTATATATGTACTGGTATATATGTATAGGTATATCGGCACCTTAAACTAAAACACACGCAGTCCATCCGCCCGTTTCAAAGCTCACGCAGTGGCCGGCGCGTTTCAAAACTTAGTTTAAGGTGCCGATATATGTACAGATATATATGTACAGGTATATATGTACAGGTATATTTGTACAGGTATATATGTACAGGTATATATGTACAGGTATATATGTACAGGTATATATGTACAGGTATATATGTACAGGTATATATGTACAGGTATATATGTACAGGTATATATGTACAGGTTTTTATGTACACGTATCTATGTGCAGGTACATATGTACAGGTACATATAAATTTTTTGCTGAGCTTAGCAATGCGCTCTGTTGGCGATTTGAGCAGATAAAATGTAAGCCCCCCCCCGAAGACCTATAGTTTCGGATTTTTACCTAGCAATGGAAGGGTACTCGGTACGAAAAACCGTTCAAAATTCTAAGTTTCGTGCGCCAGAAATTTGTCCTATGCTGGGCAAAAATCCCGTTTTAATATCCCAGGCGTAACGTGACCCCCCGAGTCCGATGTTGTCCATTTCGGATTTTTATTGTCCATTTCGGATTTTTACCTAGCAATGGAAGAGTGCCCGGTACAAAAAACCGATCGAAATTCTAAGTTTCGTGCGCCAGGACTTTTCCTATATGCTAGGTAAAAATCCTGTTTTAAGATCTTAGACTTAACTTGACCCCCCGGAACTGACTTTGTCCATTTCGGATTTTTACCGAGCAATGGAAGGGTACTCAATACGAAAAACCGATCGAAATTCTAAGTTCCGTGCGCCAGGATTTTTCCAGTAATGCGTTTAAAAGACCGCCACCAAGAAAGTATACCTAAAGGTACGTTTGTTATACTGCTGGGTCTATATGACTGTGTTGCGATGGTAATTAATTATGGAATAGACTCCATTGTCTACCTTTTAGCAACCCTAGATTTGAATTTAATAAACATTTGTCATAAACATTCGTTTTAAATAGGTAAAACATTTTAGTGCAATATGCAGGTGTTTGGAAGCTCAGCAATCAAGCCGGACGCTTGCCTGGCTACATCCAAAAAAAGGCGCTATTTTTGGTCGTTTCATAATTATTGGCTTTTAAGGGAGGCTACCCGGATGTCGGAGGTTTCCTTGCAGGCTCGCCCAAGGAGTCTCTGATGTCGCGCGAGTGCATTGGTCAGACGAGGGTGCAGGGACAGAGCCCGGATCTCGAGAGAGGTCGCCACCGTTGGGTGCGAGCTTGGCCCTAAGCCTCGGGCTGTCTCTAGATTCCTTCGCCTGCCTGGAATCGCCCCTCTGCTCGGTGCACTGTACGCTCGGCCCTAAGCCGCGGGTCTTTCTCTCTCCCCTCTGGATGTCTGCGCCAGGGTGCCTGGACACCTCTGGTGGCTGCTCCGAGGTGGTTCATTTACTTGCATCTTTGGATTTGATTTATTATTTTTGTTTTGGCAGTTTGGTGGATTTTTCCCTTAAATCCATTTGTAGCGTTAAGGTCAATAATTATGCAACATCCAAAAAAAGGCGCTATTTTTGGTCGTTTCATAATTATTGGCTTTTAAGGGAGGCTACCCGGATGTCGGAGGTTTCCTTGCAGGCTCGCCCAAGGAGTCTCTGATGTCGCGCGAGTGCACTGGTCAGACGAGGGTGCAGGGACAGAGCCCGGATCTCGAGAGAGGTCGCCACCGTTGGGTGCGAGCTTGGCCCTAAGCCTCGGGCTGTCTCTAGATTCCTTTGCCTGCCTGGAATCGCCCCTCTGCTCGGTGCACTGTACGCTCGGCCCTAAGCCGCGGGTTTTTCTCTCTCCCCTCTGGATGTCTGCGCCAGGGTGCCTGGACACCTCTGGTGGCTGCTCCGGGGAGGTTGCCTGCTGTGTTATGTTTGCCTTTATTTGAGTTCTACTAGTTAATTGTATGGCACCTTCATTAACAATTCCTTTTTTATAGTACGCATTTGTGGAATTTCTCCCTTTTTTCAAAAGTGCCGTTGTCGCCCTGCACTACCTCTCGAGAAAGCGATTATTGTTTTAATTGTGGAGGAGGGAAAACACAAAAAACAAGCCCGATAAGACAACTTCTACTTAATCTGCTTGCTTCGCCGTAGTTCTGACTCACTGAAGAATTCCGTCTGTCGCTGGGCTATTTAAAAAAAAAAATAAACTCTTAACTCTGCGTTTTGCTCTGTCGTATCCTACCTTTGATGTCCTCGGAGTGGGCGCGTACGTCGAAACTTGAAGGGCTGGTTCTGTGAAAAACTGTCAAACGAATAAATTTCAAGAGTTATTTCCTTTTGTGTTGTTATTGTGTTCCTACTTTACTGCACTGTTCGTCAATTAAATAAAGGAAGCAATGCAGTCATTGCCTATTTATCCCGTTTATTTTATCACCACACCAGAGTATTTGTGCGGAAAGCATTACACTGATCCCGTAGAATTTCGTCGTAGCTGCACCTGCAAAACTTGAATCAGGACAAAGTTAAGACATCGCTTCACATTTGGAGAGAGAAAAAAAGGAATGGAGAAGTTGCGTCAACAGGTTGGATTAATGCTTCACTGTAATTCAGAGTATTTTTAGTGGACACACTTTGAGATGTGACATACCGGGAGTCCCAGAGAACACACGGCAGTGTTGCGGGATTGCATACTCGCCAGAGCTGCAGGGGCTATGGCGCCTTACGGCCGGAGTGGGTAGGTAGACCCGCATCGCTGCCGTGTGTTCTCTGGGACACCCGGTAGTGTTCAATACCTTTTAGAATGCTTATCACTGGGATCTCCGAGTGTTCGAACGATATTCCGGTGCCTGCCAAACCCTTCATCATACAAGTTTTACTTCAGGGCTGTTTTAAATCGTCTCTCTTTAGGAAGTGATTTAGACTGGCTGTAGGTTTCAACAACACTAAAGTTTTATTCTACCTTTGAGAGAGAAGAGGGGGGGGGGCGAGTAGGTGATCCGTACTGTCATTTTAAGTAGGAAGATCAAGAAAGCGAAAACTGCACATTGCTGCATCACCATACGAGTAGGTATACGTGACAGTAGATAAGCCGATAGTGATTTTACTCATCTGCTGGGACGTGACTAAGGTTTTCGCACACTTCCACGTGAATCGGTATTTTGCCGCACACAACTCAATGCACATCCTGGCGTTCACACTCCAGTGACATGACTCATTAAGTTAGTCTGTCGGGTTTTCTACAGGGTCATTGTACGCTGCAAACCGAAGTGTGTACTTAGTACACACAGATTTGTGTGTATTTGCAAACCTAAAGGTGTGTACTTCCCATAGTACACACTTAAAGCCCTCAACAACTCTTGCAAGTACACGCCGACGACGAATAAGTGTGTGCTATAGCAGGTACACACCTCTAAGCGTATGCTCGCAAGTGCACACAAATATGTGCGCACCGAGTACACACTTCGGTTTGCAGTAGATGGTTTTGTACTTATGCTTCACGCTGGGTGCACTGCACTTCGCCCCGTGTGGATAGGCAACCCATTCGACGCGGGAAATTTCCCTCCTGCTATCACGCGGTCTTGCGAAGACTCTGATTGCTAGAGGTCTAGGAAAATTAATCGGAAATTATAAAATTATTTTCTAAATATTTTCCATAATTTTTCTCTAATTTTCGGAAATTATTTGGAAAATACGCCACAGATGTACATTTGATAGGACTTTGGAAATTATTTTAAAAATAATTTTTAATTAATTTTTAAATAATTTAAAATTATTTTCAAAATAATTTCTTCTATTTTTGATTTAATTTCGAATTTCCTTGGAAATACCACGACAAATGTGCATCCGAGAAGATTTTATTTTCGGACTGAAATGCACTCTCGGAGAAACGCAGAACCTACCGGCTCAATAATAATAATAATAATAATAATAATAATAATACAACTACAGACTAACAACAAACGTGATTGATATGTGTTTAAACTAAACTACTTACAGTATTAAGAATATTCACAACTCTTGACTGTCTTTTCCCGACAAACAGCACAACCGACACACACGCACCTACACACCAACATGCCACCCCTCCACCACTGACAGTCAATAGCCGAACTATGACGCGCGCTCTGTCCTTCCCCTATCTTTCTCGATATTTTCCGATATTTTCCGATATTTTCGACATTTTTCGTTGTTTTTTGATATTTCTCGATAATTTTCGATGATTTTCGATAATTTTTGATATTTTTTGAGATTTTTGATAATTTTCGATGTTTTTTGATATTTTCGACATTTTTGACATATTCCGACATATATCGATATTTGTAAACATTTTTGACAATTTTTGATATTCTTCGACATTTTTCGGCATTATCCCTCATTTTTCGATAATTTTCGATGTTTTTCGACATTATCCATATTTTTCGATATATCTAAACATTTTTGAGATATTTCGAGAATTTTCGACATTTTTTACGAATTTCTACATTTTTCGACAATTTTCGACATATCTCGACAATTTTTGAAATTTTCGACACCCCTCGACGCCTTTACCATTAAAATTGGTTCGACGAGCGTAAATCAGTGTTGCCATCTGCTGCCAAATAAAGTCCGAATTCGACCGTTCCATCTGAGGCCGAACTCACGTATTTCGAGATTTTTCGAGATTTCCGACTCCCCTTTTTTGCCGAATAACTGACCGTTTAGTCACTATCGGCGCGTTTTCAAAGCAGAAGGGAGGGCTGTAGTTTCGGTGGTTCACCGTTACAAACTGCCTCTTTCCGAAGAGAATGCCTTTACGGGCCGCAGGCCCGATCATTTACAAGCTAAGAGGACGTTCTGTATGACTTAGGGGTCGGGCCGACGGCCCAACCGAACGCCGCCGGCAGGCCAAGCAGGCACGCCCCCTTCCGAACGGAGTTGCCAGCGTAGCAAAGCGGAGCTGGCAACGACGTTTGGCGGAAGGGCGGGCCTGCTTGTTTACTCATCGGGTTTTTGGTTTTTTACTCAAAAATACACAAAATCTCCATTAGACTGAAGAA
>JAHWGI010000629.1:0-49249 GCA_029379305.1 Frankliniella fusca
GGTCAGGGGAGTGCCGAGGTGCAAGGAGAGGGGACTACAGGAGGTAGTGAATGAGATGAGGGGGAGAGAGTGAGAGCGAAAAAGAGGGTATACGTTTACAGCACCCCCAGGCTGGAGCGCCCCTAAGGGCATCTGCCCAATGAAGCAGCCGCAGCCTTCGGGGCTCCCCCACCTGAGGGCGCGGGGAAGTGGGGGAAGCGCCGCGCTGGAGAATAAAGGGAAGCCACGGCGGCCGGCGCGAAAAAAAAATTAATGAGCTGCTGTAAGGCCAATCGGAGCTGTCGGCGCGCGCCGGCGAGCAGGTTTGATGGGAGGGGCTCTCTATTTTTCTTTTATTTCCTGAACGATCGTCAATAAATCGTACCTTGCGAAACGCGTGAGGGAGGCGGGCGCGTGGCTGCCTGCCGCGTACCGCGTGAGGGGCTGTTAGGCACCTCAAGGTCACATTGGGGCGGGGTACGCTGTTAGAAATAGTTGTTGCCTGACAACCAACTGGTCAAAGGGAATCCTGTTTCTGAGCAGCTGTTCTGTTATCAGTTCGAAGCTTACTAAATACGGATTATTTATTTATCCAGCACTCTCAAAGAACAGTGAATCGAACCTGCACTGCACGCTGGAGCTTTACAGGAAGAACGTTGTTAATTTTGTTTGCAACTCATACTGTTCGAAAACAACATTTTTTTAATACCGCAGAAAAGGGGTATAGGTGCTAAAAGAATTCACTACTTTTCGACGAAAAAGTGTTTCTTAGATTTTTTCCCTTTGTTTTAAATTTACAGTAATTTTTACAGTTTTGAAGGGCAGGATTGCTGCTAACAAACTTTAAAATAATGTTCCTGTTAATTTACAACAAAATTTTTAACAGTGTGGGCTGCTGGGGGTGGGGCTCACCTTTCCCTACAGGCAAAGGCCCTGCCCGGCCCGACCTGTAGGACTTGCAGCTCATCGACAAGCCCTTGCCTTTCTCCCTTGTCTATATCCACTTCTCCAGCCTCCCGCCTCGCCCCACCCCGCCTCGATTCACCGCGCCCCGCCTCAACTTAGCGGCTCGGGCTGCGCTCCTCTGCCCCGCCCCGCCCCGCCCCGCCCCTCCCCGCGCTCGCACACTTTGGTAATCGACTGGTTTCGTCTTGGCGCGCCCGCCCGGCCCAGATCCGTCCATAGCAACGCCCCGCCCCACGCCGCGCCACTGCGGAGCTCATCAAAACCTTATGAATTTTTAAGTGGTTTTGGCACCAAATCGCAGAGAAGAGAGGAGAAGAGCCGTCATGGGGTTGGAGGTGGTGGAGGGGTGTCTAACCCTTCGGCTCGGGCCGGGGCCGGGGGCTGGGGCTGAGGCCGGAGGATGCAGTGAGGACGATGATGTCGGAGCGGGGGCCGGGCCGAGGCTGGTGCCGGGGCTGGGCTGGTGCTGGGCGGAGGCTGGGGTCTGGGCCGTGGCTGGGGCCGGGCCCGGGGCCGGGCCCGGGGCCGGGACTGGAACTGGGTTCAGGGCGCGGCCATTATGCAGGCGGGAGGCCATTAACGAGGTTAAACCGGTTCGTTTCCCATCTGAATAATGGAACCGCGTGTTTTGAAAAAAAGTTGAGGCACGCCGGTATCTAGGGCGCGGCATGGCCCCGTGGCCATCGCGTCTCCTTCGGGGGTCGGCCCCATCGCCCCGTGAGAAGTTGTTGCGGGTATGTAGGGCGAGAGTGTGTGTGTGGGGGGGGGCTGCAGTGCGGTTTGGCCCGCTCTGCCCTCGGGGATGGTTAGGTCCAACAGAGTGCAGCTCACGTCCCTTCGGGGGCAGCGCGGGGGCGGCGCGGGGGCGGCGCGGGGGGGCTGCCGCACGGAACGGAGAGAGACTGTCAGCCACAGGCCGGTCCTGTCAGCCGGCCTGGTCCGGACGGCGCGCACGAGGCGGACTTATCGACTGACGGCCCCCGGCCGGCCGCGGGCCGGACGCCGGACGAGCACAGCCTAGCCACACACTGACGGACGTTCCGACGGGCAGACAGACAGACTGACTGACTGACACACAGAGAGACAGAGGAACACAGACAGAAGACCGGGCGGCGCGCCAATGCGCGTGACTGCCTCGGGGCAGGTGTGTAGAGCGCTGCCGGCACGGGCACGGGTCGAGGCTGAGCTCTATGAGGCTGAGGGGCGGAGGAGGAGGAGGAGGAGGAGGGCGCGGGGCAGCAGACCTGCGACCTGCGCGCCTCTCAGAGGACGCACCGCGCACCGCGCACCACTCCGCTCTGTTGTGACGAGGCTCTCAATCCGCCTCCGAGTGGTATTAATTAAAGGTTGCCGAACAGGCAGGCGGGTTGGTGGGGCCGGGCGGGTTGAGGCTCCCTGCGGAGGGAGAAAGGGATGGGGGGGGGAGGGGGGGTCGCGCTCCTTTGCTTTACATTCCGCAGTGATATCGCCGCCGCCGCCGCGCCGCCCTGCGCGCCCGCGCCGAGACTGTGTGCGTGTGTGTGTGTGAGAGTCTGTGAGAGAGTGAGAGAGAGAGAGAGAGAGAGAGAGTGAGAGAGAGAGAGAGAGAGAGAGAGAGATGAGAGAGTGGATCCACCTTGGGCCGGGGATTCACATATTGTTTCTGAGATGAGGCTCCGTGGCCGCGGACCGATAAAGAAAGCAGGTGGGAGGGAGGGAGTGTGGGGTATAGCTGCGTCTTGTGCCTGCACCCGCCTGCCTGGGCCTGATGCCGACCCCGCCCCGCCCCGCCCGCGGCGACTATCAGCTGCCACCGGGGCGCGGCGGGGCGGGGCGGTGCCCGCGGCAACCGCAGCACCCGCAGCGCCCGGGGCACCGACAAGCAGCGTGGGCGCATGTACGGGCCGACACTGCAGTACTCTGTGAGCGGCACGGCGATGGGCCCGACGCGCGTAAGCGATGTCGTGCCGCGACCTGTCATTATTTTTGCTTTCCACATTCTCAACAAAGTATAGACTCTCGTTAAAAGCGCGTAAATAAGCTGAGCTATCGGTGCTTCCATACCTTGGCCTGCGCGGCGGTGCGCGCGCTGCTTCATTCATCCACTTACGTCAAGTCGGCCTAACTTGACGTCTGACGCCTCACGCCTGTCGTCTCACGCACCGTGTCGCATACGCCAGCTTCCCGCCCACCTTCCCTGGCGAATTCTGACGGAGCTGCTGCACGTATTTAAAGGTAAAATTAATTTGAAATTCAGGTCGGCAGAAGTAAATGAAAACCAAAGCCGAGACAGCAAATTTCAATTTCAATTGAGCTCAGACAATTATACAGTTTGCTTTTCGCATGGTAAGAATTTAATTTACGAAGGGTGCGAAACGAAACCGCAGGGCAGGGCAGGGCGAAGGACGAGAGCGGTCGCGGCGACCTCGGGCTTCCGCCTGCCGCGCTGGGAGCTCCGCTGGCTCCTCTGCCCCAGCCCCACCCCACCCCGCCCGCTCTTCCCGCTGCACACCTCTGGCCGCGCTACGCCTGGGAAATTTAATATTCTAAGGTATTAATTTTGCGGCAGCCGCAACGGGATGGAACATTATTGCCACTTCGTCCGTCTAGCAGGAGCAGCACGCCTCGCACCCAGCCCTAGGCCCCGTACCCGCACACACGTTTTTCCCTTCTTTCTTTCTGTTTTCTTCACCTCCTTTTTATTTCCCTTGGAGCTTGGAGCATTCGTATCCTCTCCACTGCTAAAAATAGTCGACACCTGACATTCTGAGTAGTGCCATTCTTGTTTTAAGAAAAATTATGTGGCTTTCGTTCAAATCCTCTTGAAATTTGCTGTACGTTAGGAAATGTGCTCTCATTATTTAAAGTTAGTCTTTACACCTAAATAAAATATAAGTAACGAGAAATTAATATAACCCTTTTCTTTGTTCGGAACAAGAGGAAAACTGGCATTCTTAGGGGGAAAAAAAGGGAATAAAACGTTTCCGAACGTTTTATCAGTATTGTTGTTTGCCAACATGTTTGTTTCAAAGCAACCTATGTTGATAAAAATCAAAAACACGTTTGTTAATTTTCTACATTTTTTTTTACAACATTGCGTTGGTGTGCGTTGGGCGTTAGGGCGCTGCAACTCTTTGTATCGGGTTAAAGACTCTCCGCCCCCGGACGCGTCAAAAAATTAATGCCGTAAATGTGTCTCGCGATACGGAGCGGGAGAAATAGGGCAAAAGGCTTCGCCGACACCTTTTTCTCGGGGACGAATAAGAGGAACTCATTTCCTGAGACGTTGATTAACGGTGAGACGACGAGTGGCGCGGTGCGGCGGAGTAACTTGTAAGCCGGACAGGATACCGCAACGGAGAAAGGCGTGGCTATAGGAACAGCGAGGAAAGGAAGAAAGGGATAAGAAAGAGTTAGCGCGGATGAGAGTAAATAAAAAAGGAATAAAAATACTGGACGACACAGAGGAGGAGGAGAGAGAGAGAGAGAGCGAGAGAGAGAGAGAGAGAGAGAGAGAGAGAGAGAGAGAGAGAGAGAGAGAGAGATGGGGGTTAGTAAGAGACACATGCAGAGAACTAGAGAGTGACTTCGAAATCCTAATTTATGTTTCATACAGGCCACATTATAACGCCCGTATCTTCCTTAATGTTCCCGCGCAGCTAGGACTGTTGGTTTGTTTGTCTGTTTTTTTTTGTTCCCTCGCCGCCACAACCAACCACTGTTTCCCTTTTCCCCTTTATTTCCTTCCTCCCTTCCGCGTTTCTTCTTTTTTTTTCTTTTTAATAATGTGCCATGCTGCGTTTAAGTCGGGCCGGCGTGCGAAAGCAGTGTGACGACGCCGCCCCCGCTCGGCCCCTGGCGCGCCGCACAGCCGTCCTGGTTTCATTTACTTTTTGAGGTTTACGAAAGCGGGCGGTGTCGAGGCGGGGTGCGGTGGGGTGGGGCGGGGTGGGGTGGGGCGGGGTGGGGCCAGGCGGGGCGGAGCTGGGCACCTCCTAGGGCGACGCCTGCGGGCACCACCGGTGTCACCACGGCGAGAAGGGACCCGGGCCAGCCGAGCCCTGCGCGACGAATTACTTGACTCTCTTGTATTTTTACGGCATGATTTTTTCCGTCACTTCCTTTTTTTTTAATTTTTTACGAGTGGCAGATGGGAGTCTCACTCGAGAAAGGGTTATCCGGTAGTGCGGTCGGGCTGGGGCCCCAGGTTGGCGGAATAGGGGGTGGGTTGTTTGGTCATCCCTCCGTGTCTTGGGCGTCTGTGTTTGTGTCAGAGTTAGTCGGTATGTGTATGTGTTTGTGTGTGTGCGTTTTGGCGTGTGTGTGTGTGTGCGTGCGTGCGTGTGCACACGCCACTCTCAGCCCTGCGGGCTCTGCCTCCTGATCTAATTCCATTGCGACTACTTTCCATGATTGGTTGCTCTAGCAGGACTGCTCTCCTTGGGGACAGACGACGCAGCGTGGGAGGGGGAAGGAGGGGAGGGGAGGGTGGGAGGAGGAGTTTACGGCGTTACTTGCACTTACGGCATCCACTCCCCGCTCCGCACACACACCGAAGGACACTCTCATGGCGACTGCTGCTGCCGCGCGCCTGCTTGCGAGCGTGTGTGCCGGCGTGCCGAGGGGGAAACAACTCTGAATTTTGGTGTACACATTTTGTGATTTTTTGTGAAATTTCGTAAATTTTTATATTTTTGTGTGTGAATTTTTACTTGAATTTCACTGTAATAAAAAATAATGTTGTAAATTAACAGCAAATTTGTTGTTAAGTTTTTCACTGACTCGTGTTGTTGTACAACAACATCGACTAGTAATGTAACAACGACTGCTGTCAAGTAACAACAAAAGTTGTTCAGTAACAACAAAAAAGTTGTCTACTAACAACAAAAGTTGTCCAGGAACAACAAAAGTTGTTCAAGAACAGCAATTTTCTTGTTGAAATTAAAAACAACCATGTTTGTTTTTTGAACAACTTTTGTTGTTTTGGAACAACGTGGCTGTTTGTCAACAACAGAGTCATCACTGAAAGCATAGGTTTTTAACAACTATTTTTTACAGTGCATACTGATGACTTTTTCTTAATTACGAGGCGTACAAAAATTTCAGAGTTGTTTCCCCCTCGGGAAATATGTCGTTGCAGAAATCAAGATGTATACAATGAGGTGAAAGCCTCCGGTACAGTGAGGGGCGGGGGTCCTTGGAAAGCGGGTGGGACGACCTCGGCGGAGAGTCAGCGGCCGCCTCGGCCGGTCGCATCGGCTGCTGGCCTGGACCGGACCACCTAGACCTCGGAAGGAAAAAAAAGAAAAGAAACACGGTGTATGGAGCAAGGGGGAAACGAGCGGGAAAAGGTCCAAAACAAAGGCGGCGTGAGGAAGGAGGGAGGAAGACGAGGCCTCAGCTGACGGAAAACTGGGCCAGTAGGCCCGGGGGGGTGGGGGGGTGGGGATCTAGCGGGTGCGCGCTGGTGGCGCAGGACAGAGAGGGGGGGGGGTATTAGCCTGGTATGGGTGTTTCTGGGCTGGGTGGGTTCGAGGACGGCCTATCGCTAGGCTATTGTCACTGCTCGTCCAATGCCATCACGGACCTCGCGCTCTCCGGTCTGCACTTCCGCTACCAACAAGTAGGATTATTTTCCCGCACGTGGCGCGGGATTTCCGCCGCAATAATCTGGGGCCGGCGGCGGCGTATTGGGGGAGGGGGGGGGGAGGCAAGAGGGCAACCCGTGAGGACCTGAGCCGTGTGGGCCCTGCGGCCTGCTCACCCCGTGTGTGTAGGGGTAGGGGGGGGGATTGGGAGTAGTGGTGAGCGGGGGGGGAGGGGGGCTACCCCGCGGGGGACTGGTAATGAACTGGCGGGGGACAGGGTCGGGTCGGGGACGTACATGTGTCTGTTTGTCGAGCGGGAGATGAGTCTGCTGCGCCCGCGGTCCTGGTTGGGCATTGGGACATGGGACATGTATTGTAGACGTACCCCATTCCGCCCTGCTGCCCCACCTGGCCCTACCCCGACCGGCTCCTCCCCCATCCCGCCCCGCCCCGGCGCTGATAGGGAAGGAGTAAGGATCGAGTCTCCTTCGGGGTGGGGGTGGAGAAGAGGTGAGGCGGATTGTGGCGGTGTGCGCGGGGCGGGGGGTGGGGGGGGGGAGGGAGGGAGGGTGGAGGGAAGCGAAGGCTCCAAGAGACCCTCATTTGGATTCCCCCGGATTTCAGTTGGGGGAAGGGCGGATTTGAGCAGCCGCATTCCAAGGCGGCACATCCTCTGAGGACGCGGTGGGGCGGTGCAGGGCGAGGCAGGGCGGAAGAGCCGTGGCGGCACGGGCATAGAGTCGAACGTGAGGAGATGGCGAAGGGCGGGGCGGGGCGGGGCGGCGCGGGGCGGGGCAAAGGGCGCGCCTTCGACCCGAGAGAGTAATTACGGGCGTGGTGCGCTCCGCTCACGTCCCCGCCCCCCTCCGGCACACCGTGCCGCACCGCGCACCTCAGTCACAGTCTGACATTACCGTGTTGCATGGTACCGGTAGACGGCGGGGCTCAGCGCGGAGGGATCTGAACTATGGCCTGATGCTGCACAGCGATGCCGGTGCACGCCTTCCCTCCTCGCTTTGTCCAAGGGGCGGCCAACTCATATATTTCTGTGTACACTTGCCTTGTATTTCTTGTATTTTTAATGTATTTTTTGGTATTTTTCTCGTATTTTTGTTGAGTATTTCTATGTATTTTTGTGTATTGTACAGTATTACCTGGTATTTTTAGTGTATTTCTAGAAATACACAGGTATTTCTGTGTACACGTTTTTTTCGAGTTGGCCGCCCCTCGGCTTTGACCCTCTCGCCCTCCTCAAGGAGTCTGTCGAGGGTGCGAGAGCGCTCCGGCTCTCTCGCACTCAAGGAGTGCGCTTACGAGTGCGTGCACCGGAATCGCCCTGGTGGTGCCTCCTCGCACGGCGTGCCCCCCTCTCCTCTGCAGCGCTGAGCGACAAGCTTACGGTGAATCCCCGCCTGTAAGCTACAGTGAACCCTCCCTAGCAGCGCACCGCGTGAGGCTCTCGGTCGCTCTCGGTGAAAATTCTCCGCGTCAGCTTGAGTCTTGCAGGTTTACATAGCGGTAGTTTATATAGTAAAATTCCTTGAAAGCAATTTTAAAGTGTGAGTCTGCGTTTTCCTTTGCTGCTTAATCTGCCCCTGGCGAGGGAGGGGGGTCCTGCTCAACCTGCCGTACCACGCGGGCCGCAGAGGGAAAGCAAAGGCTGCCGCTCAAAAATCGCCGGAAAGGTCCCGGGGCGCTTTTACAACTTTCCGGGCCGTAAGGTGAGTCCAACCCGACCCGGGCCGGGGGCGCGGGCGGGGGCGGGCGGGGGCGGGCGGGGCCAGGCGAACTACTTGCGACGCGCGGTCGCGGCCTCGCGCAGCGTTTAAGATAAGGTTCCGCCATAGAGCACCGCTCCAGGAGGGTAGGGCGTTTCGGTACTGCGGGCGGTGCGGGGCGTCGTGGTCACTCGCAGAATGGCCACGCGGCGGGGTGGGAGAGGAGAGCAACTCGCTGCTGCAGGCTGGAGGTTGGGCGCGGGCGAGGCTCGCTGCGGCCGCCCCGCTGAGTGCCAACTACCTCCGCGAGTAGCTGTAAAACCGAACGACGCCTCGTTCTCACCTCCCCCCCCCCGGCCCTCTCCGTACACACCCGCCTCACTGCCCCCCACCACGGGCACGGGCACTCGCCGCCGCTTTGATGCCGGCCAGGTCCCTCCCCTGCCGCGCCGTGCCCAGGGCCAGCTGAAGAGAAAGTGCGATGAATTTATACACCTGACACCTGCAGTGGGACCGGGCCGTGCCGGGTCCGAGCCGTAGGCCTGGGCGAAAGAGGATTTAATTAGCAGCCTCCTTCCTTACCTTTTTTAATCCCTCTCTTTCTCTTTTGCAAACTTTTCCTTCCATCTCATAATGTTGGTCACTGAGAGAGGCGAGCAGCAGGATGATAAGTGGGTCGCTCCGGCCGCCCCCCACCCCCGCTCCGCACCCCCACCCCTCTCTGCCCCTGCTGCCCCGGGCCCGGGCCCGCCCTTACAATCAACAGCGACAGTGGAAATATGGCACGCATGAAACATGCAGGAGTTGAGGGAACGAAAGTATGGTCAATTTATTCAGCGGTGGCCTCTGCACTCGCCCCTCTCTGCTCCTCTCTCTCTCTCTCCCTCCCGCCATCTCGTTTCCCTGCTCTACATGTCTTCCTCGCTCAGCTGGTTTGATGCAGGAACAGGGCACTTACAAAGTAAAGACGAACACCACTCACACGTATTATTACTACAGAGATCCGTCAACTACTCGACGAAACTTCACTCTCTTTGGGAAAGTAGTTTTCTCTGCGCAATATACCTTTTTTATATATTTGTGTTCCGAAACACACACACACACACACACACGCGCGCGCGCGCGCGCGCGCGCGCGCGACACGATACACGATGTATTCGTCGACATTGGCTGAAATCCCTCTCTCATCTCCTCGGCGTTCCTGTATACTGTTCGCGGCCCTTGCTGGGCCTGCCCGCTCTTATCAGTGTTATCAGATGTTTCCGACGCCCGATCACGCCTGCCCTGCCACGCCCTGTGCGCCCCCTGCCCCGGCCGCCCGCCCAGGTTCCCATCTCCCGCACAATCAACAACTCGAGCTCCGGCTCCCTGCTCTTCCTCTTCCTCTCTCCTCCTCTTCCTCAGGCTCTTTCTCCCCCTCTTTAATGCTACTACACCCTCCCTTACGGATACACCTTTCATCCCTCTCTTTCTCTCTCTCTATCAAGTATCAAGCACCAGTGTATCTCTTCGAAATGTTTTCATTCAATTCTAATCTCACCACCAGATCAAACATAAATAATATAAAACAGCCTATTCCTAGAACTGAGATATTCAAAAACTCATTTATGTATGTAGCAGGTGGCATTTGGAATCAATATGAAATATATAACTATATAAATTGTTATAATAATAGCAAACTAAAAAAATCATATAGTTCAAGCCTTGTTAAAGAATTATGAAAGTTTGTAGTATTATATCCATGTTGTAAACTGTTCTAGTCATAGTACTATTCACTGTTTTTCTGTTTCTCTGTTAATATATATATATATTTTTCATTTGAGAGAGCGGGCGCTACTGCCGTGGGGCTTTTCAGCCTTTTTGTAGTTGTCCTCAATAAAATTTCAATTTCAATTTCTCTCTCTCTCTCTCTCTCTCTCTCTCTCTCTCTCTCTCTCTCTCTCTCTCTCTCTCTCTCTCTCTCTCTCTCTCTCTCTCTGTGTCTCTCTGTCTCTCTCTCTCTCCCTCCCCCTCCCTCCTTTCTGCGCCTGTTTTTCACGCAAGAACTTTGAGACGCCTTAACCACAACCTCCTCTGTTAATCCGCCGTAAGATTTCTTGAAATGGAAGAACACAGGGGTCTACAGAGCGACGAGTTTAGTCGTATTTAAGGTTGGGAAAAATCTTGCACTCGAAATCGAAGAGTATGGCCTAATGTAACCGCAGCATCGGGCCATTTTTTTTTCTTTTGCAAAGGAAAGAGGCTTCAGGTGGAGAGGAGGGGGCAGACGTTCAAGTCCTGTGGCCTCTTCATGGTTTCGAGAGGCAGCGACAGAACACCCAAAAAAGGCGTCCCTTCGTACGCGGGGATACAAAAAACTGGCTGGAATGTGCGGAGGCTAGGCGAGGCAAGGCCCCCTCCCTCACCCTTTTCGTTGGGCCCCCGGCCACAAAGGGCGGCGCCGCCGTGTTTTTCGTGCGGGGAGGTCGAGAGGAACTCTCATTTCCCTCCTGGTGGTCCGGCCTGACTACGGCCGCCCCGCCGTGCCCGCTTCCCCAATTATGCCATTTACGTTCGTTACGGCAAAAGTGGCTTTAAAACGCTCAGCATGTGGGCCACGCTCGGCCACGCTCCAGGGATATGGTCGCCCCGTCCTGCGCCCCACTGTAGCTGAACAGGACTGCCGGCCGCCGGGGCTCAAAGGGTTATTCGAAGTCGTTACTCTAACTGCCTCAAATGTATTTCTTAAAATTAAAAATAAAAAAATCCGAAGAGACTGTTAAATTCAAAAGCACAAGAAAGTGTTGACTAACAATTTTACCAGCGAACGTGAATCATAATTGTTTTGTGGGCAAGATGAACTGGTTCACAAATCGGCTAAAGAGGTGGCAGAGCACCAATATTTCTCTTAGCTCTTCACGTCACGCACGGGGTGCTCCTATATGTCTGCCAATAGCCCCAGGGTATTGGGGGTCGTCTCTCCCCTCTGCTGCGAATCCCGCACCAAATCAGGTGACACGCCGCGACGCCGCGCCCGGGCCCCCCGCCGCGAGCCCCACGCCGCGTCCCCCGGCGACGCAACGTAATATAAATGCAAAACCCAATACAATTCTCACACAAAGCGATCAGCAGCGATCGGCACCCCCGCCATGTCGACGCCACGCCACACAACACTCTGATTCCTCTCGCACTCCTTCTCTCCTCCCCCTTCTCCTCGAGTTCAGCGTCCTGATCTTTATTCCCTCTCTCTCTCACGCACACACTCTCTCTCCCACTCTCTTTCGCACCGCCAGGACGCAGTTTCTCTCCAACTCTGTTTGCCTCTGTCATTTTGAGAAGCCAAACAACAGTGGTTGAGGCCGACACTGTTTCGCTTCGCGTCGCCTCCGCTGAGTGGCATGCCGTGGGGCACGTGGTGATGGCGGGTGGAATGAGGGGAGCACAGACTGATACTCCGCAGAGAGGGAGAGAGAGAGAGAGAGAGAGAGAGAGAGAGAGAGAGAGAGAGAGAGAGAGAGAGAGAGAGAGAGAGAATGCCAAAGAGCCAGGGAGGGAGAGTGTATGTGAGCAAGTATCTGTGGCGGGCAGCACGGGACGGCCTAGCCGGACGGCACGGTCAGGTCCTGGGGTGAATTCTTAATCGAGTGGCACGCCAAGCGCCGCCCCCGCGCTGCCCCCCCGCGCTGCCCCCATGCTGCCGAGCTGACCCCACTCTCCCTGCCCCCCGCGCGAGGTGTTCTCCGCACATCCGCGCCCGGCGCGCGCGAGTTTCTGTGTGCATTCTGCGAATTCCATTATAGCGATCCCTTTTGCAGCAGCACCCCCTTTTGCTCCCCTTATTTCTCTGTCCGTCGCCCCGCCGTGCCCTGACCCACCCCACCCTGCCCCACCCCGCCTTGTCCCCTGCCTTCACCCCGTCCCCACGCAGCGCTGGATGGAGTCCTTGTCGGCACAGAGCGCGGGGCTGGCGGGCCACACCAAACACAGGAGCGCAATAGAGGGGAATTATGGAAAAGGGAGAGAGGGAGGAGATAGGACTTCTCTCTCTCTCTCTCTCTCTCTCTCTCTCTCTCTCTCTCTCTCTCTCTCTCTCTCTCTCTCTCTTTGTTTCGCATCCGCGGGAAAAATCCTGGGCTATTTGATGTTCAAACGGCGCGCTGATGATCCGGGCCGGGTGAATACATTACCGGCCGAACAATCGAATTCATATTCCGCGTGTCCGTACAGCTCAGCGGCCCGAGCCGCCCCGGCGCGGCGCCTGCCCTTGTTATAATCATTACTATTATGGCCCTTCTCGTTATCTTTTTAACACACACACACACACACACGCACCCTCGCATGCGAGCGCAGAGCGCACATTCGCTCGCATTATTGCCGTATATACTCGTGCCTTATGCTTCCCCACGCTATCTGCCGCGCTGCGCCGCCGCCGCCGCGCTGTATATTGTTGCTCCCCCGATGCATCTCTCGCCGCGCTGCTGCTGCGGCCTGCCCTGCCTCTGCCCGGCGTAATGCCTCGTGATTCACGGACTCTTTTCCCTCTCTCTCTCCCCTTCTCTCTCTCTCTCCTTCTCTCTCTCTCTCTCTCTCTCTCTCTCTCTCTCTCTCTCTCTCTCTCCTCTCCCTCTCTTCTCTCTCTCTCTCCGCTCCCCGCAGCCTCCGCCTGAAATGTGGCTGAGGCTCGCGTGGCGTGGCGCTCTGCCGCGACACTAATTTGCCGCTCCCTCGCCCACGATAAGGACTTGAGTGTGCAGCCGCTGCCTGGCGTGGCCGGCCGGGCCGAGCTGGCCGGAACCGGAAACTAGAGGAGAGGGGCTGCGGAGCGCCTGTCGAGGGGCGGGTAGGCAGACCCGCAGCCGCCCGGTGCACGCCCGGGGTGCCTACCCGCGACACCGCAGGCGCTCAGCCAGGGGCGCTCGCCGGCGCCGGTGCGTGTGCCGTGGTGGTGACACCCAACGCCCACCTTATGGGATGCACACTGTGAAAAATGTCTTTGTAGATTGGTGATTGTGTTTCGTTATTTACTATTTCTAAAATATGTTTGGTAATATACGACCCCGGTTTCTTGCTCCAAATAGAATTTTCATGTCGATTGGTAGTGCTTACAATTTGTTCGGTTTGTAATTTTCTAATCTGAAAGTGAGTGACGTTTTACGTCGTGCTCTTCTGGTATTGAGCTAATATTTCTTACCCTATCCCCATTCGAATTTTACGACATTCGTGTGCTGACTTGAGTTTTCAGTGGTTCGCTGCAGACCGAGCTCACGAGCCTGTATCGTTACTGTACAGACCACATGCGCACATTATGTCATCAATTATTGTCGGCGCGAGTATACGCGGCATTACCTCTACTAGATCCTGATGGAGTGCGAGCACTAACTGCCGCAGAATGTAAAACACGATAGAGTTAAGTAAATACAGGGCAGAGACCCCTTCCGCGACCCCAAACCTCCACCTATAGGCTCCTTCAGCTCATTTGTCACTGCCCCGGCCGACGCGGCCTCACCTTTGTACCCGACACTTACCTGACCTCTTTTCCCTCGTGACGAGCCGCAAGGGCTCCGGCCACGTGCAGCACCCCTTCCCCCCCTCTCCCCACCCGCCCAAGCTGACAAATAGGAGATCGTTCGCACGGCGTCGTGTGGTGGTGTGAGAGAGAGGGGGAGAGGGGAGAGGCACGTCCCTGCAGCAGTCACTGTGCGCCGACCCGCGCGACCCTGCGGTCGGCGAGAGAAGGAGAAAAGTAAGGAAAACAAAAGCGGCAGTGACGTCTGATGGATCGTTTCGGGAATGTAGGCACACACTGTTAACGCTAAGGCGCTTTTGGAATGGCTTAATTTTGGTTTCTTTTTTTGAATGCTACATTGTGGCCTCATCCGCAAACATTTGTCATATTTTCGATAAGTTTCAATGGGCGGCGCTCGTCTCATGCGTGAGTAAAAGCGAAACAATAAGCTCGGGAGTGAGAGTGCGGCACTGCTGACAATATGTCGCGACACTGGATCCTCTCCGCGCATCTAAAAACGGATGCGCCGCATCGAGCTGACTGAATTATTTCCAAGAAAAGGGCCTTATTCTGCCCAATTTTGTTACTCGTATCATCCCGGGGCGAGCCAGGCCAGGCCGGGGTTGGCGCGCGGGGTGCGAGGCGCCGGAGGCGTCGGTTTTGCCTCTCGTATTCGCAGAACTTTGTCTGTTGGCCGCGCTCTCATGAAATGCTCCGCAAACTTACCTCTCCTCTCGCCACTCTCGGTCTGCCCATCACTCGGCTCCCGCGAGTCTGTGTCTGTCAGGAGAGGAGAAAGTCGCGCCCCCCTCGGGCTGTCAATAAACCCCCGCATTAAGGCAGAGGAACACTATGGTGTCACCAAGCGGCCATTGCGATGGTGGTAAGAAGGAAAGTTTGAGGAGGAAATTTTGCGAGCGAGAGGGCCCGTGGAGGGCAAGGTTCTCGGGAGCAAGAGCAGATGATGTACATTGAAAGGCAGGCCGGCGCTGTCTGGTCGCCATTCAATACGAGGAGCTGGGGCCGCTACGCTACGCCCCGCCCCGCCACAGCACACCACGGAGCCGGCTCGGCACCGTAACAAAGTGACGTAAACATAAAGCTTGTTGATGGTCTGCAGGCACGCCTCGCCACGCGCCTCGCACCGCCCGAGAGTAGAAAAGGTACTCGCAAGTCGTAAAAACAAAAAAAAAATCTTTATTCCTTGCGGCTGGCAAAGTTGTGAATAATTTTTGCCTGCCAAAGATTCACGAGAGAGAGAGAGAGAGAGAGAGAGAGAGATGAGAGAGAGAGAGAGAGAGAGAGAGAGAGAGAGAGAGAGAGAGAGAGAGAGTTGCGGGGTATAGGAGAAATGGCGAAAGGGAAAGGGACAGAGAAACTGAGAAGCGCATCAGACGAAACGTGCGAGGAATGGCGGCGCGTTTTTGGCCGGCGGGGTGTAGGATGGGGCGGGACTGGGACTGCAGGGGCGAGGCGAGGGTGTGACGGAGAGAGAATGTGTCTGGCCCGTGTGTGTCCTGAGGTGCGTGTGAGTGAGTGAGTGAGTGTGTGCGCGGGCTGGCTGCCCGGTCCAGTGTGTGCGAGCGTGAGTAAAAAAGAGCTGATCCCCGCCACAATATAAGCGGAGCTCCCTTATCACCATTGGGCGGCATTCTCTTGCCAGCTGGCGCAGCCGCCACACCATCTCTCTGCTCCTGCAGCTCCCGCTCTCCCATTCCCTCATCTCTCCTCTCTCTCTCTCTCTCTCTCTCTCTCTCTCTCTCTCTCTCTCTCTCTCTCTCTCTCTCTCTCTCTCTCCGTAAAACCCCCTTCTCCGCGTGGGACTACGCCTCCCTCCCTTCACACGGGATTAAATACATGATTATATGAAGACACTCAGAGCAGATCAATCACTGTAGAAAAAAAACTACAGCAAATCCAGTTAATTTTTATGACAGCCTTTACTGTAGTTTATGTTACTGCATGGATCCATGGATTTACTGTACTTCCTGAAAAGATTTGCTGTACTCTCCGAGGCAGGCATTGTATCTAGAAGTACAGCGAATCCTGTTAAAAAGTACAGTAAATCCAGTAAAATAAAGTAAGGGAAAAGCTGTCATCAGAATTAACTGGATTTGCTGTAGTTTTTTTCTTACAGTGATGCTTTGAGTATGTGCCTCCACTCCACTACTATTTTAAATAAACCATAAACATGTTGCACACACAACCCAGGTTTCACGTAGGTCCCACGCACCCCCTTTCTCCCTCTTTCTCCCTCTCCGCCCACTCCTTCTCTCTTTCGTTCTCGCTCTCCCTCCTCACTCTCTCCCCAGCCCCAGTCGTCTCCAGTGGTCTCCAGTGCCTCCGGCGCCCAGGGTCTAGAGCGGCTGCAGCAGCAGACTTGATGGATTGTGAGCCCGTGTGTGTTGTGTCCGGCGGGGAAGGCGCCCCGCCCTGCCCCACCCTGGTCCGCCCTGCCCAGCCCTGCCCAGCCCTGCCCCGCACTGCCCCACCCCACACCCCACCGCACCCGGGGGCTCGGGGGAGTAAGGTGCCCCCTCGCACAGGGCGTTCGGGTCGGGGTCCTGGTGTTTGCTCAAGGGTAGGGGACCGGGCACCCTCTCACTCCCCCCCCCCTCTCCCCGCCGGGCGGACGGCCGACATTTCACTCTCTCCTGTTAACACCCCGCCGAGTCCCGCCGGGTCCTGGCCTATAGGGACTCCCTCCCCCTAACATTCCGCCCCTCCCCCCACACACTCTTCCCCTCGGTTCTCTCCTGCTGCCTTTTTCCTCCCCAGCGGCATCCCCTCTTATAGCTATATCCCCGTCGTCAGCAACAATGTCAAGATATAAAATAAAATAAATAAAATAAAAATAACACAGTTCCAGCCGAAGCTCTTCGTGAAGATTTGATAGATATCGATGAAAACCTATGTCATCTCCGATAACAGAAATTGATCATTTTTTTCCAATAACCTATCCGTTTATAAGCCTTTGATCTGCCTTTGGTTGTCTTCATAATGATTGATTGATGTATGTTTCTCCTGTGCCGCAGAGATCGTGGGCGCGCACAAGGACGGGCTGATCGCGTCCCTGATCGGCGTGGAGGGCGGCCACTCGCTGGGCTCCTCGCTGGCCGTCCTGCGCGCGCTGTACGACCTGGGCGCGCGCTACGTCACGCTCACGCACACCTGCGACACGCCCTGGTCAGTGTCAGTCCTGACGAGCTTATTCGCCGTTCAATTTTTTTTTGTGATAAATCTAAAATTTCTACTTCTTGACTTTTTTTAAAAAAAATATTTGTTTTGAAGGGCGGAAACGACCTCGCCTCAGCCACCGGGCACGAATCGGACCAGGGGACTGACAGAGTTTGGAAAGGTCAGTGATCTGATATTGGGGCTATTTTGTCCGAGGGGTAGCCAACTCTTTGTATTTCTGTGTGTACTCTGTTCTCTCTCTCTCTCTCTCTCTCTCTCTCTCTCTCTCTCTCTCTCTCTCTCTCTCTCTCTCTCTCTCTCTCTCTCTCTCTCTCTCTCTCTCTATTTTCTCTAGATTTTTGCGTCTGTATTTCAATAGTATTTCATTGTATTTGGAAAGTATTCTGATGTATTTTACGTCTATTTTCTCGTAATTTGCGCAAACGCGCCTTTTATTTTCGAGTCGACCGCCTCTTGATTCGGTTTCTCGTCGCTCGACTCTCTAACCCCCACCCTTGGCGCAGACGGTGGTCCGCGAGATGAACCGCCTGGGCATGATGGTGGACCTGTCGCACACCTCGGTGCGCACCATGCGGGACGCTCTCGCCGTCTCCAGGGCGCCCGTCATCTTCAGCCACTCGTCGGCCTGGGCCGTCTGCAACTCGTCCAGGAACGTCCCGGACGATGTGCTCGACAAAGTGGTGAGTCGGAGTCGACGACCCGCAAGCGCTCGTCAGCTCGGCACGCGCAGAGTTCGGCTGAGTTACAAACCTTGCTTTTTAAAAAATAAAAATATTTATTTTTTTTGCTTTTACTCTCGCAGAAGGAGAACGGCGGTATCGTCATGGTCACCTTCTACAACTACTTCGTCACCTGCGGGGAGACGGCGCGCGTTGCGGACGTGGCAGGTGAGTCCCGCCCCGCGGCCCCTCCGCGACATCCACCCCTGGCTGCTATGGAAGAGGTTTGGCTTCCTCCCCTCCCCCCCCACACACACACACCCCGCACCCCTCTCCTCCCGACGGCTGGGCTCTCGTCCCGCCTTGATAGGAGCGCCACTTGTCCCGTCCCGCGCCGTCCTTCTCCACATCCTGCCAGCCCTGCCCTGCTGCCCCTGCTTGAAGGCCGTGGTGGACCCCTCCCTGACCTGACCACCACTATATACCACCAGAGGATCCCGGAATTTTCGCTTGCACCGGCAAAAGGCCGGCCCCGCCGGGTGGGTTCGGGCCGGGCCGGGCCGGCCGCCTTCTATCTGCCGAGGGCCACAACAGAACAGACCCTCCGCCTCCACCGGCCCGCCGTGCCCCACCGTGCCCCGCCGTGCCGTGCCCCGCCGCGCCCTGCCTTGCGCGTCATATTATCAGGAGGCGCTCCTCGCCTTGCCCCCTCCCACCCCAACCCCCGGATGTGCTGGGCCTGCCTGGTCGGACAGGGTGGGCTACGCCTGGCCAACAGGCCTTAATAACGCCCACCACCCTCACCGCTGCTGGCCCCCGGGGCCGCAGGCCGGGTGGGGCGGGGCGGGGTATACCAGCGGGGGTTAGGGCAGAGAGGAGGCTGGGGCCTGCGAGGGGGGGCAGGGCGGGGTAGCTGGGCATGGAGGATAAAAAACCGATGTCACCGACACGGAAGAACAGGGAGCTGCTGCTCGGCGCGGGACTCGCACCCGCCATGAATATCGAACTCGCGCGCGCTCTCTCTCGAGATGTGCTCAATGTCCGGCTCAACATGACGACGCCGGCCGACGCCGGCACGCCCCGCCGCCCGATGCCACCGCAACCCGACTACCTTATTGCGAGTGGTTTTCTTTGAAACATTTCCCCAGTTACAGCTGCTTGCTGCCCCATTGCAGCGCCGTCATTTTTTCTTTATTTTTTTTTCTTTTTTGATAAAGCTTGAGGAAAGCTGTGAAATTTGATGCAAATACCAGCGTTTTGAAGCGGAGCAGCAGCGTGGGTCGAAACCAGGGCGCGCTGACTAAACTGCCCCTGCGAGGCGTCTCTCTTACTGTTGTTGTTTTTAATGCTAATTTGCAGGAATGGCGTGCGATATGCGCGAGTTTGCCGGGCACTGCCGGCCGGGCGCGGAAGGGCGGGGTGGGGGGTGGCCCCGGAACCCGGACGCTCGCGGCGCATTACGCTCTGTAGGCCCATATACAATTTGCTAAATGGGTTAGAGGAGCTAAACACTCCTTGGGCTCCCACAAGAGGCCCCCTCTCACCTCCCCTCGCACTTGCGTGTGGAGAGCACAGCCTGACCGAAGTTCTTGTGCCTGCGCTGAGGTGAGAAGGGGCGGGGCGGGGCGGGGCGCAGGGTTGGGTTTGAGACGTACGACGGTGGCGCTGCGAGCAAGTCGCCCCGCCCGCCTGCCCACCGCTGGTTCGTACGACCACGATGACCGGGGGTAGGTAGAGGCCTTATCATCGTGTCCGCTCCACCCCGCCTGAGCCCGCCTCGTTCCACCCCGCCCCGCCACTCCCTACCGCGGGCCGGCGGTCGGACCAGGAGACGCGTCTGCCCCCCCGGGCGGAACCCAAGGTTGTAGCGCGTTGGCTGAGCTGCGAATTCGCCGCTCTCCGAACAAAGGCGAAAATGGCGGACAAAGAGGACAAAGGGAGGATCGTGCCTTCTCCAGGCTCAACCTCAACTCGACCCTTCCTCCTTCGCAGAGCAGCCGCCCCTGCCCGTCCGCCCCCGGCTCTGCCGTGGTTCTTTTGCAGCGCGCACTACCACCGCGGCGTTATTCTAGGGGGGAGACGGGGAGAGGGTGCTGGCGGCTGAAGGCGGATAGGAAGAGAAGGGCGGCGAAACAAAAACGTACAGCCCTTTCCGTGTCGGGCTGGGCCGCCGTGGGCCCCGCGGGCGGACGGGGCGGGGCAGGGTGGGCTTATCAATCTGCACGGCAAGACAGAAAGGGTTTGGCGGGATGCGTTCGGCCGCGGCGCGGCGGGGAGGTGAAGGGGAAGTCTGTTCTCATGGAATGTTGCCAGCGGAGCCCCCGCCACCCCCGCCCCCGCGACAGGCTCCTCCCGGCACTGGGATACTCCTCTCTGATCACTTCCCCCGTTCCCCTTTTCTGTTCTGCTCTAGAAGCGTCGTATTTTCGTATTTTCTATTCTTGGACTGATATTTTTTTGCTTCTTCCCCAAACGATCGGGTGAGGCGGGGTCGGGTCGGGGACTCTTTTCACTCACTGCTCCGATGCTCCGCGTACGACTCCTCCTCCACCGCCCCCCCCTCCCCTTCCCACTCCTCATCTCCGCCTCGCCATCTTTAGTGAAGCTTATTGTCTTCCTCATTTCCGGCGGCTCCAAAGGCGTTTCGCCCCTTCCGCCACTTCTCTCTCCCGCTCCGCGCCTCCTCCCTCCTGCCTCGTCGAGAAGTCCGCGCGGCGCACTTAGGCCTTTCCCACTCCCGCGGCGCTCAGCGGCAGAGGAGCGGGGCCGGGCCCGGCCAAGGCGGAACAGGGGGGGGGGGGGAGGGAGGGGGCTCTAATGCGCCGGAGCAGGCCGCGTCTGTTAATTGTTGTGAACATCCTACAAACGCAAATTATCAAGTGATAAATGGAAGTTGTTGCGCTGTGCTGTGAGTAGTGCGGCTCGGCCCGGCGGCGCGGCCGCCAAAGGGGTGGGTGGGCTGCGGGCTATCACTGTGAAAAATAGTCTTAGGTTTACGGGAAAATTTTACATGATAATGTAAGGCGTAAAGTCACAATATGTAATTGTTAATTTACAAGCACTTTCTATCGACTTGGAGCAGGAATGGGCAGTTGCAGATTTACAACATTTTCCGTAAATCAAAATTACAACAACACTGTAAATCCATTAATGCGACGTCACATTGTCACATTCTTTATAATGTGAAAACTCTTACATTAGCCAGAATGTGATGTCACACTCAAAAAAAATGTAACAATAATAAATAAAAGAATGTGGTAAGTTTCACATGAAATAGAATGTGATGTCACACGTCACAGTAATTGAATAATAGTGAAATGTAAATTTACGAGGATATTTTTCTCAGTGTATGGGGCGGGGTGGTTCGCCTACTGCGTCGATAAATTTGAGGGCAGGTCGACCTGTTTGTTTTGTATTTTTAATTATTAATTTTTTTCCCTTTCACATTCGGCAATATTTTTTGTATTGGTAATCGCCAAGAAGCTTTTTTTTATCGCACCAGCTGCCCTGCGGTGCGCGGCTCACCCTCGACATGTGCATGGGGTACTCGGCATGGCAACAGGTGCGGCGATGATGACGTGCCATGAGCCGCCTCGCACCCCCCACCACCACCCCCACCTAACCCCTCCGCCCCACTCTGCCTCAGGACGACTGGCATTGTCACAGGGCCCATCGTTAGCGAGCTCGCCCGCTCGCTCGCTCGCGGAAAAGTTGCAAATGAGACAATTGGGGTGACTGATGGTGATGACCGCGCCTGCTCTGCTCGGCTGCTGCACCCGCAAGTGAAACACACAAAAGGGCACCCCCGTCCGTGCCGCCACCCTCAGCGTAAAACCATCATTAACATTTTTGTTTTAAATGGTTTTGTCTCTTGTGAGCCACGTAACATTTTTAGAAGCACCATGATCAACTTCTGGGCAACTAAATTCTCTGCTTAAGACACAATTATTGGCCTCACTTCTGGCGAAACTCAAGCGACTTTAAGTGCTATAGGCAATGTCTCTGTACACGCCTCACTTGTCTCCGCCCTCGTGCTTAAATACAAGCATTGCCATTGTCCAATTTTTTTCTTCTTTTACTTGAAGTGTTCCAGATCTGATCGTTACTGGCTATTTTTCTTTCTTTTTCTGGGTAGCATGTGTGTGTCCTTCACATACACGACGTGCGCTCTCTCTTGTTATATTGGCGCGAGCTTTTCGAATGTCGTAATTTTTGAAAAATTTAATTGAATAAAGCTCCGTAACTTCGCGGGACAATTTGTCCGAGCAGCAGCAGCAGCGCCCGCTGCAGTGGCAAGCCAGGCCAGGGCCAGACCTGCTGGCCCGGGCCGCCAGTGCCTGGCAGGGCGGGGCGGGCGTGCCTAACCGTCTCGGCTCGCGGGCCAGCACCTTGCCCGACCCCACCTCTCCCCGCCTTCCTCCCACGCCATTCTGTTCTTGTACAAGCCAGCCCCAGCAGCAACCCGCCCCCACCTCCACCCTCTTCTTACTTTTATTACCGGAGAGCAAGCATCCGCAAAACCATCGTCCTCTTTCTTTTTTCCTTTTTTTTTCGGTCCGGTGATCTGCTTTGTCTCTTTTCTACTCCCACCCCTCCCCGTGCATTACTGGAATGAGGTCCGGCCGCGTCCGCCCCCCCAGCCGTGCCGCCAGCGAGGTAGTACACCACTGTGGAGCAGGAGCACCTCAGGGCCGGGCTGCGAGGTAGTACAGCACAGCATTGTAGAGCAGGAGTACCTCCTCGGAGCCGGGCTGGGTCTCGAGGTATTACACCACTGTGGAGCAGGAGCACCTCAGGGCCGGGCTGCGAGGTAGTACAGTACGGCTTTGTAGAGCAGGAGTATCAGGGCTGGGCCGCAGGCCGGGCCGGGCCGGGGCGCGAGGTAGTAGACACCAGTGTGGAGCAAGGAGCATCTTAGAGCTGGACCGGGGGTCGGGCCATTGTGGAGCATGGAGTACCTCACAGTCAGGCCGGGCCGGGCCGCGAGACAGAACACCACTGTAGAGCAGGAGCACCTCTGTGTTGTAGAGAAGAGCGTTTTAGTTCGCGCGCGGCGCGGCGTGACTCCACTCGCGAATGGCGCCATGCATGCAGATCCTATTCTCTTTCGCGTCTGCTGCCCCACTCTTGCCCACCGTTTGACTCTAGCTCTCTCTGTCATGCCGCCTCATTTTCACCTCTCTCTCTCTCTCTCTCTCTCTCTCTCTCTCTCTCTCTCTCTCTCTCTCTCTCTCTCTCTCTCGCTCTCTCTCTCTCTCTGCCTCTCTCCGTCGCCCTCCTCCTTGGGTCGGTCGTCTTTGTGTTTGTTTTGTCCTTGCGTGGCGCGGCTGCGCGGTCTCATTAGAGCATTTCCATGGCACTATATACAGCGGTGGGCCGGGGCGGGGCGGGGCGGGGTTCCCGGTGCGGCCACCAGGGGGACGGGACGTCCTAATGAAGGCGCCGGTCCACGTTTGCATGAGTAAACTCCAACAGACGGCCGTGCCCCGCCGTGCCCCACCCCGTCACGCCCCGCCCCACCGTGCCCCGCCGCCGCGCCCCGCCCCGCCAAGACAGCTTGGCCTACCTCCTGGAGGAGGTGCTCATGAAGAGACGGGGCTCCTCGGCGGGCGGCCGCGCCTCTCCACGCGACCTAGCCACTTTCACCGCAAACACTTCTATTCTTATAGACTTATATTCGACGAGGAACAAAACTGTCATTCATTTGTCTCGCTTTCAACGGCACCAATGGCGACCTACCTACGGTCGGCAAGGTCCGATAACACTCTTTAAGGGGCGCAGCGTCAAGGTGGACCAGGTGACGGTGCGGTAGTCGGATATCTGATGACGGGAGATTCGGACCGGGGCTGGGCCGTTCACCCCGCCCCGCTGCCCCTCGCCCGTGGGAAGGCGTTCTCGTCTCCTTGTTGTTTGAGCGTTTTATCTTGGCGGTGCACTCGCCCCCTCCCCTTGCTCCCTCGGCCCGCGCCCCTGCGGCTGTTCTGTCCGCCGACGACCTGGACCTGCGCTGCGCTGCCAGCGCTCCTTTGTCGTTTCCTAGAGACAAAATAAATGCGCCTCGGCTCACCGGCCAGCGTCGTCTGTCCGCCGTCCTCGGCGCCCCGCACCGCCCCGCCCCGCCCCGCCCTGCTCCGTTCCACCCGGACGCCGTCGTCGCCGTCGTCCTAAAGCTGAAGCACAAAATAAAGGGGCACGGCGACCCTGCTCCTTTTTTGACTGTTTTGTGAGCGCCCGTGCGTACCCAAGTCGACCTGAGTACTCGTTATATTCGTTTCCTGGTTCAAAGGGAGAAGGTTTCAGCAGCAGGGCATGCTGCGAACTCGAGCGGTAAACTGCAACGGGAGGGTCGGAAGAGAGACGAGCCCTGTGAAAATTATATTTGTAGCAGATGACGATATATTTTGTAAACTACGCCTTACGAAGAATGTTGTAAATTTTACGTCAACCCATTCTTGCTCGTCATTGTATTTCAGGTCGATAAGTGGTGCTTGTAATTTTACGATTCGGAAATATGTAATTTTACAACGCCACATCGTGGAAAATTTTCCCGTAAACCTACGACTATTTTTCACAGTGCGTGGAAGTCTGTGGTGTCTGTGTCTGGTGTTCAGTGTCTTACCGTGGACGTGCACCGTGTGCGCTCCGCACTGGAGCGGACGATTCTCACCCTCACGAGAGCAAGAACTGTGCTGTAAATATTCTGGCTCTGACCCCCCCCCGCCCGCCCGCCCCCCCGGCCCGCCTGCCTCCTGTCTGTCTGGGTCCGTCCGAATCCCGGCAACGCTCGTGTTGAGAGGCCAACATGGGCCAACCACGGCGGCAGGCAGCGCGACGCTAGGCCACCCAGGGTATGGGACCGCTACCGCGACCTCGTGCTCAGCGCGGTTACACGCCAAACCACTGCCGACATTTTTCTTTCGTTTTTGTGACTTGTTCTGGACGTCCAGTAAGCATACCTAGGTACTAAAACTCTCTTGCCTAAGCTCGGTCGGCCGAACATTTCCCGTATGTAGGGGAACCCGTGAGTGTTTGGACCGTGTCATTGTGCGGGATTCGCGTTAAGGTGAACTTTTACAACAAATTTGTGAAGTTATTCTGTGTTATCCTGTATAAATCCTGTAGATGGCTATTTTTTAAATAACCTGTCGTACTTCATGCCTTTAAATGCCTACACCTACGTTACGAAGAGATAATTCCAAGGGGGAAAAGACTCAGAAATTTTTGTTCACATCGTAATTCAGAAAAAAATCAGACGAAATCCGAAAAATTCAGAAAAATTCAGAGAAAATTTGAAGTATTCAGAAAAATTCTGGAAAATGTACAGAAATTTACAAAAAAAAATAGGTTAAATTCAAGCAAACATCCACAAATTCCAACAAAAATTCACAGAAATTCTCACACCAAAATGCAGAGTTGTTTCCCCCTCCGATAATCCAATATGAATCGATGACATAGATCGATGACGCGATCGTCCAGATCTGCCCTGGGAGGAGGAGGGTGGAGAGCGCGTCCCGGCCGCCCCACCTGCTCCGCCCGACGCGCGCGCCGGAAGAACGAACTCGGTTTGATACACAATAGGCAGCCGGCGGCAGGGCCGCTCCCGGCGCGTTCCTCCGTTCCTCTTCTTTGTGGCTTTCACCTGACAGGTGCTTTCATTGTGGTCCACGTGGCGTGCCCAACTCGACCCCGGCCGTTCTCTTCCGTCTTTCATCCCCGCGGGGTTCGTAAGACGTTAGTGGTCCCTCGCGTTGCCCGCTCTCACGTTTTATTGTATTTCGCTCTCCTTCTCTTCTCCTCCTCTCCCTCCCTCAGCCCCCCCACCCCGCGCGTCGTGTCGTCTGTTCTGTTTCATTTCCCTTGCAAACCTGACCTGGCAGTGCAGACCAAAGAGAGAACGTGTCGCACCCCCCCCCCCCCCCACCCCCAATGCCTTGCCTCTCCGTTCCGAGCCGAGCGGAGGAGAGCCTCTTCGAGGTTTTTAACGGAATGAAGAGGATAACCGAAAGAGAAAAGAGGAAGCGGCGCGGCGGGGAAGTAATAAGAATAATAATAACAGAAGCAACGATGGCGAGAAGGGCGCGTGGGTGGGCGGGGAGGGAAAAAAAAACGTGATTAAAACGTAAGTAAAGATGGTGCCCGGCATTGTGCGGAGCGGCGCACAGCTCGCAGGAAGCAGGAGGCGCGATCATTTTAGCAGGCGGTGTGTTGGGGAGGCGCACCGCGCGCACCGGCCGCACCACGCCGCGGGAGAGTTTAGTTTTTAAAACGGTTTTACTGGGGGAGTTTAGTTATAGAGAGAGAGATTGATTGATTGATTGATTGATTAAATATTTATTGCAAAAAAGGACTAAAAGTCCCACGATAATGCAATATATACAGTTGACAGAGGCAGCATATGAAAACTAATAACGAGAGAGAGAGAGAGAGAGAGAGAGAGAGAGAGAGAGAGAGAGAGAGAGAGAGAGAGAGAGAGAGAGAGAGAGAGAGAACGACAGTTAGAAAAAGACAACGGTAAAAAAAGCCTATGATCTGATCCGTTAATTCCTACGGTATTCTATTTTACTATTTTTTTTTATTTTTTTTTTTACAGTGTCCCTCGCACGATGACGAGAAGTTGGGCGAAAAAGGGAGTCGAGTGAAGGGGCGGGGCGGGGTGGGGCGTGGTTGCTCGGCTCCCTATGTCCTGTCGTCCCACATAGTTTCCAAAGAAGAGAGCGGAAGGAAAGCTTCTCACGTTGTGATTAATTTGGAACTTGATGTAAAGCGTGTGTCGTGTGCGCTGCCACTTTGTGAAAAACGTCGTTGTATATTTAGGATACATTTTGCTGATTGCGATTTGCGAAAGATGCTGTAAATTTACGACCTGCCTTTCTTGGTCGTGATCGAGTTTTCATTCTAAACTCTAAATTTTCTACAAAGATTTTTTTCGTAGAATACGAAGAATTCTGTGCAACCGTAATATACAAGAAGTTTTCTTGTATTACAAAAATATTTATTTCTCTTTGTACTACAAGGAATTTTCTTTGTATCACTAAGAAAATTTTGCTTTGTATTACGGGCACAGAATTCTTTTTAATACACGGAATTTTCTTTGTAGGAAGTTAAGAGTGTAGATGCGTCGTACTTGTGATTTGACGATTTTTAAATCCAATTTAACAATACTATACCGACTTTTCTATGGCTGAATAAAAAAAATTACCGTAATCCTACATTTATTTTTCACAGTGTCATGTTGTATAGCCGTGCGCGCCTCAAACCCCGCGTCGCAACGTGCTCTCCTCATAGTGCTTGGTATGTTGTGCGGGTTGCGTGTGCCCCCCTCCCTCCCCCCAATCTCCTCTTTTCCGCCTCTGGCATGGCATATCTCTCGGTAGAACACAGTACTTGCGCGATCCAGCGAATCACTCAACTTTAGCATCTGCCAGCAGGCATGCGGGGTGGAGGGTATAAAGGGAGGAGGGGGGCGGGGGGGAATCTGGCAGCTGTTTTACTTTACACTAACGGCAACGCGTTCGCAGATCTTCAGTCTCGACATATATAAAGGACGCGTTTGTACGTACGTTTGTATAACGCTTATTTGCTTTAGAGTAGTAGTAGGTCGCATTATTCTAACTGTCCGGGTCCCATTCAGCAGCGGGACTCGCGTATCTAGAATGACGATCGTCAGTAGCCCACTCCAGCCCAGACGCTGGGCCCTCGACCGCACGCCGCGCGCCCCGCCCCGCCCTGTCTCGACCATCTGGCGGGGACACGCGAGTGGATAAGGACGCTGGAGGGTGGTCGCCCCCGCCCTGCCCCGCCCCGCCCGCTCACCTCACCCCGCCCCACCCGCCCCCTTATGCCCCCTCCCGAACGCGAACGCCCGCGTGTGTTTCCGACAATGTTGTTGCCCGCGTTGCCCGCCGCCGGCAAGCTCTCATCTCTTTTCTTTTTGAGTTTGTCCCGAAATAAAAAGTTTTTGCCTCTCTTGCCGAATTCCTGGCATTCCTTTTACCTCTCGCTGTCTCAGGTCGGCCCCTCTCCCCCGTCTCCTCCTCCCCCGGTGTTCCGTCTACGCCGCAGCGCGAGCAGGCGAACCGCAATGCCTCGTCGGGCGTGGGTAGGACGGGGCGGGGGGAGGAGGGGGAGGGCGCGAGGGGGCTGACTTGAGGGCTTAGAGAGCGCTATTGGCTTTTGCAGTCGATTGATGGGGGCCGGGGCCGCGGGCCCGCCCCGGTCCGGAAGTCGTAGTCGAGCAGCATATTCACGATGGGACGGGACAGGCTCACGGCCTCCTGCTCGTGCTGGGGGCCCGCCCTGCCCCGTCCTGCCCTGCCCCGCCCCGCCCCGCCCGCCCCGCCCCGCCCGCTCCCGCCCCGCGAGTCCTGCCCGTCCTGCCCGGCCCGGCCCGCGGGCGGGGGGCCGCCTAGTCCCGCCCTGCTGGTGGTATTGTCTCCTCGACAATCGCGGGGAGAACAGAGGGGCAAGACGTCCAGAGAGGAGAGAAAGATGACTCGTTAATGGCGCCTGCTGCGAAGCACGTGACGTCTTTGCGAAAGTTTGTGTTCCGTCTCGCTAACTCTGCGAATAACTCCGAAATGACGCATACCCTCCTGGTATGGATTGGTATGTAGGAATGAAGGGGTACGGAACGCTGCTGCGACGCTTTCTCTCCCCCCGCCTCCACGCACCGCGTTCCCTGCACTTATGTCGCTTTTAGGATTTGTCTGCCATTTCTGCAGACATCATCCTTGCGAGTTGCCGACACATTTCGGACGGTGGGAAGGCATCATCCCCATCCTGCCATCGTAGAAAGAAGAAGAGAGATAGAGAAGGAGGTAAAGAGAGATGGACGCAAATGTAGGGGAGAAGGGTGAGACGGTTCCGCCAATGCCTCGGACGAGTTCGCGTCTGAATGACCCGCGAGCCCGGCAGGCAGGCAGGCAGGCGTTCCTCAGCCGCCCTGCTGCTCCACGCCCGATGCCCTAATGGTTTGAAGCGTTGCCCACCCCACCCCGCCCCTCCCCTCCCCTCCCCGCCCCGCCCCGCCCCGCCCCGCCCCGCGGCTCAGCGCCACTCTACGCCTCGCCACTTCTGATCGCGCAGACGCGCTCCGCCCGGGAATGGTCGGCAAGGCGGAAGTGAAAAGCGCACGCGCGCGCGCGCGCACGCGAATGTGAGAAGGAGAGAGTGACACGGAGGAAGAGAAATAAAGAGAGAAAGAGAGCGGGCGAGAATGGAGGAGCAAAAACAAAACACCTCACGCCCGTCTTCCTCCCCCTCTGCCCGGCCTGGCGGGCGAGACCGCGGAGAGAGAAAGCCGAGGAAGGAGGAAGAAATGTTTCCGGCGGGCAGGAAGTCGGCGTGAGAGTTCTGCGGCCCCCGGCGGTACGGCTGCGGGCCGGGAGCCTTGTCCGCGGCCCGCAGCCGCTCCGGGGGTGTTGTCGCGGGGGCTCTGACTGACTGCCAGCTCGGTCTAGACGGGCTTCATTCGAACTCGAACCGGTCCGGTTTTAAAAATACCTGACTACCTGAATACCTGACCCCGAGGGGTCCCTTACTCAAAAACATGACTGTACCTTAGAACAAAATCAGTATAAAATTATTTTTAAAAATCAGTGAAAATCAAGGTAAATTACGAAACACCAGAAAAAGCAGAAAAATCGGTGTGCGCTTGAAATTATTAGTGGAGGACCCCTCGCTTGCACTCCTCTATCCATACTATCTTGCGAACCAAATCTTCGAGCCCAGTCCAGCTCCGGCCGAGCTGGTTGGAGCTGGAGCTGAGCTGAGAGGTCGGGGCTGCCGCGGCCGCCGGGCGGTCCCCGCGGTATGTATAGGACGACGTGCACCCGTCAACCACATCTGAGTCTTCCAAGAATCCTTTCCAGATCTCCGCTCCGGTCCATGCCGCCCCACAGACTGCGGCTGTAGCGCTGCCACGACGCCACACTCTCTCACCCCTTCAGACACCCACCCCGCTCTACTTCTCCGCTCTCCCTCTCTCTATCTTCGTCGATCTGCAGCAGCCTGCCGCTGCCGCCGGCGCTCTGACCGCGGGGATGTACACCGCTGGAAATTATGATTGGGCCCGTGTCTCGGTCGAATCCCAGCAAGCGCTAAATCCCTAACTAGTTTCCCTTAAGCCTGCTTGGTCCCTGGTCTGGACCCGGACTCGGTGAGACCTCTCCGCCCTGCCCCTGCCCCACCTTGCCTCACCCCCCAGCCCTTGAGTCCTTGGCCAACTCTCCGAGCCCACCGCGTCGCCTTGCCTCAGGGTGAGTACCTCATCAGGAGGCACCGGCACCGGGGCTTCACAGCTCTCGCCCCGCTACCCTGGTCTTTTTACGACCATCGCTTCAGATTCCTTAAAAAGGAAAGTGATTCTACGACGAAACACAATACTTAGACTAAACATGATTCTTTGGTCGGATGTCGTCACCGTAGGCCTCTTGAAAAATATATCAATTTGTAGTTTTCCTATAATTTTCAGCATTTTATAACAAGGACTTCGTAAGCTGACGACTGTCCGGACAGGTGTGAGGAGAGTACCTGGTAGGCGACAGCGCGCGCCGTGCGGGGCGCGGCCTGAAAATAAAATACAAAGCGCGTTGTAACGCGTGTGCGAGCAGTACAGCGCCCCGCTCCAACCTGCACCCCACCCCACCCTGCCCTGCGCACCCCCGCGCCCCACGCCACGCCACGCCACGCCGCGCCTGTCCTCGTCCTCTCTGCCTGCAGTCTTTTTATCCTGTCCATAACTCTCGACTGCCCGCCCGCCCCGCCCCACTGCTGCTGTGAGTCGTGCTGATTCCAGCCATTTCAGCAGTTTTTCCCCCTCTCTCCGCCCACCCTTTCTCTCTGTCTAGTCCCCTCCCCCCCTTCCCCTCCCCAACCCATCTCTCTCTTCAGATGATGTCTCGTGTTATTGCTGATGTGGCGCTGATCTAGTGCCGCAGCCAGGTGGAGTACAGCACAGCAGACAAGACGACGGCCTAGCCGGCTAGGCCGTGAGGGCCCTGCCCCACATAATCGGTCTAAAAGATGCGCTCTGAAAAAAATAATTAAAAATTAAAAAGTCGAAAAGCGTCCGAAATATGGCCATCTGACTGAAATTTTCGGGTTCATTTGAATGCGCATTTCCATGGATCAGTGCTACTGCGAGGTTCGCAAGGGATTCATGTGTTTTTGCTCATGACTGTTTCGTGATTCCTGCCCCAAGCTCGGAGGCGCAGAGAACAGACAGGGCTAGGATCAGCGAGGTGCGATGTGCACATTTGCGCTCCCCCCTCCCCCCCCCCTCTTTTCCCACCGTGCGCGCTTTGCGGGAGGCATTTTAAACGCGCGTAAATCATTCTCGGGCCAGAGGCCCAGCCCGAGCACGGCCACCCTGCCCGGCTCCACGTGAGTCCTCGTGCACCGGCCCGCTAACCCCAGAGGCCCCAAGAGGCCCCCAGAGGGCCGCGCTATTGCTGACGGCCGAGTTTCTTGGCCCAACAGAGGCCTGCGTACAAACAAGCCCCTTTACTCCGAGCCCCGGCAGCAGCCGCTGGGTTCATGCGCAGGTCGAAAGGGCTTAACTAACCCAGTTGGCTATTTCGCCGGGGGAGGGAGAGAAGGGGGAGAGGGGGCTCCAGAGAGGAGACGACGACGACGACGAGGTGGTTGCGGTCCCCAGTGCGTGCGGCAGCGAGCGGCGCACTGCGCTGTTCTGCCGCCCCGCCTCACCACTGTGCGAGTCTGGCCGGGTAAGGACCTGCTGTGGGCCGGGCCTTTGTAAAAAAATAATAATAAAAACAAAAATATTCCACGATATGACCACCTGAATTATGACATTTTGAGTTGTGATAAAAGAACTGTGTTTTGTAAGTCAACACTGTATGTGGCGTTAAATTTTATCAGCAACTCCAATCATCTCCTGATGACCGTGATTTTTTCACGTCCTTCACCATCGTGTTACGACATGACATCCTTAAGGTCATCGTATGGTGGTCAGTTTTGCCGAGAGAAAAAAAATAACAAACCTAACAACATATTAACAGTAATTTACCGCGTTTTTTTCTTAACGGCGTGCCCGGGGGCTCCAACTTGTTCGCGCAAAGTTGTGGTCGCTGTGGGCGGGGTGGGGCGCGCCCGGGCGGCGCGGGGTCTTACGGCCGGAGCCTGGGGGCTCTCCGGCGGCCAGGGGCAGAGCAGGGCAGAGCAGGGCAGAGCCTCCAGCAGTGTCCAGCGCACGGGACCCGGCCCCGCCCCGTCCGCCCCAGCCTTCCCACGCGCTGCCAGGAGGATGCCCGAAGGAATGTGTTAAGCGAGAAACAACTCTGAATTTAAAAAAAAATTTTGTGAGTTTTTATTGAATTTTTGGGAAATTTTGCTTGAATTTTACCTAAACCTTTCTGAATTTTCCTGAATTTCTCTTACTTTTTCTGAATGTCTCTGAATTTTATTTGAATTACGAGGTGTACAAAAATTTCAGAGTTATTTCCCCCTCGATGTTAAGGCTTTTTCACATGACTTAGAGGGAATTGGCGCAGCCCGTGCAGGATGGTGAGTTGGCCGCGTGGTGTCAGCCGTGGTCTTCGGCCGTGGCGTTATTGACTTCGTCTTCGGCTTCGGCCTCGGCGTCGACCGGGGCGTTGAATTCAACGTCGAATGCGGGTGTCTGCCTTGGGATCGACTGTGGGGTTGACCGTCCGTGGTGTCGGCCTCGGCGATGGCTACGACGTCGGACGGCCGAGCTCGCCGGCCGTGGACTGCGTGCCTTTGCACCACCTGGGGCCTGTTCCTGTTGCCAAACTCTGTGCCCCAGTGTGTCGTAGTGGGGCGGGGCAGGGCGGGGCGGGGCGGGGCCAAGCCGTCTCAGGGGGCAGCTACGGAACAACTAGGAGCAGGAGCCGTCCGCTACTACCACCCCACCCCGCTGCGGAGCTGCGGCGGACTGCCTACGGGGCGTTCAGAGGGCTGTGGTGGTGGTGGTATTGGTGGTGGTGGTGGTGGTGGTAGTGGTGGTGGTGGTGGTGGTGGTGGTGGTAGTGGTGGTGGTGGTGGTGGTGGTGGTGGTGGTGGTGGTGGTGGTGTGTGTGTGTGTGTGTGTGTGTGTGTGTGTGTGTGTGTAAAAAAGGGGGGGGGGTCAGAGGAGTGTATGGCCGAGAGCGTTAACAGGAGACGGGCTTTATAATTCATACCAGCAGTATACCAACTCTTTGGCGAAAATCACGCAAATATTATTGTGATATTTTCATTGTTATTATTGTCATTTTGTTATTACCCGTTATCACCACTTTCGTCTAAGAGCCTGTCATTCATAAAGCCTCTTCACCGGCTCGTTAACTTCCTCGGAAGTTGCTGCTGAACGCGCGCCGCCCCGCTTAAAGTTGCCCGCTGTGCCGCCGGGTGTTCGCCGGCGGGCTCTGTTTGCTGCCACCGGACCCTTAGACAGGGCGGGTAGGGGCGGGGCTAGGGGCGGAGGCCCTACTGAGCTGTATTGTCGGTCCGGCAGCGTAAAACAGAGTTAATTATGTGTCTGGGAATGAGCAAACTACTACTAACGTGCTTCTGTATCTCCGCCCGAGGGGAGGGCCTCGGCCTCGAGTCAGGACGGCAGCCAAGGCCTCCGCCTCCGCGCCTCTGCCACTGTTTCCTCTTTGCGCCACGCGACACGCTGCCGTCCGGCTGGCGGTGCGGGGGAGGGTGAGGTGTGACAACCAGCCTTACTCATCTCTTTCCACCCCTATCCACCCGTCTCGTCTCAGCTCCCTTTCCCCGTCCGTAGCGCAGCTGCAGCCACCACCCTGCGGCCCCGGCGGCCCAACAAAGAGGCTTTAGATCGCTCAATGCTCACAGAAACTATCATTAACGCGTCTGCTGTCTGCACCGCCTGCACTCAAAGGGGTTGCGCACGGCCTCCCCCGGCCCGGCTTGGCCTGGCACGCCGGGGTCCATCCGAATGCAGCCAGCCAGTCCTGCCTAACAATGCAGATGAAGCCCTCCGCGCGCTCCCTCGCGGCAGTCACTCACTGGGCTGCCCCGCATTCCCGGCATTCGGTGCATTTTGCAGACCAAACGCAGTACTTGTCGACAAAGTGTATGCCTTGAATTTATAGCGAAAGCCTAGAGTGGATTAAATCTACCGTGAGGATGAGACAAGCCACTCTCCATACTTGTCAGTCGGCCGGGCTTGCGGGCCTGGAACTGCTGATGGCTACTGAGGCCCGCTGTCCACGCCGAACAAAAACAACAACACCGGCGGCGGGGGCGTGGCGGGGCGGGGCGGGGTGAGTTGTTGCGCTCCAGGAGGGAAGTTGGTATTCAAATACCACCGGGCCTGCCGAATATTCATTAGACGCCCAAAGCTTTTTTCGTCTCTCTTCTCTTCTTTCCTTTCGCCCTGGCCCGCTGAAGGCAGCAGCGGCGGCCCAGCTTTTGGGACCGGGAGAGGACTTCCCTCCCGGTGCTACGCTGCCCACTCCCGAGTAATTACAAATTATGAAAATGATTATTTTATGCGTGCGGCGATACTCGGTCAGTGGGCAGCGGCGCCTCGCCTCGCTTCCGCCTCGGGCTTCGGGCTGAGTCGTGTTTGCCAAGCAGATGGTGGAAACGCAATAATCCCCAGGCTCCGGCAAACTAAAACCATGGCCTCTCTCTCTCTCTCACACACACACTCTTCTCTCGCTCTCCAGTCGCTCTCTCTCTCTCTCACTCTCACCCCACCTCACTTCTCGCTTCATCGCTCTCTCTCTCTCTCTCTCTCTCTCTCTCTCTCTCTCTCTCTCTCTCTCTCTCTCTCTCTCTCTCCTCTCTCTCTCCTCTCTCTCCTCCGCGCATCCCCACCCATCCGAGCTCTGTTCTAGCAATGTTATCGACGCGCGAATCTGCAGCAAAATTGTTATCATCGTCGGTATTCGCACAACACTGAACAGGCGCGCGCTCTTTAGGCCTGTTAGCCGTTAGCCGTCGCCCCGCCGTGGGCGGTCCGGTCCACAGGACTATGTTAGGTAGCGCCTCCGCCCTCAGCTCCCCGCCCGCCCCGCCCTGATGCTCCCCTCCTCCTCCACTGCTGCATCGTGAATCTGATTGTTCGACTGTAATAGGAAAACTTTGATGTTCTGTTACAGCGCACATCAACTACATTCGGAAGAGGATAGGTCCGGACCACGTTGGGGTGGGCGGCGACTTTGACGGCGTGAATAAGTGAGTACCATTACTCAGCGTCGGGTGGCCGCAGCCCCGGACATGAAGTCACGTCTAAGACTCAATTAAGGCCGCGCGCGCGAGAGACCGTCTAAATGTCGTCTGACTGCTGTACTCGTTCAGGACGCCGACGGGGCTCGAGGACGTCTCGCGGTACCCGGAGCTGTTCGTCGAGCTGCTCCGCTCCGGGAACTGGACCGGCGCTGACCTGCAGAAGGTGGCGGGCCGCAACCTGCTCCGCGTCATGCGCAGGGTCGAAAAGGTATGGTGTTGAACGGGACTACGACTAAAGGACTACTAACTAAGATTTACTACAGAAAAAATTTACAATTAAAAAAAATTTACAACGACAAAAATTTACAATGATAAAAGGAATTACAATGACAAAAATTGACAATGACAAAAATTACAATGACAAAATTGACAATGACAAAAATTTACAATGACAAAAATTTACAATGTCAAAAATTTACAATTAAAAAAATTTGTATTTCAGTAGGATAAAAGCATGCGATACTTTATAGTAAGTAATACAGCCAGCGGGAGGTAGGGGTAGGCGGTAGCGGTATAGGGCCGCTTCCGCGCCTCACCTCGGCTGGCGGGGCTGGCTGGGCCAGCCGGGGCCGGGCCCGAGGTTTGGGCTGACTGGGGAGAAGGGGGTGAGATGCGTGAGGGACGGCAATTCATCTTGATCAGCAGCGAGGCAGGGCAGGGCTCGTCCATAAATCAGGAACTACTAATAGACTCACGGCCCGGCCGGTCCCCGGCCTCTCAGCTATCTATACTCATCAGACCGCGCTTAAGGCCCTCCCCCCCCCCCTCCCTCTGGGCCTCGCCGCCGCCCGGACTCACTGCGGTCCCGCCGGTCCCTGCTGGCTGGAGATATCGCGATAACAGTAGCTCTCGCCTCGTCCCAAATGTGTAGGGCGGGCGGGCCGGGTTGGGATGAGCTGGATGTCTTCATTCTCCGCCTAACCGTTGATTGCTCTCCTACTAACTCTGCGCGTGCTGGTATTACTCAGGTTCGAGACGAGATGCGCGCTGAGGGCGTGCTCCCCGCCGACGACATCCTGGAGCCCGTGGACCCCGTGGGGCCGAGGGGCGGCCACGACGGCCGCTGCGTCTTCGATATGTCGCTGTTCACGGACGAGGAGAGGTTGCGGGAGATTTGAAGTGAGTCGGCTCGTGCCTTCTCCGCACAAATCCTAAATCTTATACTCTGTTCTATCGCCTCTGTCAAAAAAAGTCTCCTTTTTGATGCGCTCACAAGACTGGCAAATATCACTGAAAGAAAAAAAATAAGACATGATACTGAACTGTTTCTGTACTTTCCACGATTATGTGTGTGTCTATGTGTGTTTCTTCACTGACTGCAATATTTATATGTATATGTTAGCTATTGATGTCTGTGTTATGATATTTCAATTCATTTTAGGGACCATTAAGTATGTTCCGAGAAGGATGTTAACAACTGTTAAGAGAATCACAATGTAAAAATGAGAACAGAGATGATTGAGTCGATCCCAAGCCTATAATATATTTTATGTGAGGCCAAAGTTAAATTGTGTTCAACATTTTCCCCGGTATTTTGCCAAGTGGTGCTTTATTGCGCAGTAATTTACCCGAAACAAACGGGATCATAATGTAATAAACTTCTATTAGAACTGTAAGATTTTACAATTACTTCATGTTCAAAAAATTGAATAGCCTAATTTATTTTGACATTAGACTTTTTATCCTTCTGTGAATGAAATTCTGACTCTATTTTGATATCAAATGATGTGATGTTAATTATAAGCTAAACCTAATATAGAATATAATTCAGTACTCGTTACTCAATCTTCATTGAAGAAATTGTTATCTCGTGGTACCTCTGCCTTTGTTTCCCTAAAAAATTTATTTTCATCAGTAGATACCCTAGATGAATTATTATCACTGTTAATCAATTTAACAATTCTGTGCAGACTTCTGTGTGTCTACATGTGAAATTCCATCATCACTAAAATATTTGAAGCTCGAAAAGCTACGTGGACGTGCTTTCCCTGTTACCAGAAAATAAAGAAAACCGAAGAAAATGATTTGGTCTCTTTGGGTCTGAAATCCTTGCAACGCAGGTCTGGACCGAAGCCTGTGGTGCGGGAGGTACGGAAATAACTGCACCTCTACAGTTTCATGCAGCCCGTTACCTCACTCTTCAGACATGCGTGCCAGCAGCGTGCAGTGCAAAAGTTTCTAAATACGTCGTGAGACGGAGTATATACAATATACAAAGCAGCTAATTAGGAACAACTGTATCAAACTTTTTTCCTCAACTCAATTGAGAAAATTAATTTTCCTCATTCACAAAGTTTATTTTGGTAGTCTCCATCCCTCCCTCCCTTACTCTCTGTTTGACCTACTTATTTGACCAACGCATGGTGTACCGCTGCTTATTACGCGGGCTTGAAACAAAAGCAATATTATTTTTAACCTCTTTATCTCTTTCATTCCATAGTTGAAATGTGAGAGCCTCTTTATTTTTCTTCCCAATGGACCCATCGGCTACGGTCTGACGGCCTGTCAGTGCCCCTCAACCCCCTTCCTGCATCTCCCTCTCAGGCGAAGGCGAATCTCTCGTCATTTTCCCCGCTAAGTTGCGAATCGCTAGAATGATTTTCCACCTTTACGCGTCGTGCCGGGCCGAGACGGGACGGGACGGGCGCGCTGTCGCGAGATGGACAAAAGGCGTCGACATTGCAATTGGGTTATTGCCGGGAGAAAGGAGCCGGTCGGTCGTTAGGCGGGGCGGGAGGGGAGGGGAGGGGCCAAGCCTGCGCCGCCGGAATAAGTCTCTCGCGAAGCGCAGAAATCAATCGTGAAGCCATTTCATTTCTCATTTCCCGCTCCAATCGCGCCTACCTAAGCCCAGAGACGCGGTGCCATGTGGCAGAATCTTCCGTCCGCAGTGTCTCCCTGGAAATTTATAGAATGATTTTTTTTTGGAAAATATTAAAAGCATGGTGATATATCGAAGTTTGTATCCAGAGAACCCATTGATTGGCTGCAGAGTAATCCTGTATGTATTGTTTGCCTCGGCTTATTTAGGGGTGTGTTTTGATTATATACTTGTGGTAAAGTTGGCTTACTTTGGACTTGACACCCCCGTGGGGGGCTGGGGGGGGGGGCGACGCCGGGGCAGGGAGCAGTTAAGGCATGTTCGGCTAAACGAGAAGTGCCAAACAACTGAACCCGCTCGCCATCGCTGCGACTTAGTTGGGATATTCCTCACATGGAGGGGGATGGGAAATGCGGGAAGCGAAGTCTTGTGGGGGGCACTTTAGCGAAGAGGTAAGTGGCCGCAACTGTTCGCTCGGCAGTCACCCCCCTGCTGCTCAACCTCCTGCCCCGCCGGTCTCCACTCGGACCAATCGTGTCAGCCTGAAACATGATTGATTGGCTGAAAAATTAGATTCACCGGAATTACTTTCATCTCCGAGGGACTCATCTGGCCCCGGGCCGGCAGGTCCTCCGTGGCCTGCTATTGGCTCAACGGCCCCTCGGGGACCGGGACGAGCAGAGGGGACGAGAAGGGGAGCTGCTAGGGCGCCTCTGTGCCTGGGAGGGGGGGGGGAGCGAGGCGCAGCCCCCCCCCCCCCTCTCCCGTCACGCCCCGCCACACACCCTGACACAGGCTGACAGGGTAAAAAAAAATTCCAGGGGGTCGGGTGGTGGGTTAGTAGTGGAGGGGGTGGGTGGGAGGCGTAAGGGTGGATGCAGCGTAGCGGCCGTATAACGGACAGCAAGGAGCGGGAGCTGGGCGGAGCGGGGCGGGGCGGGGCGCGGGCGGGCAGAGCAAACAATAACATCGCCTCGCCGCTCCCCGAGCCCGACGCGGGGCGGCGTTCAATCATGGTTTCCATTAGCTAGTTCCAGCGGCGGAGGCGAGGCGAGGCTGCTGCGACAGGTCCACCCCACCCCCCACCCCCCCACCCCCCCTCCTCCCGGCTCTGTTAGGTGTAACTATTCGGGCAAAGCGCAGAGCGAGCGCTCCGCGGCGCTGGCCGCGCGCCGACTCAAACTTAAGTCTGATCAGCTGCTTATTAGTCGCTGCACTCGCCGGAATAAAACAGACTCTCTATTATGGTGATCTTCGCGCCCCGTGTAGCATGTCGCGTCGTGCCGGGCCTTGCTGAGCGCCAAGTGGACCACCATGCTTACCCTATCGTCGTATCACGTACAGTAATGTGCACAACGATTGTGTTTTTACACCGTTCCATAACTGTAAATGGACGAGTCGAATATGTCGCGCTCTCGACCAAATTCATTTTGATGACATTTCCGGCGATGTTCTAGACTCTTTTTGAGACAAGTCATCAAACGTCACTGTACTCACTGTTATTGTTAAGTGAGCTGTTAAGGTGGTTAAAATATAACAGAAAAGACTCGTTTTCGCTCGTTTATTTAGCGAACCTCACTTTTACCGAGCGATGAAAACATGCTTCGCTCATTACGGGCAATACATATGGCTATTATATTTCCCGTGAAATATCACCCACGTCCCTCCCGCAGCGCTATAGGCGGTCCATCACCGACCTGTGGTCACATTGCACAGCGCCACGGTGCGTTGCCTATTCCGGATTCGGACCAGCGGTGGTTAATATGCATGTTTATCAATTTGCCTTTCAAAAACACCACCGCCGCCCCGAATCCGAGATGGCAACGCACCACGGCGCGGCGCAACGTGGCTCAAGTTCACTGATTACCCCACCCCCCCACCCCCCGTAGCCGTCTGTGGGCGGGCGGTAGTGAGTCGCTCAGTCGTCTGATTCAGAGTAATCGCTCTGGTACCTTCGTCTTTGTCGCTCCTAATGGCTGAGCCCCATGTTGGGGGTGGCATGACCCCATGAGTGTGACAAGGACGGAATGCGCGAGAGCGATCTTCGGAATCAGTCGGCTGCTGGTCGCTACGCTGCGCGCTCAGCTCGGCGATGTTTGACGAGGGGAACTTAAAGAGCCAAAGCGGCCGACGCACACGGGATTGGCCCGTGCTGGTGGGATGGCGCGGCGCAGGCAGGCAGGGCAGGGCAGGCCGCGGAGCGCGGGGAGGGGTGGGGGGGCGGGGGAGGAGCGGGCCGGGCGGGCCAGGGTTGCAAAAGAAGGGTTGAGAAGATTAATTAAAGGGTGGTGCTCAGCTGGGAGGCCCCGCCAACCCACAGCGCCCCTCTCCACTACCCCGCGCCCCCTCGCGGCGCTGCTCTGTCCCCTCCTGCGAGGCGGGGCGAGGCGGGGCGAGGCGGGGTGAGGCGGGGCGAGGCGGGGCGAGGCGGGGCGAGGCGGGGCGAGGCGGGGCGAGGCGGGACGAGGCGGGCTCACATTGCCGCGGCAAGACTCGCCGACGACGCCTTAGGCCGCCCTATCCGTGTTAGGATTGGATTAAAGATTAGCTCCTTCTGCTCCGTCGGCTCCATCGCGATGAGAGGGGCGAGTGCCGCGACGGTTCAAAGGGCGCAGCGGGTCGGCGGGTCTGGATTTTCGGTTTACTGTTAGACAAATATTTCCGTCCGCATTGCAGAGATGGTGCTGGAGAACTACACGCATGCTCGCTTCGCTATCCCCCTCCCCTCTCCTTCACTTTTTTCCACTTGCAGTGTGCAAGCTACTCGATACTTTAAGGTACATCCATTGCTCATCTGAGATTCACGTTGGAGTGCGTATCCTGTTTACTGTCATCGCTGCCGCTAGACCGCGGTACAGCCGCAGCGCCGAGGCTGTCGGCAACCCATTCTACCGCCGAGTCATTTTGGACGCCGGCCCTGTGATGCAACTAGACTGGCACGGAGATCCTGTAGTGATGATACGACGGTAGGATGGTTCTCGGTAACGATGAAGTTACATGCCTGTTATCTCTGCTAAATTATAGGTAATGGCGCAAAAGTCATTATTGTCTAATCAGTGCAAAGATTTGGCAAAACCACCTCACTCTCACTAATTTTGGCAATACAACTTCATCGCCAGAAATGAAGGGATGCGAGTCCCATTCCATACCCACACCCACCCTCCTCCCGAGGGTTTTGGCGTACACAATTTGTAAATTTTTGTGAATTTTCGTAACATATTTGTAAATTTTGTGAATATTGGTTAATATTATATAATTTTTACTTTAGATTTATGTCAAATTTTGTTTATTTTCCGAGGTTTACCTGAATTTTTTCCGAATTTTTAAGATTTTTTCGGATTTTTCCTGAATTATCCTAAATTACGAGGTGAACGTGTACAAGAATTTCAGAGTTGAACAATAATTTCAGAGTTGTTTCCCCCACGCCTCCTCTCCAACCCGCTGCCGGAAGGGCCGCGGGTGCCCGGCCGCATGGCTGCGGCAGGACCCACGCCGATGACGCCGTAGGCCGCCCTATCCGTGTTAGGATTGGATTAAAGATTAGCTCCTTGTACTCCGTCGGCTCCATCGCGATGAGGGGGGGCGAGTTCCGCACCGCGCCGCGGTTCGAAGGGCGCAGCAGCGGGTCGGCCTCCCCTTTCGGCCCTCCTATATGCACGGCTATGCCCGCAGCGCGGAGCGAAGGGCTACGCTACAGCTTCCTGGAGGCAGGCGGCTCCGCGTGAGGCGACCATGGGCAGAGGGAGGAGTAGTACTTGAGTGGGCGTTTTCAAACGGGGAACCCCATGGGCTGATACAGGGCCGGAGTGCGGTGAGGCTTCCCTCGAAATAATGAGACATTTTCTGGGGCCTGGCATTGGAATTTCGACAAACCAGCAGTTCAAATAGTATATTGCATTTTGTGTTAAAGATTTATTCATTGAATTACCACATGAAGTATCAGTTAGGGAAATCAGTTATCTTGTCATCTAGAATTTATCATGATGATGATGAGGATGATGAGGAGCGTCGCGCTTTTCGACGGAGTGGGCGGCGGCAGCCTTCTCGTGGTGTGCAGCCTTGGCAAGTTTGGCATGCTTGGCCAGCTTCTTGTGCTTATTGTGCTTCTTGTGGTGGGTCTTGGAGCCGCTGCCTGTAGGCTGAGCAGCTTCATCGGCGGCACGCTTGACGGGGCCGTGATGGGCAAGGCCGAGGCCGTGGGGCATAACGTCTGGATGAGCTACGTGAGCGTTGTCGGCATGGTGGCCATGACCGTTGCGATCACCGTGAGGCAGAAGGCCTGTGGCGTGGTGCTGGTGATGGGGGCTACGGCGTCCAATGCCATGATGGCTCTCACCCTGATGCAGCTGGCCTTCACCGTGGTGTTTGTGATGGGGGCTACGGCGTCCAATGCCATGATGGCTCTCACCCTGATGCAGCTGGCCTTCGCCGTGGTGTTGGTGATGGGGGCTACGGCGTCCAATGCCATGGTTTTTGGGGTGTTCCACGGGACCATGTTCTTGGACAGATTCACCAGCGGCCTGTGGGTGGTGCTTCAGGAGAGCAGCGGCATGGTCGTTCTGGCCGTGGTGGTGTCCGTGGGGGAGCGTGGGAGCCGTCGGGGCCGTGGTGGCCATGGGTAGCTCCACCAGCGGCCTGTGGGTGGTGCTTCAGGAGAGCAGCGGCATGATCGTTCTGGCCGTGGTCGTGTCCGTGGGGGCCGTGGTGGCCAGCGGTAGCTCCATCGACGACCTGTGGGTGGTGCTTCTGGAGAGTAGCGGCATGGGGGTGGTGTCCCAGTCCGTTGTCCTGAGGTGCGTGGCCGTGGTTGGGGCCGTCGTTCTTATGAGCAAGGCTGCGAGTCCGTAGGTGGTGCGCCAGGAGAGCACCGGCGGGGTTCTGGTGTCCCTCGGGGCCATGGTGTCCCTCGGGTCCATGGTGTCCCTCGGGGCCATGGCTGTTTCCGTCAGCGTGCAGGTGGTGCGCCAGGAGAGCACCGGCGAGGTTGTGGTGTCCCTCGGGTCCATGGTGTCCCTCGGGGCCATGGCTGTTTCCGTCAGCGTGCAGGTGGTGCGCCAGGGTAGCACCGGCGGGGTTGTGGTGTCCCTGGGGTCCATGGTGTCCCTCGGGGCCATGGTGGTGTCCGTCGCCGTGCTGGTGGTGCGCCAGGAGAGCACCGGCGGGGTTGTGGTGTCCCTCGGGTCCATGGTGTCCCTCGGGGCCATGGTGGTGTCCGTCGCCGTGCTGGTGGTGCGCCAGGAGAGCACCGGCGGCGTTGTGTTGTCCCTCGGGGCCATGGTGCTCACCTCCAACGGCTTGCAGGTGGTGCTTTAGGAGTGCACCAGCAAGGTTGGGATGTCCCTGTCCGTTGTGCCCGTGAGGGCCTTCGTGGGGATGGTCAGCCAAGGCGGCGACGGCCTGATTGACAGAAATTACAATGCAACCTTATACTTGGCAGGAGAAGCTGTTTTACCGTCTATTGAGAGTGAAGGTCCTTACCGCTAGGGCAACTACGGAGACGATGCAGAGGACGCGGACCATGTTGTCGACTGAGCAACAACTGCGGAAGTGCTGAGGAGGGCCGCGATACTCTGTTTTAAACGAAAAATGTCGTGACTGGCATGCGCGCACCTGTTCTGCGTGGGCGAGCTTCTGCGATAGTCTGATAATAAAGAAAATATCACTTATTCCTTCGTGAACTTCGAGACCGTGCAGATACTGTCCTAAAATACGGAGAAAACGACGCCTTGGTTAGTTTCCAAGCAGTTTTGCAAATCAAAAAAAACAAGCAGCTCTTATGGAGGAAATACACGCAAAAATATAATTGCAGCTATACTAATTTTTTATATATGTATAGGCGCAGCCCAGTTTTAAGGTACTGTACTTATTTTCTAGCCACCCTGCTATTTATTTTTCCGCTGTATAGAGAGTTTTTGGCCGTAGTGCTAATTTTTAGGCAACGGAGTTGCCTTCTAAAATCGCTTTGAAACGTCTGTCAATTGTTTTATATGGCCCCTTATGGGAGGAAAAAATCCGCTCCAACGATTTTTATAATATTACCTACAGTTATAGTATGTAAACTTGTATACTCACTCTGAAAGTTTAATAGAAATTTAAACTACAGATTTTCTGTAAATTTGAATTGAAATTTCAGTTGCTATGGTAATGCTCGACTTGTCAGCTGAAACCACCAGGAGAAGGGGATAGTTTTTCGTGGTGGGGCTAGGCGGAGTCGAGCCAACACGGAGCGAAAGAGAAACCTCTAAAGTCTGCGTTCAAACATAGCTCTGCTTCAGTGAAACGCTCAAGAAAGAGATGACACCACTGAAATTCGCACGTGACCACCATACCGCCCTTTCGAAACCTACTTCATTTTTACCGAACGAACAGTCGACTGCGGCGCACTTCTGCCAACCTAAGATAATAATTTCAAATCGTAACGTAGGGGGATTAGTGATCCTTTCCATGTTTTCTAGGTTGGCACGTTGTGTAAACAAGGTTTGTTTGAGGTGGACGCGCGTGCGCTGTGTCGCCGGCCGTCTTTCAACCATGGCCGCCTCGGCCGGGAGCTGAGGCTCCCACCTCGCGACTTTAAATCATCGTATAAAGTTATCGAAACGTTGACAAGGCGAACTGAATGCGTAAAAAGTACTTTTTTACCTGCAGAAAACGGTTTGGTAAGTTTGACTTCAATCTGGCTTGCCCGCGATGTCCTGGGTGTACCAGCCGTATTAGTTAGGGCCCCGGTTCGCCCCTTCAGTGCGCCCGGTGGAGGGGACGGTATTGTTGACGTTCTGCTCCGGCCGTGACCTCGCCCCCCATTTTTTGCCGTCAGAAGGAGAGCTCCTTTTCTCTCTTTTTCCTGGCGTTTAGATGACGGCCTAACTATCGGAGCGTATTCATATTCATTGCTTGAAACCCGCCTTATCAAATCGAACTTATAATTATTTAGTCACTATCTTGACTATCGTAAACTAAACAAAACTACTGCGTTTTCTTACAGTCTTATTATACACGCACAATAATTTTTACCACAGTTATAGAAACTCCGTTGTCTACCAGGATTTCGTGAAATCGTATTTTTCACATCTAATTTCAGCTGGGCGATTTTTATCCGTCACTGAAAATCTATGAGTCATAATGCTCACCCCCATACGAGTGAGAATTTGAGGGCAATTTTATTACTCTCTGGAGAGTAAGAATTTTTTTCCTCGCCCTTTATGAAAAAGAATTTTGAGACCTCACCCAAATAAAATGAGAATTCGTGCTCAAATTGAGTGAGGTTAAAAAATCCTTACTCAAATAGAGCGAGGCTAAAAAATATCTCGCTCGAAAAAAGTGAGGTTAAAAATTCCCACTCCATTTTAGCATGGAAAAGTGTCCTCTCCCATTTTGGGTGAGAAATTGGATTCCAGAGTTTGCAGTGGTGTAGCACTGTTATTCTAGGAATGTGACGCAATTTTCTAACGAATGTGACTCGTTTCACATTGAAACGAGTGTGACGTCACATTCCTGGAATAACAATGAGATGTTTTAGATCCACTTCCCGATCGATATTTCTTTTAAATCATGGCACCTAAACATATTTTGGGACACAACCATGAGATTTAATTTCTGTTTGTTCGCTTGTTTGTTGTTTTCGTTCGTATGGTGTTTGAATTGGTGATGTACGGACGTATTGAACCATCCATGATTAAAGTAACAATGCATTATGTAGTCATTGCTGTTCAATGCTATGATGGCATTTCTAAGAGTGCCTGGGCTACCACACCACGATGCTGTCGTTATTCGGGCTTAAGTCACGATCCCCTTCAAGCAGCGGAGTAGCGAACCTCAATGCTCGAGAAGGAAAACAACTCTGAAATTTTTGTCACCCAGAAAATGGCATTCTAGCTTTAAGTATGTAAACACTCTAATACTGGAAACTCTAAAGTACATACTAGTAAATAGTAAGCAAACATACTTTTCCAGAAACCCTAACTGACATTCTAAATGTTACTATACTATTGCAACATTCTAATCTTACATACTAATTTTTAGAATGTATACCTTTAGATTTTGTCCCCACTATATAAGGATTACAGCGAGTTTTTCTTCCAATGAGTTTGCCGTAAACACGAGAATTTAGAAAATCTTAAATATGACAATATTTTTAGAAATTTGGTTTGCAAACCTTCTATTTGTAGACTACGGACGAATACGCCCCAGGAACGCCCGAGCGCTTGGTTATTGAATAAGCTGGGCAGTCCGGAGCCTCATCATCAAGGTTCCTCAGTGGTCTAGTGGTCAGCGTAAGAGAACCGTAAGCCATAGGTTGCAAGTTCGAATCTCGCCCGGGTCTCTTTTTCCTTCCTAGTTAAGGGGACTACCCACTAAAGAATAGTATGTTACATACTAAACAAACATACTAAACCGTAGTATGTGCGTGGATTAGGATGTTACATTCTAAAGAATAGTATGACATTCTTGGTTCGTATTATAGTAAGCAAACCACCTAAACATTAGAATATTATTCTGAAAACAAGAATGGCGTTTTCTGGGTGGTGCACCTTGTAATTCAGATTTTTTTTTAAATATCAGAGTATTTCAGGAAAACTCTTAAAAATTCAGAGAAATTCACAATAATTTGGGTATAATGCAAGCAAAAATTCAATAAAAATTAACTACAATTCACGGAACTTCACAAAATAATCATTTTTCATCCCATGAAATAAAATTTCATCGCACCCAAGAAGTGGTTTTCCAGTTTTGTAATGCTGCATGCTATGGCATCTCATGTCCCGTTCACGGGGCACGTGGTGCCCGCCACACCCCGCCCCGCCCCACCCTACCCCACCCCCGCCCCCCCTGCGGCGTGCTCCTACGGCACGACGACGAGACGTCGGCGCTGGGGGAAAGGAGACATCAATAATTCCACCTGCTTTCGCTTCCTCTATCAGGTCCGCTGTGCTCATCCATGTTGCATCCTTATCCTGTTTACTGAACCTCCTCCCGACCCGGCCGGCCCCGCCGGGTCTGTTTGGGACCTGGGCAGAGAACGGGGCGGGGCGGTGCGGGCTGGTTGAAGCAGGCGCCGCACAGTGGGACAGAATCCCGAAAAAAGTGACAAAAATAATTTTCAATAGATCTTTCTGTTGGATCATGGTGCTATTACTATCTTAAGGGTTTACGAACATGCGCTTTCCGATTTTGAAGTCAATTTTGAGGTGACAGGTGCGGATCCAGGTAAAAAAGGGGGGTAAAATTTAAAATTTCAAGATAAAATTCTCAATTTCTGGCCTTAGAACCAAAAATTGGCCCTCTTTTCATATCTGAAGTCCGTTTTGATATGCAATGGCTAGATTTGATATAAAAAATTGCTAAAATCTGCTAATTGTATCAAAAGACAAAAGAACAGCCTTTTGTTTTTTGCAGATTTACGGTTACTTTCTGGTCTTTTGCGGAATACTATAGTTATCGGATTTGCGCTTTCTGTTTTTGAAGTAAATAATTTTGAGGTGAAAGGTGCGGATCCAGGTAAAAAGGGGCCACCATGACGAGAGCTGGCCGGCCCGCCGCACCCGCCTGGGTAGATTGTTAGCGCCGCCAGCGGCCTGTTCGCATGTTTACGCAAAAGGGGTCGATTGGGTATCATAGAGTAGGTCGTCCCCTACAGTTTGGTACCAGGAAGACCGCATGAAACCACAGGAATCGAACTGTAGCCCAAAAAAACGATTTGACTGAGATGAGTGACAAGGTTATGGAAGTACACTATTTTACGGTGCTTGGAAGTGAAAGAGGGGGGTCTAAGTGCAAGGAATATGTAGAGCAGGGTCCAATCTTTCAATTTATGCGCACATGCACCAAATAACTTCGCCCGGAGGCTCACAGAAATTGTTTGAAATCGGAACAGAAAAGGCGCGCTGACGTGGGCGCTCCAAGCGGCAACTTCCGGAGCTTCCCTAGGGAAGGGCGACCATCACAAAAAATTTTGGAGACTGGTTTCTGATAGTTCAGACATTGGTCTATCCGACTGTTATGTCGAAATCGCTCTGCTGCACTGTTCAAAAATTTGATTTTTGTCACTTTTTTCGGGATTCTGTCCCACTGTGCGCCGGGCAGACCCGGACCCGCCTGGATGGGACACGCCAATTCCAACCAAGTCAAATCTACTTAGAATATAAAGCACCTCGGATCGGACAATAGTCCCGTCGTGGTCCCCGCTATCCCCCTGCCTCGCCCCGCCGGCCCCGCCACGGTAGCGCGGGCGCTCGCGGTGGCCGGCTGGGCCGCGCATCGGGCATACGGTACAGGCCCTTCGCCCCGCTCCGCCCCGCTCCGCCCCGCTCCGCCCCGCTCCGCCCCGCTCCGCCCCGCTCCGCCCCGCTCCGCCCCGCTCCGCCCCGCTCCGCCCCGCTCCGCCCCGCTCCGCCCCGCTCCGCCCCGCCCCGCTCCGCCCCGCTCCGCCCCGCTCCGCCCCGCTCCGCCCCGCTCCGCCCCGCTCCGCCCCGCTCCGCCCCGCTCCGCCCCGCTCCGCCCCGCTCCGCCCCGCTCCGCCCCGCTCCGCCCCGCTCCGCCCCGCTCCGCCCCGCTCCGCCCCGCTCCGCCCCGCTCCGCCCCGCTCCGCAGCGCCCCCGCACCGGGGCTCATTCCATAAACCGAGGACCCGCGCGCGCCCCGAGTGGCCGCAGCATATCTCTCCCGCACTACTCCCGACCACTTCCTTTTCTCTAGACTCACCGCGCGCGCCCGGAGAACGGCCCCGTGCTCCGACACACCCGAATCTCACAGGAATTGAACGGGAAAATCCCCTGACCGCCAAGCGCGGCCTGGAGGGGCCTCTTACGGTCCACGCCGCGCACTGCGATGGCGAGGCGGGGCGGGGGAAGGAAGGCGAGGTAAGCCTTCGGACCGACAACGGATTTTCCCGCAGATACGCGGACACTTTTTCCGACGCTCACATAGGAATACCCTATCAAATTAATGGGAAATCTTCTTTGCAATGTTCCTGCCCAGCTGATTTTCATTTGCACAGTGGCCCACATTTCTTTTTTTCGCGTTCTCTGTATGAAAAGCGTTTCTTCGGAGTAATAAAAAAAGGTATATGCTGTCCTGTACCAGGGATGCGGACCGAATGCGGACAGCGAACGGCAGAGAGGAACGACGAAGGAGACGGAGAGGAAGTGAGATGGAAAGAGCTGGAAGTACAGAGAGGGAAAAAGAGGGAAAGTTTTGATTTGATTTATTGCCGCACTACACATCTGGGTCGGAGGCTCAAGAAAATAAGTAATGCGTCGGAGTTTGTTCAGCGAGTAAGTTTCGTCTTTCGTCCCGCGCTCGGGTCCTCTCTCCTCCCCATTTTCTCTCCTTTTTATATTTTTCAGGTATGATTGTGTGCCGAGCCGGGCCGGGCCGGGCCGGGGCTATATTGCAGAAGAGAGGGAAGTGTGACACTGCAGCAACCCGGACCTCCCCGGTCTCCGCCCCGCCCCACCCCGCCCCGCCCCGGCAGAGCTATATCACTGCAGCCTCTTCTCTTGTGTCGCTGGACCCCGCGGGGTTGCTGCTGAGGGGCTCATTTGCCTAACGACCTGTTTTTAGGGAGGTTTGAGGGGGAGGCCGGGGGGGGGGAGTGGCTCTGGCTCCGGGCTGCTCCTGCCTTGCAGCAGCTG
>JAHWGI010000630.1:0-75000 GCA_029379305.1 Frankliniella fusca
CCTGACAACAAAAGTGTTCAACCAGCGTGCACACTAGAAGTGTTGAACACTACGTTGCACACTTTTAGGTGTTAAACTGGAAATTTGCATACTAAAAAGTCTTTAACAGTTAACACTGTTTAACTTGAGGGTTACACGTGCAGGTTTGGACACCAAAAAGTGTTCAAATTTACTGTTCAACACTTTTAAGTATGCAGTCAACACTTGAAAGTGTGCAACGCAGTGTTAAATTCTTCAATGTGCACGCCAGTTGAACACTTTTCTTATCAGTGTGAACGAACATATGAATGAATGAATGAATGAATAAATAAATAAATAAATAAATAAATAAATAAATAAATAAATAAATAAATAAATAAATAAATAAATAAATAAATAAATAAATAAATAAATAAATAAATAAATAAATAAATAACGCTCACTTGCAGTTACAATTTTTCCACATGTGTGGGGTAGGTAATCGAATGCCTAGTGTTACACTTGAGGAGAAGGCCTCCGCGGACTCACTGGATGCACTGCAGGCACTGCAGGCCCTCTGCTTCTGTTCCAGGTGACGGCGGGCCTGAGCCGCTTCCGGCCGCTCTCCCGGTCGCTGCGCCCGGGATCCACGAGGCGGGTGGGCAGCGTCAGGGGCAACCGAGGAGGGGGCGGCAACGCGGCTGCAGGTGGGGCAACGGTGCGCGTCCAGGCCTATAGAGGAGCACGGCGGAGTGGAGCTGCTCTGGGAGAGCCCGTCAACCCTAACGAGCCGCCTCAACCTCTTTTGCCCTGCAGTCGTCCCAGGCGTGAACGGCGACCCGGCCGGCATGGTGACGGTGGGGCTGCAGCTGTCGGGGCCCGGGTCGGGCCACGGGGGGCACGCCGGCCACGCGGGCCACGCCGCGCTGCCCACCATCGAGGAGGGCAGCCTGGGCCGCCTGGCGGGCCGCAACATCCGGCGGGAGCGGCCCATGTCGCTGACGGAGCGCGCGCTCAACGCGCCCGCCGTGCGCGCCGTGGTGCAGGCCATGCAGACCGCGCCCCAGCGGCTCCACCACGGCCACGGCGGCCAGGCCGAGGACCCGCTGCTCGAGTCGCTGCCGCCCAGCCCCAGGGTGGCGCGCCGCGGCTCCGACACCAACACCACCCTCATGTAGCCTCGCGCGGCCTCGCGCCAGCCAAGCCGCCATGCGAGCGTGTTTTTGTATCATTATCTCGACTTCTGACTTGTGTGAGCTCACCCAGCCTAATTTGCAATTAAATTGCCTGCTCTTCCAGTTAACTGTGCGCGTCTTTTAGACCCAAGTGTCACGGCCAGGAGGGCCGGCCAGTCTGGAGGCCGGGTCGGCGCCTGGCTGAGGCGTTTCGCGGTGAAGTGAGGGGTTCGACGTGGGGAGGGAGGGAAATGGGGTCGGCTGGAGCTCGGAGGGCCCTGGGCTCTGTTCAGGCACAGGCCTGGTTGCGCTAGTGTTGCTCCGCCCCACCCCGCCCCGCCCCGCCCCGCCACGCCCCGCCCCGCCCCGAACCGCCCCACCCCGAACCGCCCCACCGCGCCGTGCTGTGCTGCAGGCAGGCTCCCTTGGGGCTGGGGTTGCGGAGTAGTAGGGATCGAACACGATTCATGTCGCGTGTATTGTTGAGGAGCCTCTCTGTCCCTGCCAGCGCTGCAATGTAGAGCTCCAGAAACTTCCACTATCGGAGAAGCCAATACAGCCGGGGCGGTGCGGTGGTGGTGGGGAAGTGGCTCAGGGACGGGCGGGGCGGGGCGGGGCGGGGCGGGGGCTGCCCTGGGGCCCTCGGCACGCCCTCCACCTCACACATACGGCCCCGCCCGGCACTACCCCATACCCCATACCCCACCCGGCCGGCCCCCACCTCCTCTCCATGAGCAGAAGCACGACCCGTACCTCTCCGCGCGGCTCGCGGGTTCCGGTCCGCCGCACAAATATGTGACCCGCAAGATGGGTGGGGCTCGTGCAGCGAGCAGGTCTTCAGTGTCGAGTAGCTGGACATGGACTCCACAATCGATAGTTGGAGAGAAGCTTGTCCGAGAGCAGACGTGCAGCGTGCAGCAGCAGGGACAGCGTTGAAGGGCTGCTCCGCCCCGCCCCGCCCCGCTCAACGGGAGAGAACAACCTGGCGAAGTGAATGAGGACGCCGGCCAGCTGATACGCCTGGACAGTGCCTCTGCCTCAGTGCCCTGTCTCCGGTCCAGTGGCCCGGTCCCGGTGGTGGCTTCTTTGAGTACTCGCCCACCCACCCACCCACACTCCTCCTCTCCCTCCACCCCTCCACCCCCCCCCCACGCTCTTCCGCTTTCTCTCCTGCTCTACGTCTCTCCCACTAGAGCTAGGCGCCAAGCAACAGCAGCGGCTGTAGCTCTGCGAGCTGTTACCCCGGATTGCCTCGTCAAATGATGGCGGAAGAGAGGTAAGGGCAAAGCGGCCCTCTCCTTGTCTCATCAAGCTCCGACCGTAAGCTACTCCATAGCGCCGAGGACGAAAGCTCCTCGTTATGTCGCACCCCTTCCTTGGCGGAGCGGAGCTACCGCCTCGCCGCCGACGGAGTACGGAGTCTTTCGTCGAGGGTAGCGTGGTTGGGGGAGAAGGGGGGAGGCGAGGGGGGCGAGGGTGAGTCTGGTGTGAGCGGTCTGGATAAAGGCGGATAAAAGTGACTCGATCATGGCACGGATGGATTCGTTTCCTTTTTCTCCTCGTTTATCTCTCTCTCCCTCTCTCCCACTCTCTCTCACTCCCAGTCATTTTCTCTCCCTCTCTCCCTCACGCTCACACCCTGGTTATTTTTTTACTTGCCTTTTGCTGCTCCTCCCCCTACCCATTCCCCTCTCCCATACTTTTTCATGGCCAGCAGATATCGTCTCTGCCATCACAACGCGTCACTCTTCACAGTAGCGAGGCGCGAGCGAGGCGCGCGCGTGGGGCAGGATCACCTGTCTCTTTCATGGCGCCGGCAGCGCCACGGGTGCGGCGGGTACGGGACGGATGCAGCCCACTGCTGCACGCCACCGGGAGACTGATTCAGAAGGGGACTCTCCTCGCTCTCTCTCTCTCGCACTCATGGTTTGCGCCGCATGGGTGCGAGAGAGAGAGAGAGAGAGAGAGAGAGAGAGAGAGAGAGAGAGAGAGAGAGAGAGACGGAGCGAGGAGAGCACTCATCCGAATGAGTGTGCAGGACCGCGCTGGCTGGAGCCATGCCGGAGCCATGCTGGAGCTGGAGGCTCGTCTCGTGGTCAGTGCTCGCCATGGCCGCGAGGTGCCGACTGCTCCTCCTGGGCACCGCGGGGCTGCTCCTGCTCGTCCTGCTGACCGCGCCCGCCCGAGCCGAGGTACGTCCTGGCCCCGGAGTGCACAGGAGGACCGACGGTAGGTGTGTGGACTGAGGAAAAAAACAACTTAATTATATTTGGATAACTGGATAACATTTGGAGCTATGTAGCTAAAATTCAGCAATATTGCTAAACGCTATGCGTTTTATTTAAATGTTTTGTGGTACAGCTAACTTGTTATTCGTTAAGCTCAAAATTTTGGCTGTCCATATAAAGTAAAATTTTTACATGCATGGGGAAGTTTTTCAGGAGTGCACACTCGGCTTTACAGTGAGCTGCTGTATATGAAGGGCAGGGCAGCATTTTTACCCCTTTAGTTTTCATGACTGCATGCTGCTGCTTTCGCGTTAACCTTATCGAGAGGTGAGTGAGGGAGCGCCCAGCTAACATTGGTGTCCGGTTGCACAGCGGTCGTACACTCTCTTCATTGAGGGCGTCGGTATCGATGAGTCCGACCCGGAGTGGTTCGGCGCGGAGAAGACCTGGATGAAGGTGCGCACCGTCAACAAGACCATGAACGTGGCGGAGTGGGACCTGGACCTGCTCAAGGAGATCACAGCTGACGTGAAGGTGGGTCCGAGCTCGACAATATAACAGAGCGTACAACATAAAATGATACCGAAAACTCAAAAAGGTGACCAAGTACCTTTTAAACGCGTTACCAGTTCAATGCATTTGATAAAGGATGAAAACTACCGGGGACATTCATTTTCAACATACTTCCTTTCATAAGCTTGTTGACTGCCTTTGCAAAAGCATTATTAAGCTCCTTTAATTCTTAACGCCTTTATAAAGGTGTTTAAGTACAACGTAGGGCTGTGCGAACAGTTCGAAATAGAATCGAATCAAATTTCCGAAAAGTTCGGTTCGATTCGGTGGCAACTTGCCCTAATTCGACCCAGAAGTATTCGAAATTTCGAATCTACAGTAGTTCGTCTTTGAAACTTTGACTAGGCAAGTCACAACAATTGAAAAGCCGCGCGCACTTCATCACAGGCGAGAATATTTTTCATTGTTCCCTTTTGTGTGTTTGTTCCACACTTTCTTAAAAAACGGTAACACTGTTGTGGAGCGTATGGGTAAATGGAATGCTTTGGTTCGAGTTCGATTCGAAGGCAAATCTGCATGGTCAGATTCGATTTCGATTTGAATAAAAAATTACAGATTTGATTCGAAATGATTTTTAGAAAATTCGATTCGAAATGAAAATCCTTGATTTGCACAGCCCTAGTACAACGTTGTATTTTTTTCTTCTTTTTAGTGAAATGGCTAAAGGTCATGCTCATAATGTGATTCCGTCCGCAGTCCAACTGGAACATGATGCAGAAGGCGGACGGCGGCTACAAGCCGAGCAGCATCAAGGGCAGCGCGACCGTGTGCGACGACCTGCACAGCAAGAGGCCGTCCATCAGGGCGCTGGGCTACTCGCGCTCCAACCTGCCGAAGAGCTGCCCCATCAAGGAGGTACAGTGCTGCAGTGATCAGTGATAGCCAGCAGATATAAGGACCGACTTTCCAAGAAATAGTTTACCAAATTTAAGAGGAAACTAAATTCTTTTCAGGAGCAGTTCGTTTTGTGAGTGTGTGTGATTTTCATATTTTTGGTCGTAAAATTGAGATTGGAATATGATTGGGACGCAGGGCGTACACTGATTGGAGAAATTGCCCCCGGCCCCGCAACACCTTTGCCCCCACCGCGTCTGCCGCAGTCAGTCAGCAGGAAAGGTGCTTGGCCGACAGACACATATTGATTTGGCGCCAGTCTAGCACTGTCAAAAATATTCGTCAGGGTTCCGGGTAAATTTTCCATGATAAATGTCGTAAAGTTACAACTTCCAGTTGTATTGTTACGATAACGTTTTGACACCATGCGTTGACTTAGTTTTCTTTGACGAGCAGGAATTTGCTGTCGAAAAATTAGTACTGCGTTCGTACATTTACATGTTTTTGTGTCGTTTTATCGCAAATTATGAAAAAAATCGCAGTTTTCCAAATATTTTTTCACAGCGTTGTGTGTGCGTGTGCTAAAGCTATGAATCCCAGGCCCATGTCTTGCAGTCCTGAGGTGTATCCAGGTAAAGCGCTTTTGATATCGCATAGGATGGCATTGCTGATGCATGTCCAGTGTTATCAGACTGCCACCACCAGACTGTTTGCAGGACTCCGAGAGACTGCTAAACTCCAACATATTCTCTACACGCTAACCGGAAATGTACTTTATCGTACATAACATATGTAATCAGATTAACGTGCAGGTTTATGAACAAAATCGTGGTTGAGTAGAATATGGGCGCATAAATCTGCAAAATTTTATAAATGTAGAAAAAAAAACGCAAAACAAGAAGCATTAATGTAAAATATCATTCATAATGAAACACGATTTTGTTTCATAAATCTGCATATTTATCTGGTTACATGTTATCATATGTACGAGAACGTACATTTCCAGTTAGTGAGTATGCAAAAGTGTATGCTGATAGTACGACAAAGATGTATGCCCAGGAGTTCACTTCAGACGCTCTGTTTTCTGTAGGATTTCCCTTTGTCAAACTCTCCTTTTGTGACAGTGCACCCCCGTGCACGCAAACTACACATTAACTCTCTCTCTTCTGTTCCCAACAGGGACTGTACATGCTGCGAAACCACATCCCAAACGAGAACTACTTCCCCGTCATCATTCCTGGCGACCAATGGCGCCTGTCCAACACGTGGTCGTCGGGCGCAAAGTCCATACTCAAGTTCCACATCGACATCAAGATCGACCGCACCAGGAAGCTGCAGGGCTGAAGGGAAGAGAAGAGCGGCTGCCAGCACAACCCCACACAGCCCCCTGAATTAAGCTACAATTCAATTGAACTCTATTTCTTATGTTTTATTTTTCGGTTACGCGAACAAGGCGACCGAACGCGACGAAGCCTTTTTTTAAAATATCAATCTTATCAACACGTTTCTTCTTCTCGCCGTCAATAAATGATGCACTGCTGCGGGTGCTGGGGGGTGTTCGGTGTCCGGGACAGTCTTTGCGATAACGTCTCCCCGGGCCGGGAGCGGTGCCGCCATGGTGCCGCGCGCCGCGGGCTGCTAATGCCCCGCACAGCCCCCGGGATTAATTCATCCTGGCGTGGCGTGGCGTGGCGTGGCGTGGCGTGGCGTGGCGTGGCGTGGCGTGGCGTGGCGTGGCGTGGCGTGGCGGGCTGGCCGGCTGGGCTGGGCGCGTCGGGCTGGCCGCGGGTCGCTGGCACGATTCATGAGGTTACGATTTTAGCCGAGGTGGCCGGGCGGGGCTCAACTACTGACCTCGGCATTATCGGGAGAGGGAGCCAGCAGCGGTCGGAGGCGGGGTACGGGGGTAATAATTAGAGAGGCCTTGGAAGGGGATCTCGAATAAGGGTCGGGGAAAGTGTGTAGAGGGAGGGGAAAGAGGGAGGGAGGGAGAGAGAGAGATAAAGAGAGAGAGAGAGAGAGAGAGAGAGAGAGAGAGAGAGAGAGAGAGAGAGAGAGAGAGAGAGAGAGAGAGCGGGGTGGAAGAAGGGTTGATGGAAGAAGAGACGGAGGAAGGGGGAGGGCGGACGAAGAATGGACAAAGAGGGGTGATGATGCGTGTGTCACGTGTGTGGGAGAGAGACAGGGGAGGGGAGGGGGGAGTGAGTGAGAGCGAGTAGGGGTGTCTGCTGGGAGCCTTGTCGCGGCACTATCTCCAGAGCGTGTCGCACGGACCGCGCGTGCAAATCTAATTCCACCCGGCTAAACCCAATTTTCTCCGGGACATTATTCCACGACATCTTGTTATAGAAACAATTTTGCTAACGTGGTTTTCGTCCCGGATTCGATTTTGCGTCGAGTTTGCGCACGAGCCGTCTTAAGTAAAGAGGACGCTGGGCGCGTCGCGGGGGAGAGGCGGTGAAGGGGAATTTGGGACAGTTCGCTAGAATAATACTCGCGCGCCGCCGCTCGGCGTCGCCGAGCAGGAACAAGCGCCAGTAAATGTACAGGCCCGCCCCGCCCCGCCCCGCCCCGCCCAGCCAGCGCAGGAGGTTCAGTTGGAGCGCCCGCTGACGGCCGGGTAGGCACGCCCGCAGTGCGCCCGTGTGCTCTGAGTTGCCCACTCACTTCGTGACGGGCGCTTCTACTCCGGTGCTAATAGAGAGACGGTCCCGCGGCTAGGCGAGGTGAGGGGGCGGAAAACTTCGTGGCATCGGTGGCTGCTCGTGGGTACGCGGGGGAGGGGAGGGGAGGAGGGAGAGCAGGAAGACGAGAACGAGATACGGCAGCGGTGTTTATTCTCAGCGCCTCGTCTCGATTTGCCGTCTCATTGCATCACAATTACCCACCGACTGACTCCGAGGATCGCCCTGCCCAGGGCTCTGTTCTTCTTGCACTCATGGTGCACTGCCACGCTCAACCAAGGTCACCGCCAAGGGTGTGTGACAAGGAGGGAGGCACGAGAACGATTTGATGAGTCTGTCGGCTGCCTTTAAGACACTGTTGGCATCGCGTGAGCTCACGCCCCACCCACCACACCCCAACCCGCTCCGCCCGAACCCCACCCAAACCCGCTCCGCCCCAACCCCACCCCACCCACCCACCCCACGCAACAGGTGCGTTCCACGCTTTTACAGGCAAAACACGCCAAAAGTTGTTAATACTTTTTCAAACTCACGCTGCGCTCGAGCGGAGCGGAGAGCTCCGCCGGGGTGGGCGGCAGAGGCGCGTGATGGCCCATGGCACGGCATGAGAGGAAGGGGAAAAGACTTGGGTAGACGAAAGTGTGTAGGATGCGGGCCGGGCTGTGGGGAGGCGCGGCGTGGCGCGGCGGGGCGGGGCGGGGCGGGGCGGGGCGGGGCGGGGCGGGGCGGGGCGGGGCGGGGCGGGGCGGGGCGGGGCGGGGCGGGGCGGGACGGGGAAAACGAACCCCTTTCACTGGAGGAGTGGACCCACTGCTCGGGCACTGCGGCGCCGGCGCCGCGCAGGCCATAGGGACCTAAAAGGCGTCCAGGTGTAGGGGAGAGGTTTGGTCTGGTCCTCCGGCCTCTTCTAATTGGATGTCAAGAAGGCTGTCCAGGCCCGGCAGTCTGTGGCCTGCCTGGGGTGGAATGGGCTGCCGGCGGGGGAGAGGGGGGGAGAGGGGGGGGGGAGAGGGTTCCTCCAAGTTTGTTCCCAACGAGGTTGGCTGCTGGCGCGCTGGCGCTCTGGCACCTCCGTCCCGGTCCCGTCTCTGGCCGGTGGATCCCCGCTCAGGCCCTGCCGCGACGGCCCCCATGCTCGAGCACGACTCCGACCTGGCCCGGCTCGCTCGGGACTCGATTGATTATTATAATAATTCTGCTTTGCGGTTCGGGCTCGACCAAGGGCTCGGCGGGGCCGGGACGGGCCGGGACATCGAGCTCCGTCAGGGCCCAGCAGCATTAATGCTTGTAATGCCCGACCCGCCCAACGGCCCGACGGCCCGCGGCGCCTACTTCTTGCACCCTCCGGCCTCCGGCGCGGTGCGCCCGACGTTCGGCACCCCACGGCAGGTTCCCTGCGGCCTGCCCTCTGGCCTCCACGCAAAACAATTATTCGGGTCTGAGCAAAAAGAAATAGTAGGTGTCCTAATATTTTAGCTGTATAGGCGCAGCAGCCAATTTTTAAGCTACGGTGCTTATTTTATAGCTCCAATATATTTTTTTTCCGCTGTTGTAAGTTTTTAGCCGTAGCGCTAATTTTTCACATCTAATCTCAGCTAAGCGATTTTTTTTTTTCACGGTAAAAGCAGTGTCTGATTTTTTGAGGAAAAAGGGGAAACTTTGAGGTACTCACTTAATTTGAGGAATCTCATTTCTTGAAGGAGGGCTGCTCAAAAAAGTGAGGAAACCACTTTCCTTAATATGTGAGGAGACTTTCTCAAAATATGAGGATTTTTCCTCAAATTAGGGATCCTCAAAGTTTTCCCTTTTCTCTCAAAAAATCAAAAGTTGTTTTTACCGTGTTATATATATATATATATATATATATATATATATATATATATATATATATATATATATATATATATATATATATTATATATATATATATATATATATATATATATATATATATATATATATATATATATATATATATATATGTGTGTGTGTGTGTGTGTGTGTGTCTTTTTACCCAACGGACTAAGCCCCACGGCCTGCTCCCAACGGACTGCACCCGCCCCATCATTGCATCTTGAAACCATCAGCCGACTGATTCAGAAGATCGCTCTCATCTCTCCGTCCTTGTTGCACCAACAGCGATGCGCTATGCTGGCCATGGTAGTGCTCCATGAGTGCGACGAGGACAGAGGTACGAAAGCGATCTTCGGAATCGCTCGGCTGTCCGCCCCTCTCTACCCGACCCGAACCTCCTTTTGGGCGGTTTTCCTGCCTCCATACTCCATAAAACTCCACTGTGAAAAATACTCGTAAGGGTTACGGGAAAAATTTCCATGTTAAAAGTCGTAAAATTACGATTTGAAATTGTAAATTTACAAGCACTCCATATCGACTTGGAACTGACCGACGAGCAAGAATGGGCTGTCGTAAATTTACGACATATTTTGTAAATCAAAATTACAAAAAATGTCGTAAATTTACGAGTATATTTTTCACAGTGTCGTGAGGTTTCCGCGGGACCAACCGATATCGATATAGGTAGGGAGAGGGAATGACCATGCAAGGGCAGGCTTGCCAGATGAAGCGGAGAACCGACACTTGTTCAATTCGGAAAACATAGGCAAAAAGCACGACAGATCCGCCCAAATCCGCCCCAACACCGCCCAAAGGTATCAGTTTGGCGGATTTAAATTTCAATTTGGGCTGATCGCCCTGTTCTGGATCTGGCAACGCTGTGCAACGGTTGGCGCGCCTGGGAGCCATTTCAAATCGTGCCTGAAGCGCATCTTAAGCCCGGGCTCGCAATGTTTCTCCGGTGTAGTGCGTATGAAATGTTTGAAATCATGTCGCTGCTGGCCACGAGTCATTCGCGTGTCGTTATTATATTTCAGTTCCGTCGCGGAACCGCGTGTAACGACCCAGTGCGACGGGTTCGAGTTGTATTTGCCCTGTCCTCCTGGCTGGAGGCTGCAGGATACGCGGCAAATACGGCTCGAACCCGTCGCACTGTACAGTCATCGTGGCGCCGTGGCTCAGTTGGTAGAGCGCGCAACACCGAACCGAATGGTCCGAAGTTCGACTCCCACACGGGAAAGTGTTTTTCGCGCTTGGGATTTCCTTTGGCAGCTGCTCCAGGGCAGGTCAAGTAGAAATTAAACAGGTCTCACCGCCGTTGGCTCGGTGGCTCTGGGCGTTGGGTCGCTTCCTGTTCTGGCTACGTGTCGGCACTCGGGGTTGTGGGTTCGAATCCCGCGTACCCCTCTGAGGTAAGGCCTCTGAAACTGGGATCAGGAAGTCTAACGCTCTTGACACCGCTCGTACCTCTAGGGGTAGGCCAATGGTGGTACGGGGATCAAATCTGTCGAATTGCGCGATAGGATCGCAGTCAGCAAAGCGCCGGTTCCCATGGAACACCGAAGCAGTTGGCTGCCACAGGGGGTAAAAGCCCTGTGCCTGGCGGGAACCGCAACCTCCTTCGGGAGGTTTACTGCCGCAAAAATTTTCCATGTTTTCACGCCACCCTTTCAATTGCAGAGCAAAATTTGTTTCTGAAAAGTTTTAAAAAATTAATTGAAATAATTGTGATTATTTTGCGCAGTTGCGAGTTAATTTCCAATAATTTGGATTAAATCGAAATAATTCACAATAATTTAGGAAAAATCCTATTTAATCATGTAATTGAGAGAATAATTTGGATCAGCTGTGCGTGTATTTTCTGGTGAATCCCCGTGTTTTTTGCACGGTTTTGAGAATTTAACTTCAACTGTGTAGTAACAAGCAAGGAGGTATTTTAAAGAATCTTAGTCGTCTAGCACTTTCACTATGTTTTATTGCTCCAGTTAATAAAATAATATTCCCTCATAAACCAGATTTGTGGAAGTGGATTTGCGTAGGACTATTATTTATACCTCCAATGGCAAAAATTTAAACAAAAAGAAATTGTTTATACATTGAGTACTTTTATTGAAATGGCACTAAGCTTTAAGAATAAATAGGAATCTCAATCTGTTATGAAAGTATCTAAAAATCTTAAAATATCTCGAATTCGCCGAACAGCTGATAGTGCACATCGCCCCCTCCTCTCCCCACACCGATTTGGGTTTGAGTGAGTTTCCCGAGACGCTTTTTAAATGTAATTTCATGTGAATTCAAAGTGATTTCAACAGATGTCAAGTGATTTCAACGGAATTCGTGTGAATTCAAGAGAATTCAACTGATTTCAAAGATTTTACTGATTTCAATGAGATTTCAATATGATTTCCAAAGATTTCGGTGGCCATGTACACCTGAATTCCAGAGTTGTGGGCCCCTCGCTTTTAGCTTAATACTTCATGGTACTCCAAATAACACTCTAATCAAATTTTAGTCTGCAATGCAAACCATCCCAGTCAATTAATATTATTTTACTATAATCGCTTTAATCATATTCCAATCAATTTCCAATCGCTCCAATCATATTCCAATCAATTTCCAATCGCTCCAATCATATTCCAATCAATTTTCATTCGCTCCAATCGCATTTCAATCGCTCCAATCAAATTTTAATCACTCCAATCAAATTCCAATCACTCCAATCAAATTCCAATCACTCCAATCAAATTCCAATTACTCCAATTAAATCCCAATCACTCCAATCAAATTCCATCACTCCAATCAAATTCCATCACTCCCATCAAATTCCAATCAGTTACATTCTTTCAAATCTTTATCATTCATTCACGATCACACCCATTCATCGACAATCAAATCTGACTACAGTCAGTGTACATCCCTAAAGGGAGTGAGGTACCCCTCGGGGACGGCTCACGGTGCGGCAGGGCAGGGCGGGGGAGGAGGAGGGCGCGCGCGGAGAACATAGGCAGGGCGGAGCGGCGGCGCCCCTCTAGGCGCGGGGTCGGCGGACTTGTTGCTGCGTCCAGTCTGTGTCCCTCCCCGTGGCCCCTGGCTGCGTCCTACCAGCCGCCCCCCGACGGGACGCGCCATGCCAGCCATGCCCCGCCCCGCCCCGCCCCGCCCCGCCCTACCACGGCCCACCCCACCCTGCAGCTCCCCCAGCTCCCAGAAAGGCCCTGCCCTGCTTGCCCGGGCCCTGCAGGGCCCAGCAGTCTGCTTCTTATTGACCATTTCTCTTCCATTCTCATCATTTTTGGAACCCCACCGGTCAAAATCCCTAAAGCTGCTACAGGATGCCGCGCGGGGCGGGGCGGGGCGGGGCGGGGCGGGGCGGGGCGGGGCGGGGCGGGGCGGGGCGGGGCGGGGCGGGGCGGGGCGGGGCGGGGCGGGGCGGGGCGGGGGCGGGGTGGGGCTGTGTTCTCGTTTCTTCCTTATTCGGGCCACGCCGACCGGGCCGGACTGGACGGGAGCCCTGCTGTAAGGTATCGTAAATTATAAGCGACATAGTCCCCGCCCCGCCCTGCCCGGGGGTGGCCCACGCGCGCGCTGGAGGCCCGGGATTATTGGAGAAAGAAGAAGAGTGCATGGCAAGGGAGGCGGGGCCGGGGGCTGGGGTATGGGGTATGGGGTACGGGCTGGGGGAACCGGGTTAACATCGTTAGATGAACGGACGCAGCGGGGGAGCCCGGACCGGGCCCGGACACAGGGGAGTACCCCCCTCCCCCCCCCGCAGCTCCCCCCCCCCTCCGTATCCGGATCACCGGCGGAGGTGCAAAATTCATCAACAAGTAAATGGAGCGTTTAGGTCGATATTGTGGGTCATGAACGGCGCGGGATGAAAGGAGAAGGTTGATGGTGCGCGTGAAAGAGTGCTTGCCCCGGCACGTGCGCAATCGCCCACCTCAACTCCAGAGCCGGGAAATGCACGTCATGAACGCCATTGACCACACGCCGCAAATGGAGTGGTGAAAGCAAGCGCGCCGGGCTGGAGGGGCAGAACGGCAGGGCTGCAGGGGCGGGCGGGCAGGGCGCTCTGCGGTTGGCTCTCGGAGTTCTCTGCTCGCGCGGGACTCTAATGGACTGGGTTGGGTGGTTGAAGAAGTACCGGGCGCTGCGCTCGTCAGTCTTCCACCCGACTCTGCGAACGCGGCCCGCCACGCCCCGCCACGCCCAGACACACCCAGACACATTTGGTTCGAAGGGCAAACAAGAAGCCTTGCGGGAAGCGGATGGGAACCCTCAACCCTCTCCCTGAAACTTGGTGGTAGTAGACAGAGAGGTGCCCCCGTGAACCCCCCCCCCCCCTGCTCCCCCCTCCTTGCACCAGCCCTGTAGCCACCCCGCCGCCCATCCCCGCGCCACCCTGCGCCCCTCAAAGTACAACAATCCGGTGTCACGTGTCGCGGGAGCCCAACGCCTTAACCACCACCCACGCCACCGCGCCCCGCCTCGCCCCGCCCCGCCCCGCCCCACCCCGCCCCGCCTCGCCCCGACCCGCCTTGCCTCGCCTCGCCGCGCCGCGCCCCGCCCCGCCCCGCCTCGCCCCGCCTTACACGACAGCCGACTGTCGGCCCAGCGAACACGGCCCGCGACATGTACTAATGCCCGCCAGGCATGCAGGTGCGGGGCGGGGCGGTATTGCTGCACTGGAGTGTTACTTGGACTCAAAAACCCCCCAACCCGGCCAGGCCAGGCGCGGCGCGACACGTGAACTGTGTCCGCCCCGAGCAGAGTGGAGACAGCACCCCCATGACCTACTAAACGGCCGTTGAGACGTCGGTTCACTTAGAGTAATTGAGCAGCGGCGGGGAAAGGGACGAAAAAAAAGAGAGATAGAGGGGCGCAAATGCAATATAGCTCGAGGAGCGCTGATATCTTTTTATTCAAATATTTATTCATAATTCCCCTTTTCGCTGGGGAAGGTTCATTACCTCCCCCCTGAGGGTCCCGCTTTGAAAAAGGAAGCAGGAGATAAACTGTGCTGGCAACGGCGGCGGCACCACCGTCACTTTGACGTCGACCCGTAAAGCCGCGGTCACAGAGGGACGCTCGCTCCGGCCAAGGCCACGGTGTCCAGAACTTCACACCAACGTGTTCTAATCCGTTCTAAGCCCGTCAGTTATTGCTTTCAAAGTATGGGCGACAGCCTTAGTTGTGGATAACGTGTGTCGGATATAAGGTGGACGTTTCCGAGATTCATTTTTAAAATAACCATAAGGCCAGGGAGAAGTGAAATTATGATCTGATCTCAGCAACCTAAAATCCAAAACTTCTGATTTTTCTTTTGTCAAAATCTTACCTAAATGAAAAACTAACACCCCCCCAACCCCTTCCTATGAAATCAAGTGGTTCATGAGTATACAGGCATTTGAATAATTTTGTATGTGTTTATTAAAAAATTGGTGTTATTGTTTATCATTTTGGAAAATTGACCTAACTGGCATTTTTGTTAGTCATCGTCCAAAGAACAAACGCAGGTGACTCGGTGACTGATTTAAGTTTCCATCTCTGGAATAAGAATAGGATAGTTTAAACTTTAGAATTTTTCAAAAACCAAACATTTGGTCCCTGGCCATAACTTTAACCTTTTAAAAATTTCGAAACGTTCACTGGTAAAACAAGTGTGCATAATTTAAACACCAACGTGTGCAAGTTATGATGTTGCACATTACATTGTCTGCACATTTTAAACGTTTGCTAAACGTTTAAATTCTGAACACTTGGACGCACACAGTTCTATGTTATCAATAGAAACCATGTGGGAACTTTTCGGAAGTGTTTAAAATTTAAACACCATAATTGACGTTTAACCGAGTTAAACGTCACAATGTGTTGAAAAAATGCACACTTGAACTTAAACGTCACTTGACGTGCAAACACTTGTTTTACCAGTGTTACGATGAATTACCGACGCAAACGAAAGTTATGTTAAGTAACGGCCTCCTGCCCCGCCCCCGCCCCCGCCGCCGTCACAAGCCGCGCCACGGGCCACGGTATGGTATGGGGACGCAGGTGTTGTGGCAGGGTGGGCGGCGCGGGCGTGGCACTGGAGGCCGCGCTGGTGGGGAGGGCGCCGCGGGCTGGGCGCCGTGGTGGTGGTGGGGGTCGCGACGGGCGCCGTGCCGACTGGGCGGCCCGAGCAACACGCATAGCAGTGCCGGAGTGCAGGCAACCCGCATCGCACCGCTCCGCGCCCCGCCACCCCACGACCGTCCTCGCCACGCCGCCGGCCCGGCCCGGCGCGCGCAGCCCGCGCAGCCCGCGCAGCCAGCCGCTCATGCGGAACCTCTGAGCCGGCGCGCCCCGCCCCGCGCCCCGCCCCGCATCGCGCCCCGCGCCCAGCGCCGCATCGCGCCCCCGCACCAGGCCCAGCCTCAACATGTTCTGGATCTTCCGGCGCTCCAAGCTGGGCCAGCAGGCCGGTGGCTTCTTCAGCTCCCTCAACGGCGGCAACAACAACAAGACCGGCAGCGGCAGCGGCTGCTCCTCAGGTGAGTCATCCTGCCTGCCTGCCGAGCGATTCCGAAGATCGCTTGCATACCTCTGTCCTCGTCGCACTCATGGAGCACTACCATGGCTAGCATACGGCACCGCTGTTGGTGCAACAAGGACGGAGGGATGAGAGCGATCTTCTGAATCAGTCGGCTGCCTGCCTGTCCCAATCGGTCGCACATTGCCCTGTGCTGTGCTCTTCCTGGAGGACTCAAAAGACAATGATGGAATGCAATGTTTCTTGCGGTCGAGCGGGGGGAGGAAGAGAAATATCTTGTCGGAAATGCATTGGTCCTGGTATTGAAGCCGTTACATCTGACTGTTTTGTGGCTAGGCTGTAGACTTATTCCGCAAAGCGGTTAGAGTCTCCTCTCAGGTGTCATCTCTCTTGCTCCCTATGGCGTCGCCCCATGAGTGTAACAAAGACAGAGCGACGAAACCGCCTTGCGGAATCAGCCTGCTGGTCTGGTGCACCCTAACCTCTTTCTTCGCCCCCACTCGGAGCTATACGTTGTCGATGGCCGTCGGGTCTGTGCGGTGTGGTCTGGTGGCCGGTAGTTTGTCGTCCGCGAGACCACAGGGACGGGGCTCCCGTTCCTGGGGAAGCTCGCAGCCGCGGGAACTGCACTCCATAAAAGAGGGCACAAAATGAGCTTCACGCGGCTTCTCGGGTAACTGACGAGGAACGTACATTATGCTATGATCTGTTACGCCGCGAGTCTTTTTGCTTGTGTGTACGGAAGAGGGTTTTACAATTATTAATATATTTTGTCAATTGAAATTCTCGAGGACGGGAAATATTGAGCTGTCAACGGAATTATTCGGCAATTCATTTGCACGCAACGCATGTTAGGCCATCGGTCAGTATTGCCGTGTCACGAGAATTTCAATCGACACAACGATGTTAATGGTTGTAAGAGGGATTTGCCCCCACTATCCGACCAACTCTCCTCCCTCTTAAAAAAAGAGAAAAACCTACATTTGCAAAAATATGGAAAAACGCCCATCGCCCACACTCGACGCTACTTGCGCTTATACCCTTCACACGGGGTAGAGAGATACGGTGGGGACTCTGGGGTACCTGGGGATGACCCAGTTTGGGATCTACCCTTCAGTACTCTGGCCTTTTGAAAGCCATTAAAACGACTCGGCGTACGCAGCGCTGGAAGGGCGCCGCTCTCGAAAAGAAATCTCGGAAGAGGGGGGAAATAGGGGTGGGTGTACGCAGCGCCGCCGAACGCGACGACGGGACCAGGCCGGGGGCCGCCGGGGCGAGACACCTTTTAGACCAGCCCGACGCCCCGGCCGGGACATCTCTGCTCTCGCCCTTTGTACGTGGCGACGTCATATCACGGCACTGTCGCGTGGTGCGCGCCCCGCCCCGCCCCGCCCCGCCCCGCCCCGCCCCGCCCCGCCCCGCCCCGCCCCGCCCCGCCCCGCCCTGTCGGCCCGTGTCACATTCGGCCTGGGCCATGGGCACTCTCTGGACACGGCGGGCGGCCGGCGCTGCGTGACGCGAAGTCTGTCGTCGCCTTCCACCTCTGGCCTTTCGCGCCTTTCTTTTATTTTCCACTCCGGCGGCGTGTGTGTGTTTTAGGGGGCTTCCGTCGAGCGAGGGGGCGAGCGGGCGCGAGACAAAGCCAAAGCTCCCATTTCCCGAGTGGTTGCCCGAAATAAGCACAACGGAATAAAGTATAAACTGGTCGGTGCTGTTGAATTCTCTCTATATGGTTCGTCGGAGTTGGCGCGGCGCGGTCGGGTGGTCGCTCGCTGCCGCGCCGGGAAAGAGAGCAACAAATGTCGATAGCGCGGTGCGGCGCGGCCTGCGGCGCGCGCACTGTGCTTGTGCCTGGTAGTTTCGTCTCTCTCTATTTCTATCGCAACCATTAGGGGCGAAGGGGAGAGAGAGAGAGAGAGAGAGAGAGAGAGAGAGAGAGAGAGAGAGAGAGAGAGAGAGAGAGAGAGAGAGACCACACTACAGAGCACTGTTGGCAATCACCCTACAGGATCAGGTGGCGGCGCACTTCCCGCCGTGCCGTGCTCCGTTGCGGTCACTCCCCTCGTCTCCTCCCCTTCCCCTCTACCCTTCTCCTCACCTTTTCCTCTCTCTCTCTCTCTCTCTCTCTCTCTCTCTCTCTCTCTCTCTCTCTCTCTCTCTCTCTCTCTCTCTCTCTCTCTCTCTCTCTCTCTCTCACCAGACCTTCACCACCTTCATTTCACCTGCTCCCTCCCGGCCCGGGCGCACGAAGCATAGCAAGGCAGTCAAAGGTTAGGCGCCGCCCTCAGAATGCCGCAGTACAGCCCACCTGCTGTCTCCCCGAACCCACCCTACCCCAGTCTGGCCCACCCCGCCCCACCCCGCCCCGCCCCACCCCGCCGCACCTCACCGTGCCCGGCCGTACCCGCCAAATCAAACATTGATGTGGGGTTGGCGCGCGAGGCGCGGCAGAGAGAAAAGCATATCACCTTCACCTTCCTGCCTACCAGTCTACTTCCACTGGTCCCAGCTATGGCCGTGGCCGTGGCCTCCGCGCCCACGCTGACCCTCCCAGCAGGTCAGGTACCCGACCGCGCTGCCCCAAGGGGGGCCGGCCCCGCCTCGTTCCACGCCCACCCCAACCGGGACCAAAGGGAAACGCTTTACCAGCCCGGGGCCGCCGGGGCCGCCGGGGCCAGCAGGGCCAGGCCTGCATCTCACCGCCAAGGGCGAGCAGGTGAGGCGGGGCGGAGCGGGCGTATGGTTGGACAGGCTTTGTAGTCCCCTGCCTTGTGGTGCCTTGCAGGCCAGCCGCCCAGAATCCCCATGCGACCGCAACCCCTGCAGCGCCGCGCCTGCCGCCGCCGCGTGGCGTCCCGCCCCGCCCCACCCCGCCCCACCCCGCCCCGACCCGCCCCACCCCGCCCCACCCCGCCCCGCCCCGCCCCGCCGCCCACCTCCCCGCACAACCTACTCATTATGACGTCCTATTGCACGTTAGGGCTGAGTGTTGTGCTCGAGGCGTGGTTGGGCGGGGCGGTGTGGCGCTGTGGGGTGCCTCTCGGGTGCCCCTCGGGTGCCCCTCGGGTGCCCCAGCGAACGAGCTGCTTCCGTCACGGTGACGTCCATTCGACACACGCCCTATTCCAGCCTTCAGCGCCACTCTCCTCAACCATTTTCGTCCTTTTCCTCTCGTCCTTTCGGGCGATTTTTCACTATGCCACTTGTCCTTTCATCGCGTCGCGTCCCTCCGTAGCGTTTCTTTCGTCGTAGCGCGGTGGGAGAATGCTCGTGATTGCGCGGAGGAGCAGAGAAAGAGAGAGAGAGAGAGAGAGAGAGAGAGAGAGGGAGGGAGAGAGAGAGAGAGAGAGAGAGAGAGAGAGAGAGAGAGAGGGCGCTAACCTCCACAATCACCGGGCTCACGCAGGCGTGCGGAGGCCCCGAGCAAACAAGGTTTTAAAGGTTTGTGTTGAAAGGAAAGCGCCGCAAGGAATAGGGCGACGGCAGAGAGGACAGAGGCCGCAGCATCCACGGGGACACGGGCAGGGTGAGGGGCAAGGCTCCCAAGTGTAACTTCAGACCGCGTCGCGCGGTTGGTTTCTTTATCTTGGATTTTGCCAATCTGCGTTCTTTTCGCAATGTAAAAGTAAAGATCTTCCCGTAAACCCCACGGTTGGGTCAAATCTGAGATTAAGGGAACCGGCCAAACGGCCCACGACGCGATCAAAAGCTATATGTGGACCGCCCTATATAGGACAGGAACAGAGGCGGGTGATTCCATACAAATGGGTAGTGAGTTGACATCGTAGTCACCGATTTGAACTAAAAATTGAGGGCATGTTTCCTATCACTAAAAACGTTTAGAGCCAAAATTGTAGCCTCCTAGGTCGCACGGTTCCAGAGATATGGGTAGAGCCCTGCAACGAGCGAGCTATCCGAGCTACGAGTTGCGAGCCGCGTCCAACGAGCTAGGCGAGCTAGAAAACGCTGCCAGCGCCGAGCTAATGAGCTGAGCGGGCTGTGGGAGCTGTGCGAGCTGAGCGAGCTGAGCGCGAGCTATTTAGCTCGTGGAGCTCGCCTCTAGCACTGAGCCAGGGCGTGGCGGCGGGGAGGCTTGGGCGGCTGCTCCGTGCTCCGGGCCGGGCAGTGGGCAGCGCAGCCCAGCCCAGCAGCCAGCCACAGCATGCATATGCGCCGGGAAGGTAGGCAGCACGACGTGCTCGCTCATCCCGGCCAGTGCCGGCCGAGCAAGCCCGGGCCGGAGCCAGCGCCGCACTCAGCCCGCCCAGCTCGGCGACGAGCTGCACTGAAAAGCGGCAGCCCGCAGCGAGCTCAATAGCTCGCACGAGCTCAATAGCTCGCGCACCCAACCATCGAGCGGCACCCGGCTCTCGGCGAAGTCGGCCGCTCCGGCTAGCTCGTTGCAGCTAGCTCGCTGAGCTCGTTGGACGCGGCTCGCAACTCGTAGCTCGGATAGCTCGCTCGTTGCAGGGCTCTAGATATGGGGCCGTTCATATACCACGTGGACACTTTGGGGGGAGGGGGGGAGACCAGGAAATTCCACGAATGTCCATGGGAGGGGGAGAGGGGGTGTAGCGCCCTGTCCACGAGGATTTTTTAATTCCTTTTTTTTTACGTAAAACAGCGGGCTAAACTGGAGCTGGGCTGTCTGCTAGCCTCTCCAAGTATCGCCAACTCTTCTTAAACGCCGAAATATTTGAAAATTTCACGACACTCCAAGAAATTTGTAGCGCGAGTCAAAAACAGCGAAAAAGGTGAAATTCTATTTTCCTCGTGGACAGGGGTATCGGATCATTTTCCACGGTTGTCCACAAGGAGGGGGGAGGGGGGCAAAAAGTGACTAAAAAGTGTCCACGTGGTATATGAACGGCCCCTATGGGCAAAATGGGTTTTCCGACATTTTGATGAATTTTGACCTTGGGCAAAATTTTAATAGGGCAAGGGTTGGTCCCAGAGGCTTCCAAATTTGCACAGGTCATCTTTAGAGGGTAGAGTTCAAGAAGAAAAAAATTTAGATTTTAAATATTTTTTTTACTATTTTTTTATTTGGAAACCTTTCTTTTAAATTAAAAATCTGAAATACGGTATCGAGATTTTTTAACCCAAAATTTTTTCTTAGATTGCCCTTTTTACTTAGGAATGCATTCCAAAGAACTTTTTGGGCACTCTAATGGTTTGGGAGTTAAAGGCTACGTCGTGTTATTTTATTTTCATTATAGCCGCTTTTAGGGACCCAAAATAAGTTATTTTGGCGACCATCCAGAAACGATCAGGACCTCGAAAAAAGCATTTCTACATGGTCGCCAAAATAACTTTTTTGGGGTTCAGCACTTGTGACCCGTGATTTGTAATACCGGATACGGTCAAAACGACGGTTCTGGGTTCCGGTCCAGATCCAGAGGAAAGGTCTACCTGCCGTCAGAGGTTAGGACCGGGGCAGTGGCAAAGGCAGGGACAGTTGGAGTGTGAGTATTTTTAAATATTTCCCCAACTTACCCCAAACAAATCGGAAGGACGGATTTTTGGCCACGATGCGCACCTTTCAAAGAATGGAGTCCCTACGCAGGGCTGGGCGGATTTGGGAGAGTTGGAGCCTGGGCTGAGCTGGGATCTGGGTCGTACCGTGGTGAAGGCGTTTCTCAGCCGTGATGAGACCTTGGTCTTGCGCTGCCCAGCCCCCAGCCGCACCACCACCTCAATGACACACTCGCCACTGATCGCACTTCCCAACCCAACCCTACCCCGAACAGCTCCCCCCCCCACCCCGAGACCAGAACGGAGCGCTCACGCAAACTCTCCATTCCGGCGCCTGCCTGCCTGCGTGTGTTGTAATGTGTGTGCGGGGCGGGGATGGGACGGGTGAGGCGGGGCGGGGCGGGGCGGGGCGGGGCGGGGCGGGGCGGGGCGCTCGCGCGACAGCGGCGCTTTCTTTCCGGCCCCACAGAGACCACCCCCTTTAGGCACGTCTACTGGAGGTTGTTTGCTGGGGGGCGCGGGGGGGTGCGAGGTGAGCGTGTGGTGTGGGGCGCGGGGCGTGGCGGGGCGTGGGGTGCGGGGCGGTTCTCTGTGTTGCCGGACCCGAGGGGTAAATAACTCCGAATTTTGATGTACACCACTAATTCAAAATTCACACTAATTCAAACTAATTCACGCGAATTCAAAACGAGTTCAAAACAAATTCAAGCGAATTTAAGGAATGACCTCAGAAAATACACGCACATCTGATCCAAATTATTCTCTCAATTACATGATGAAATAGGATTTTTAGTAAATTATTGTGAATGATTTCTGATTTATTCCAAATTATTAGAAATTAACTTGGAACTGCGCAAAATAATCACAATTATTTCAATTATTTTTTAAAACTGTTCAGAAACAAATTTTGCTCTGCAATTGAAAGGGTGGCGTGAAAACATGGAAAATTTTTGCGGCAGTAAACCTCCCGAAGGAGGTTGCGGTTCCCGCCAGGCACAGGGCTTTTACCCCCTGTGGCAGCCAACTGCTTCGGTGTTCCATGGGAACCGGCGCTTTGCTGACTGCGATCCTATCGCGCAATTCGACAGATTTGATCCCCGTACCACCATTGGCCTACCCCTAGAGGTACGAGCGGTGTCAAGAGCGTTAGACTTCCTGATCCCAGTTTCAGAGGCCTTACCTCAGAGGGGTACGCGGGATTCGAACCCACAACCCCGAGTGCCGACACGTAGCCAGAACAGGAAGCGACCCAACGCCCAGAGCCACCGAGCCAACGGCGGTGAGACGTGTTTAACTTCTATTTGACCTGCCATCCAGCTGCGGCCAAAGGGAATGTCAAGCGCGAAAAACACTTTCCCGAGTGGGAGTCGAACTTGGGACCACTCGGTTCGGTGTTGCGCGCTCTACCAACTGAGCCACGACGCTCGATGACTGTATAGTGCGACGGGTTCGAGTTGTATTTGCCGCGTATCCTGCAGCCTCCAGCCAGGAGGACAGGGCAAATACAACTCGAACCCGTCGCACTGTACAGTCATCGTGGCGTCGTGGCTCAGTTGGTAGAGCGCGCAACACTGAACCGAGTGGTCCCAAGTTCGACTCCCACTCGGGAAAGTGTTTTTCGCGCTTGACATGCCCTTTGGCCGCAGCTGGATGGCAGGTCAAATAGAAGTTAAACACGTCTCACCGCCGTTGGCTCGGTGGCTCTGGGCGTTGGGTCGCTTCCTGTTCTGGCTACGTGTCGGCACTCGGGGTTGTGGGTTCGAATCCCGCGTACCCCTCTGAGGTAAGGCCTCTGAAACTGGGATCAGGAAGTCTAACGCTCTTGACACCGCTCGTACCTCTAGGGGTAGGCCAATGGTGGTACGGGGATCAAATCTGTCGAATTGCGCGATAGGATCGCAGTCAGCAAAGCGCCGGTTCCCATGGAACACCGAAGCAGTTGGCTGCCACAGGGGGTAAAAGCCCTGTGCCTGGCGGGAACCGCAACCTCCTTCGGGAGGTTTACTGCCGCAAAAATTTTCCATGTTTTCACGCCACCCTTTCAATTGCAGAGCAAAATTTGTTTCTGAACAGTTTTAAAAAATAATTGAAATAATTGTGATTATTTTGCGCAGTTCCAAGTTAATTTCTAATAATTTGGAATAAATAGAAATCATTCACAATAATTTACTAAAAATCCTATTTCATCATGTAATTGAGAGAATAATTTGGATCAGCTGTGCGTGTATTTTCTGGGGCATCCCCGAATTTAAAACGAATTCAAGTAAATTCACAAAAAGATCTCAATAATTTCAAAAAAAAAACTTCGCAATAAATTCAAAAAATTCAAAGCTAATTCAAAACGAATTCAATTCAATTCAGACAAATTCAATCCAAATTCACGAAATTTGTACACCGAATTCATAGTTGTTTATCCCTCGGCCGGACCAGACCGGACCAGCGCAATCGGCGTGCGCCACCTTGCGTCACAATCTGGTTGAGCCAGCAGGCACCCTGCCACGCCTACCACCCTACCCCACGCCACGCCACGCCACCCTGCGCGGCATCTCATTAGTGTGGGGTGTAACAAACAGCGGGCTTTGCTGGCTGCTGGCTGCTGGCCTGGCTGGCTGCACAGTGCAGGCTGCTGGGTGCTATAGGTGCAGGGTGCTTGGTGTTGGCTGCTGGCTGCTGTGAACAACTCAAAAAGTAGTTTCATGACGCAGACAGACTCGCGCTCTTTTGCTTGTCGCTGAGTTTTTATTCGGGTACCCGACAGGACTCAAACGGAGATCATCGTTTGTTCGACTCGATTTTGTCCGACACGACCAAAATTCGCGTTTTCGGCAAATGTCGAAAGATTTTGTCCGACATCGTTTTGTCCGACACGCCCGACCTGCAAATCGTGAATTTTTTTTTTTTTTTTTTTGTCCGACAGCGTTAAGCTCTGCTCGCCCCGGAGCCCGCCCCGCGGTAGCCGCGGCGCGGCAGGGGAGAAGAAAAGTACCAAGGAATAATAATAATTGCGCGCAAGAGAGACAAAGACTAAATTCCGTTGCCACCGCGTCTTTCTGCGAAAATTCTTACCGCCGTCCAACTTCCTTTTCCGCCGCCGTCGGAGACGCCAGCTCAGTGGTGCGGGGTGCGGGGGGGCCGCGCGGCCGGGTCCACCCCACTCTGAGCTCACTCGAGCACGGCGACGGCGCGGGGCTTAAGTAGAAGCAGCATGGCTACTATAACTTATGACGTCTCCCCGTCCGGCCCGGCCCCGCCCGGCCTTCGTCTCCTGCTCGTCGGCCTGTCCAGTGGCAGGGGCAGCCGCCGGCAGCTGCCCACACTTCCGCCCGGCTGAAAGGCGCCACTAATAGTAGTGGGGGGGCCGAGGCCGGGGCCGGGGTCCAGCTGCTGGTCCGTCACGCTCTCGAGGAGTGGCCGAGGCCGGGGCCGGGGCCGGGGCCGGGGCCGGGCCGGAGGAGCACGCGTGGTGCTGACACGACACGACACGGCCCGGCGGCGTGGAGCGACGCGGCAGGGCCCTGCGTCCTACGGCAAGTGACAGGCTGACAAATGTCTCGCCTCACCCCTCACCCTGGTGGGGCGGGGCGGGGCGGGGCGGGGCGGGGCGGGGCGGGGCGGATGGTGATTTTCGGGGCGGGGGGGCCGGGCCCGGGCGGGACGAGCACGCCACGCTACGACTCAGCGCGAGTGGCGAGCGCTGTTCGTTTGTCACGACACAAAAGGCGACGTGAGTGGCGCGCTCCCGCCCGGCCCTGCCCTGCCCTGCCGCTATGCTCGTGTTAGCTGAGCTCGCTGGGCTTAACTCTGTTTCATTCTGCAGCGCTGCGAGTAGTTTGTCATCGCTTCCTAACCCACCCGCGTGGGCTCTGTTCGTGAAGTTATAATAATGTCGACAGTTTCGATGATGAAAGAGTGCATGTAGCGGGTTTCAGTCTGTGTCGAGCTGGCTCTCATGAACAGCGCTCTTGTACATCTCTCGGCAGCCCGCAGCAGGCTAAGGGTTATATGGTATTATTTCGCGAATGCGACAAGGTTCGCAGTGTCCGAACGTGTTCACCTCATCTAATGTTGATGAGTATGAAGTTGAGCGGAGGGCCCTTTACCACTCCGGGCGTTTGTTATAGCGACAGAACTTTTTCAATCGAAAGCACGTCCATTAGCGTTTCGCTTTAAATTGTGAAATTACATCTCCTTCGTCACCTGACTTTTCATGCATTTTCTCAAATATATTATGTTTAAAATGTTTATGTTTCGTCAGGAGCTTACAACTCCAGACGTTTTCTTTTATACCACTCTCAGTATTCTAATCGCAAACAGGTACGTTCTTTTACTATTTTAATACTGTGATACTAAAAAAGTAGGCCTGGAGTGGTAAGCTAACCGCACTCTTAGTCTCTTGCGAAGAACCTCTCTTCGTAACGTACAAAGTATTTGAAATCTTTGTAATACGAACAAATTCTTTGTATTACGAAGACTTTTCTGTTTGTAATATGAAACCTTGGTTGTATTACAAATCGCTTCGTGTTCGTAATGAAGAAAATTAGTTTGTAATATGGCGGTTCCAAATCCTTTGTACGTTACACACTGTTTAAAAATATCTAATACGAACACGAAGCGATTTGTAATACAAACAAGGTTTCATATTACAAACCGACAAGTCTTCGTAGTACAAAGAATTTGTTCGTATTACAAAGATTTCAAATCCTTTGTACGTTACGAAGAGAGGTTCTTCGTAAGAGACTAAAGAGTGCGAGCCTACCTGCTAGAGACTGAGGGATCACGGGGCCTGCGCGTGGGGACGCCTGGGACGCCCGGATCTCCCGCAAAAAGTCGTCATTTGAACCGGCTAAAATGATGTGCGGCCATGGCGGGCTGCTGCGAGCTTGCGAGTTCAGCGAATCGGAGTCGGGGCAAGACTTCCTAGAGGAGCACGAGAAGAGCTTGGCTTATGGCTCTCATTCTCTCATCCCCGCCTCCCGCCCCGGGCGGGGACTACTCGGCTCTTTGCTGGGTGATGTATCGGGTGTAGCTCCCCGAACCGCGAAGACGTAGGTGTAGCATAGCTCTAAAGCTTGTGCTGCCGGTCCTATGCCTCCAGTATCGAGGTCTGCTGTACTTTTTTATCAGCCATGAGAATCGCGGCTTCAATGGAAGAGAAAAAGGAAAAGCACCGTGTTGCCTTTTGCCTTCAAGTGGCGGGGCGTGGCGGGGCGTGGCGGGGCGTGGTGGGGCGTGGTGGGGCGTGGTGGGGCGTGGCGAGGTGTGGTGGGGCGTGGCGCGTGGCGAGGCGCCGCGGGCTTCTTTGGTACCGCATGATGGAATAGTCTCTCTCTTACTGCTGGAGCGAGCAGTGCGGGGCGGGGCGGGGCGGGGCGGGGCGGGGCGGGGCGGGGCGGGGCGGGGCGGGGCGGCCGCGGAGAGCGAGTGCAGATAGGTTTAGGGCGGGGCGCGAGGTGAGGTGGGGCCCAGCCTCGCACAGCCAGCCCCGTCTGTCTCAGCAAACTTATTCAGTCCGAAAGTTTTCTGGGGCCTTTTCGATTTGTGGACTGGCGTGTGGGGGCTCCTCTGTGCCCCAAGGGTACGAGGGTGGGTTAGGCTTAGGTCAGAGGTAGAACGGGTTGGGAGGGGGGCTGCGAGGGGAGGCGAAGGGCCCCTCGCACGGGCCGCTCCTACTCGCTCCTGCATTCTGATTCCGAATATCGCTCTCGTGCCTGCGTCCTTGTCGCACTCACGGGACCCCGCCATCCCCAACATGGGGCACCGCCATAGGTGCGACAAGGACGGAGGCACGGGAGCGATCTTCGGAATCAGCCTGCTGCCGCCGCCGCCCCAGCCGCTCCATTCTGGTCGCTTCTGCCACTCCTGCCGCTCCAGCCACTCTAACCAAATCCAGTCGCTCCTGCGGCTGCTGCCGCTCCTGCCGCTCCTGCCGCTCCAGCCAGTTTAGCAAAGGAGGCGCGAACGTGCGAGCGGGGCGTGCCAGTAAGTGGCAGTGATTGCTCGCGACTTTGGTTGCCAAGCGAAACGGAATCCCGGACAAACAAGCGGCTGGGGCTGCGGTGCTGCGGGGCGTGGCGCGGCGCGGCGTGGCGTGGCGGGGTGGGCCAGCGCGCGCAGTGGAGTCCCAATCTACCCCGCTGATTGCACCCGCCTAGCACGGCCCTGGCCCGCTCCGGCTCGCCGCGCGCCCGGCCGCGCCTGCCTCCGGTGGATGGAAAAATAGTACACACGGCCGCGACTCTCATTTCCCTGATAGGATCTTTTATAGCTGCGGAATGGGTGAGGAAGGAAGTGGAGGTTTGAGGGAGGGGGCCACTTTATTTTTCGCTTGCCATTCTTTTTCTTATTCTTTTTCCTTTTTTTCCGTACGCTAAAGCGGCACGCTTGCTGCTTGATTTGCTCCTCTACCGATCGTCCTTTATATGAAACCTACGCACTTCTGCCTCACCCCAACGCTCATCATGCTAGGCTAGAGGTGCGCTACGGGCGGGCGGGGCACAAACCCCAGAGTGCCGCCGGGGCGCTGCCGCCCAAGCGACAGGCCCGACACGCCTCCGTCTCGTCGTCAACCGGTAAGAGAAGGCGGGGCACATTAGCTCGGCACTGCAAGATGCTTGCAAAGAATCGGTTCGGATTGCAAACTATTTTCTTTGTAAGTTGCAAAGAATTTTGAAGCATTGTATTGCGAACTGATTCTTCGTAAGCTTACGAACTATTTCTTTGCAATACAAACAAATAGTTTGTGAAAATTCTAGTAGCTTGCAAATAAGTTCTTTGTAATACGTACAAATTCTTCTTAATACGAATATTAAAATTTCTTCGCAACGTTGCAAAGAATTTAGTTTGCAAGCATTTTACAGTGGGATATTTTGATTTGCTCAAGATCCGAAACCATCTGACATAGAATGATCGGCCGTATGCAGTAAAGTACGGTGTGAACTGTATACCTGGTACAGTGAAATAACGGTTTCAAACTGTCAAATAATTGACGATTGACGGTACAAAATCGTTGCAATAACCGTGTTTTTTTTCTGAAGTCGATAGAAGTCAGTAAAGTCAAAATTTCGCAAATAAGACATTTTTGTAATTTCTTTGAAATGTCACATAAGTCAATAGTGGTCTGCTCTGTCCCAATGGCCACCTGTTCACCTCGACTGATTTCTCTTTTGTTTTCTTCTTTAGTATTTTGGGATTCAATTCAAAACCTTTTCTTGCTAAATGTGTCGTCAGAAACAATCTATCGACCAGCCACCTGATCGATTTGCTATCGCAACTCAGCTCGCTTTAAATATGGCAAACTTAAAAGAAAGGTAATCTTACTTTTAGCGGCTTTCTGTGCCCACTTTCCCTTAAAATTTTTTGAGCAGCAGCAGACATGTTCTGTAATTTTTCAATTACTTGATACCATCATGAAGAATGCGTCCATGCTCAATGTGTCAGTTTTTTTCGCATCTGAACACCATTTGACATGCACCCCGTGTCCCAATGTGCCTCTCCTTCCCATATAGGGTGACTGGACCGACACAGAGGCCGAGCAGCCCCACTGCCCTCGCCGTCCATACATCCTGACAGTTTTCAAAGTGGCGCACGACGATTCCGTACATGTATCCAACCATGCTAGAGAGCGGTCTTTGAAGTTGTCGGCAGATTTCAGATGCAAGCAGCCTGGTGGGCCTCTTCTGGCGAGCAAACCAGCCCGTTGCGCGTATCTGGCTTATGCTGTTTTCTCCGGCCCGCACGAGGCCTCGATCCCCACCCCGCCCCACCCTGCCCCGCCCTGCCCCGCCCTGCCCCGCCCTGCCCCGCCCCGCCCTGCCCCGCCCCGCCCCACCGCAAGCACCCACTACCCGTCACAAACCCGCACCGCACACATGCCCTCCTGGATAAGAGGATGGGGACACGGCAGACCTTCGCCTTCGCTTCTTTTTCTTTTCTTCCTCGGGCTTTCTAGCACTCTACCCCGCCCGCCTCGGGGACGGCTGGTGGTGGGCAGGGGGAGGGGCAGGACGGCCAGGCCATGAGGTCACCCTACACAGCGGTATCGTGTTTCGATGATGCTCCTGTGGCTGCCGCTGCTGCTCATCCTGCTTCTGCTGCTGCTTCTGCTGCTGCTTCTGCTACTGCGTCTGCTACTGCGTCTGCTCTGCTTCTGCTACTTCTGCTGCTGCTGCTGCTGCCGATAGCCTGCCCCCTGGGGCGACAAGCTCACCACAGTACAGATTCGCCGGCGACCGCCCGGCTGAGGTGAGGCGGGCCGGTGTAGAGGGAAGTGTGCCTGGGCCTGGGGTGAGGTGGGATGGGATGGGCGCAGGAGCGCCGGAGGATCGTTATGCCCGTTATGCTTGGAATTGTAACCACACAATCCCGGTGCTCGGGTGCTGTTTGCTTGTTATTTCCCCCATAAGAGAACTCGGCCCCACCCTGCCTGGCCAGCCCACACGTGAACGTGCCGGCCGCCCCCCCCCTCCTCCTGTCCCGCCCCGCCCGGCCACACGTGCTCAGGTCCAACATTTGCAATTATTGGCTGGCGGGATAAATTTGAAATTTAGATTCGAATTTGAAACGCTCAGGACCGTCAGAGAGCGCAGCGGGAGACAGATGGGAGGATATGCCGTGGTGAGTGGGAGGTGAGATGTGGCTACATCATCAGAACCGACTTTTGTAGCATTTGGCCCGGTAATTTACCGCGTGCCGCACTTATCGCAACACTCACGACTCACGGTTTTAACGAAGGTTTTTTTCTGAGTCTTCCATGTGCTGCGCTCCGCCCTCACGGATCTGAGTAACGGCCATACATCGCACCGGTCAGGTCAGGACCGGCCCGCCTGTAGACGAGGGGATAGGCAGACCCGCCGTACACCGGGGAGCACCGGTACTGCCTACCTCACAGGCGGGCCCACCCTCGCTCTGCCTCTCAACCTCGTAGCAGCGCTGCTTGGGCTTATGGCTGTCAACCAAAAAGTATCCTCACGGGTCAAAAGTACCTCCCGGCGGCGGGGGAGGGGGGGGGTCACACAGCGCAGAGCGGGACACACATGATTACCGTTGTGTGCGCTGGACCCACTGCACCCGCCCACAAGGCCGCCTAAAATAACAAACCGCGAGTTCGATTGGGGGGAAAACATGGGGTGGGGTGGGGTGGGGGGGTTGGGGGGGTTGGGGCGGCATACGGTCTGAATCGAAACAGATACAGGCAGCCAGGCAAAATCGGATCTGGTCAGCCACGCGTTCTCTCGTCATTGTGGAGCTCCCGTTCCCTCCACTCCCAGCGAGTGGTGTTGTTCGGTTCGGCCGGCAGTATGCAGCCTGACAGCAGGGGGCAGGAGGGGTAGGGGGTGCCACACGGTGCCTGGCACCAGCGGCCTGCATCAACCCTCCAGCCCCCCTCGACATGCAAGCGTCCCCATCTGCGAGCTCCCGCCGGCCCGGCGGTGCACACCATTACTGTCTAGCCACCCCTACCCTCTCCGCCTCTTTCTGCTCCCCGTACATTTTCTCCGCCCTCCCTCTCCGCCCCCTCAGCTCGTAGCGATTATCACACTGGTTATATATCAGAACCCAGGACATGGCGCATTGTGTTTTCTCTGTGCAGAGCGGGAAGGACACACTGGGCAAAGTAAGAAGAAACATGACCCGACTCCGGCCGAAAACAATCTCGGAAACTAATTTGTTTGCTGGAATTAGAGGAGAACGTTAATTTGTATCTGATTGGTTGAGTCTGTGTAAGAAAACCCGCGAGCCAAACACGCGCTGAGAGCAATAAGGCTCCCATGAATCACACGGCTGCTTTGCCGGTCCAAGCTCACTTCTGTTTGAGTCTCATATTTTTTCCAACATTAACTGCCGGCGTTCCTGCAGCCGAGGCGCCCTTTTGTCGTGTCGCAGCTGCGACAGTGCGCGCCTAGCGTTACCCTTATCGTGACGCAGCTGGGGGACGTGAGGCGAGGCGGGGAGGCCGACCGGGGCCCGGGCTGCCCTTTGAGGCGCCCCGTCACACGACTCTCTCTATCTCTCTCTCTCTTCCAGACACGAGGCCTCAGCGCGAAGGTCGGCTTGGGGTCTCAGCTCTATAAGCCCCAACATGACGATGCGGTTGCGCCGTCGTGTCACAGGTGACAGCCGTTCAATTTTGAACTGATCAAGCAGCACCGTCACACAGCAGCATCGCAGTGTCCGACTCGTGGCAGCGCCAGACGACCGATTCCGAAGATCGTTTTCATACGTCCTGTCCTCGTCGCACTACCGTAGCCAGCATGTAGGGCACCGCGGTGGGTGCAACAAGGACAGAGCGACGAGACCGATCTTCTGAATCAGTCGGCAGACCGAGTGCGGCCCACCTCACTCCGCCCCGCCAAGCCACGCCCCCGGCAGTATCGGACACTCGGTGCGCGCGCCGCGCGCGTCGTGAAATGTGTATTGCGGGAGAACGTAACTTACGCTGTTACGGCACACACAAACAGAGCCCCGCGCCACCACCGCTATTTGTAGCGTGACGTTTGGGTTACGCCTCTCTGGGAATAGCGTCGTTCAGCTGGCAGCTGGCAGGTTGGCCTGCTGGCCGGCTGTCCGTCGGCGCGTAACGACAAAGTCACCGCAGTAAAACGCATAGCGCAGGACGCGACTACCACTGCTGGCGGGGCGCAGGGCGGGGCTGGGCGGGGCAGGGCGGGGCAGGGCGGGGCAGGGCGGGGCAGGGCGGGGCAGGGCGGGGCAGGGCGGGGCAGGGCGGGGCAGGGCGGGGCAGGGCGGGGCAGGGCGGGGCAGGGCGGGGCAGGGCGGGGCAGGGCGGGGCGGGGCGGGGCAGGGCGGGGCAGGGCGGGGCAGGGCGGGGCAGGGCGGGGCGCAGGGCGGGGCAGGGCGGGGCAGGGCTGGGCGCAGGGCGGGGCAGGGCGGGGCAGGGCGGGGCAGGGCGGGGCAGGGCTGGGCGCAGGGCGGGACAGGGCGGGGCAGGGCGGCGCAGGGCGGGGCAGGGCGGGGCAGGGCGGGGCAGGGCGGGGCAGGGCGGGGCAGGGCGGGGCGCAGGGCGGGGCAGGGCGTGCTACGCGCTGCGCGCGGCGTACCCCACCGGCCCGGTCGGGCACAGAGATACGGCCCTGCGCCGCGACTCCTCCCCCCCCTCCTGTCCCCCGCCTGCCCCCCCCCCTCCCCCTCTCCCACTCGCAGCTGCTCGCGCAGATGTGGCGCCGCCGCCCGCGCCCTCCTGGGGGACAAGGATGATGCGGTCCTCGGGGGCGTAGGCAGCAGCGCTGCGTGGCGGGGTTGGGGGGGGGGGGGGGGAGCACGGAGGGGGAGGTAGTGTTCTGCAACAAGTAGGGTGGGGTAACTCCTCCCCCTCCACCCCTCCACCCCCGCCTCGAGGCGCCAGCAGAGCAGGCTTCATCGCTTGCCAAGCCCAACCTAATCTCGAGCGCGCGAGCGCACGCCTCGTGACAACATTTTTTTTTCTGCTGTTTCCTTTCCTACTTGTGTTGTCAGGTGAGGAGGGATTTTTCACAGACGCATGCGGAGAGGGGTGGAGGTTTGCCGGGGGAGTCATGGAGAATGGCTGGCGGAGAGGCATCATACGCGCTCGAGCGGGCCGTACTCGGTGACCGAGGTGCGAGAGAGAGCGTTTCTTTCAGGATTGCTTATGACGCACGCGGATTGATTTAGAAGTTCAAAAGCTTTAACTTGTACGTTGAGGGCATTAGAGGAACACAATCCCTGCAACACGGAAGGAAAGATTGCCTTATCTTGGGAGCTATGCTATTAAGTTGGTTTATGACACTTGCTGTCTCTCTCTAGCTCCGGTCGTGGAGTGCACTACATCACTTCTCTTTGTATTTTAAGCTCCTCAGGGACCATTTTGAATATTTTGAACTACATATCGTCCATCTATGGACGTTAAGGATTAGAAATCTGCAATCCGTATGTTTGTAAGTGAAAGGATGCGCTCTCTGTGTCATCAAGTAGAGGAGGGTAGCGCCACCGACAGATACCTCTCCAGTACTCTGTCCTTCTCCATGGGGGGAGTGGCAGAGCGGTGGCAAGGGGTACTGGAGGGGGGGGGGGTGAGTAGCAGACGCTCGCTGCTGCACCATCAGGCCCGCGCTGGCCAGCTCGCTGGTAAGTGGCTTTACAAAAGGGGCACATTGTTAGAAGTTCACCAAGCACATCTCTAGTAAACCTACAAAGGAATTCGATTTCCTTGTATTACGATGCACTGCTTTGTACTACAATGGGATTGCTGTGTGAGCTCCTAGAGACTGCCCTTTGTCTTCGCAATACAAAGCGGTGCTTTGTAGGCTTCAAAGTCAGACTCTTGACATTACAGTGGCGCCATTTTCTCCGCAGCTTCCAAAGCAAATCCTTTGTAATGTAAAGCGATGCTCCGGAGACTTTTAGCAGTGCATAATGAGTTGAAATAATCGGCTTGACAACAGGAGCAGCAGCACTAAGGGCGGGGTGGGGTTGGGCGGGCGGGGCGGGCGGGGAGGGCGGAGCGGGGCAGGGCGGGTGGGGCGAGGTTGCCCATCCGGAGAGGGATCTCGTTTCGAGAGGACCGCTCCGCCCGCCAGCTCACAGGGCCGCGCACAACGCGTGGGTCCGGGTCGGGCGGGATGCGGCGCTGAGGTGCGGAGGTGGGGTAGGGCGCGGTGGGGTAGCGTGGGGTCGGGTGGAGTGGGGTGGGGCATGGCGGGGTGCGACAGGGCGGGGCCACTTTCCGATGCCTTATCCCAGCGAGCATCGCGCGGCACAATGAGGGGAAAGAGATAAAGCGCCCGACAGACAAAACGGGACGAGCGTGGGCGGTCTGTGTCCGTCTGTCTGTCGATGTGTGTGTGGGGGTGTGCGCGCGCCTTTGTATTTCTCCGTGTGTGAGTGAGCACGTCTGTGTGTGTGTCTGTAAACATGTCTATGTGTACGTGTGTGCATGTGTGTGCACGTTTGCGTGTGAGTACGTGCCATGCCAGAGCTCCCATTCATGTAACGGACACGGCGTGTCCCGCTGGACTGGACCGCGAGGCGCTTCGAGTCCCCCGCGAGCCCCGCAGCAGCGTTCGCGACCTTGATAGCGGCCGCGCGTCTGGCGAAAGCAAGCCTCCGTGCAATGACTAGTCAGACTTTGTAAACTTCAAAGCACCGCTTTGTTTTAAAAAGTCCAAGGGTGGATGCTTCACAGCCGACAAGGCAAATTCTTGGTAGTGCAAAGCAGTACTTCAAATCGAATTCTTTGCTTAAAAATAGTGCCTTGTCCGGCCTTGTCTAAACTTCTAACAGTGTGCGGTACCGGTATTACCCAGTCGGCCGGGCACAGGCCCTCCGGCCATCGCGGTACGCATGCACTCCTCTTCTTTTTGGGGCCGGAGGTGATCCCCCACCTGATGCTCTCGGGTGGCCCCAGGCGGACCGAGGCCGGACCCCCCAGATCACATCTGGGCTCCTCAAACATCAGCCCTCCGGCACCCATGAAATCCCTGGAACCCTCCACAGCCCCAAACTGCGCTCTGCAGAGGTGCGGCATTCACTAATTGTGGAGGCCATCAACCCTCCTGATATCGCGCGGCGGAGACTCGGCGGAGCATTGTCTATATAGTCCCGAGGCCCACCCCGCGGTTGAATATTTCAAGCCTCCCGAACATTTCTCCACTTGAGGAGGCAGCAGCCGGCGCCCTCTCTCTCTCTGCTGGGTCGTTTACTTTGCGGAGACCGGCCCCCTGCTGCGCCGATCCCGGTCCTGGACTCCCCGTTCCCCGCAGCACCTACCCCTAGAGGGCGCCCCCCCCACCCCCCCTGCAGTCGTCCCAGGCGTGTGGTGTCTGATGTCTTGCGGACCCTGGCCGGGCCAGCCGCCAGCCGAGCCCCCAGGGCCGGGACCTATCCGCGACGGTGCCCCTATATAGCCCATCTCCGGCCGCCGCCCGGGCCCCGGGCAGCCCCGGGCCCGCCTCGCCTCGCGCCCGCCTCCAGGACAAACTTTGACATAACTTCGATACGAAGCGCGCGAGCTGTCCTCCGAAAAACTTGTAGCGGCAGACGCACTGCTGCCTCTCCCTCCCTCCGTCCCGACCAGCCCGGCGCGCCGCGGCGGCCAGGTCCTCTTGTACGCCTGTTCTTTCTCCCCCACCACTCCCCCCTATCCCCTGGATCGCCTACCAGGAGAAGAGCAGACTGTTTTTCATTTGGCATTGAAACCGCTACCATTCCTGGCAATCTGGCAATAGGCCCCGACTGGCAATGGGACGAAACTAATGCTACTCCATTGGCAGTGAGCCGCTCAAGGTTAACCTGATGACCGTCGCCAAAGTTCGGCGCGATGATCAAACCATAATGTCATCACCGCGAAATTTGGCGCAGCGTCGATCAGCAGGGCGAGGCGGGGAGCAGATCCGCCCCGCCCTGTACTGCTGCATAAGAAGGCAGTTGAAATTTTAATCTTGTTGTCCGACCGGAGGGTGACAGGACAGTGGCGCCACGACACGCTCCACGTGCCTCGCCCGGCACCCCGCCCCGCCCCGCCCCACCCCGCCCCGTCCCACCCTACCCCGCCCCACTTGACAGACAGGAGTCTTTTCGGACTGGACCCATCGCTTGTCGCGCCTTAGCATGCAAATATACGCGAGCCGGCGCGGCGGCCTGGCCCGGGCAGGTCGGAGCGTCCTAACCACCTCCCCTCCCCCTCCCTCATTCCACTGGCCTAATCCGGTCCAGTAGTCCAGCTCCGGTTGGGGCCCGGTTTAGAGCCCCAAGAGCTCCCGCTCTGAGACTAGCTTGAATTGGTGGTTTCTGGGAGCTCCAAACTTTCCAGTCTCCTCTTCCCCACCTCCCGCCTCTCCACCCCATGCCCTACGCCTCTGACGCCGCGAGGGAAAGGAGGATTGGGGGAGGGGGGGGGGCGGCTTTCGGTACCGACTACTTTCCGCACGGGCCGCCACAGAGCGCTCTCCCCCTCCACCTCACCTCGCGGCTAAGATTTCTGTCGGCGGTCGTAAAACCAACACCTTCTTCGCCCCTCGCCCCTTCCCCAGAGCCAACTTCACGCTCTCCTCACACCGTCCTTGGCGGGTGCTAGTCGTTTCCATGCAAATTACACGGAATCGAATCGACGTCATCCCGGTAACCAGACCTGCTCGGTCGTAGAGGGGTCCGCTCAAGCCAGCGCCAGCAGGAACTCACCTGAAAAAAAATAATCACTTTTTGTCTTCTTGGGGGGGGGGGGGGGGAGGAGACCATGACGGTATTCCGCAGCGAGTATGACCAGCGCCGCGTCTACGAAAAGTCTGCTTGCAACAAGTAAGTCACCCCAACCTACAACTCCAAACTCTCAACTTTCCGATCCACTGCGTGGCCAGCTAAGCCCGGCAGATGGCGGGGGCGGGATCGGGATCGGCAGTCGAGTAGTTCGGGTCGAGTAGTCGGCGAGGACTCGCTGCGCTGCCCGGGCCCGGGCACGTCACCACCCCGGCGGCCTCGCAGCGCCTCGCCTCCTGAGCCACAAACTTCTTTGCGGTTTTGGTGGTGGCCTTCTCCTATTGCTGGGTATAGAGGAGGAAAGCAGCACCAGACCAGACCCACAAACCCGCTTGATATGGCGGGGGGGGGGGGATATGGTGAGCCCGCTGCTGACCGTTGCACAGGCCTCGCCACACCAACGTACCGGCACCGGCCACACGACACTATCGGCTGCATTGCGGTGCCACGAGGACCAACGTGGCCACCACCCCGTTACCCCGATACCCCGCTACCCCGCTACCCCGCTACCCCCGCCGCTCCCTCATGACCGCTGTCACTGGATTTGGATAATGACGGCGGCGTGAACACGGCTGGTGGAGCAGGGCGTGTCGCCGGGGTGCACTGCAGAGCGCTCCAGGGGATGCAAGTGAGGCCTCCTATACGCTCGAGTGCGACAGGGAGGGCAGCAGTCGCTGTCTCTATCGCGCTTATGTAACGAGGACGAGGACGAGCCACCTCCCTTCGGACGATCTGTGGAATTAGTCGCCTGAAGAGCTCTCTCCTTGCTCCGTCTCTCTTGCTCCCTCACGGCGCGTTCTATGAGTGCGGCAGAGAGAGAGGGGGAAGAGAGAGAGAGAGAGAGAGAGAGAGAGAGAGAGAGAGAGAGAGAGGGATAGCGGTGGTCCTCTTTGCATCAGTCTGTTGTGCTGCAGCGCGTTACACTAGGGCAGCCCTCGTATCCCGCTGGCCCCTGATATGCGCGATGCGGCCAGCGGAGGTAACAACTACTAAGCCCTTTATACCAAATGTAAAAGTTCAAAATACTCAGGAGCGATCGGCAGACCTATCTCTGATGCGGCTCGGCCAACACTTAAATTACGTGTTTTCCACTTTTCCAATCCAAAAATCTGCTCAGTCGTGCAGCACACTGACCCTAAGCTATACCGGGGAAGTACACCAAAGTTGTTGCGGTTTTGTGGTGACAGTCGATATGCAGAGCAGCGCACCAACGTCGACTCGCTGTAGCTGGGCTAGCATCGCATCGCTAGCACTGCGTCGGTCGTCCGTTATTTTGCCATCGTTGATATTTGAATGTCCAAAGTTTCAGCAGTCATTTGGACAGTCAGAGAGTTCTCTCGAGTCCACGTCTTCACCTTATTGCCTTTTTGTGCGACTCTCAGAATAGGAGCCGGTGCCTAAGTAATTACTTAAGATGAACGGATGAATAAAACTGATCATCACCGGCGTGAGTAATTAGGCACATCTTTGCAATGGCATCTCCTTTGATGTCTACCCTATTTCTGCTGCCATGCCAGAGTACAGGAGAGGGGGAGCTGCTGCCGTGCCGGGGGAGTAAAGTGAAAGCTGGGAGGTGGAGATGCCGTGCGGGACTCGAGTTGCTGGGGCGGTGGTGAGGCTGGGGGCGGGGGGTGGGTTCTGCGGTGGGGGCTGATAGGCGAGGGGGCTGAAGCGGGGGCTGGGGATGATGTGGAGGACTTTTTAGTTGACTAGGACACGCTCCCCTCCCGCCCCCTCCACTCGACACCTCGCCACACGCCACCTTTACGTCTACAACGTTGCCGCATTCCCGTTTACTCTGCGCGCCCTGATGTGAATCTGCTGACGCGAGTTGACTCCTAACCACTGCTTCTCGCCCCGCCCCGCCCCGCCCCGCCCCGCCCCGCCCCACCCCGCCGCGGGCCCACCGCGCCCGCCGCGTTCCTATCGAGTCGCGCCCGCCGCCGCACCAATTCTGGCGAAATTCGAAACTATCGGCGGTGCTCGAGGCTGTACTTGCGGCTGCGCCCGGTGTCTAGCCCCGCTATTGGAGGAGCTGCCGGTGGCCGCGGGGCCGGCCGGGGCCGGGACGCCCCCAGGAGGAGCGGGGGCGCGTGCGCGTTGCCGGAGGTGGAGGGAATTACCTAAGCATTAGCATAACACTCTTGTGCTCTGGTTGCGGCAGGGGTTGAGGGCCACGCAACCCACGTCTCCCTTCCTTGCCCGAGCCTTGGCGTTTGTTTTGGCGCTGCCATAGCGACGGCGGCGCCACCGCGCGGTGCAATCGCAATGCTAATACGCGAGTGGCGGTGCCCGCTGGGCCGGGCCGTGTCGCAGGGCAGGGCACTGCGCTAATCAATTCTCAAGGCGGGACAGCGGGCGCAGTGCGCGGGGCGCGGGGGCCTAGTGTAACGAAGCGGTTCGAACAACAGAACAAAAAGTGCAAACTCACTTATTGCCTCCCTCCCTCCCCCCCTCCGCCTCGTCCAGCACTCTCTCACTCTCACAGGAGAGACACGCCTCCTGTCATGTCAGCTGTTGCGGCAGCGCGGCCGCCTGCCCGGCGGACCCCCGGCCCCTCAGCGCAGATGCGACGCTAACTTTTTAACAGGAGCGCGGGAGCCCCTCTGCCCCCAACTGCCTCGCCCTTTCTCTGCGCAGGAGGGGGCATGTCGTGTCGTGGCGTAGCGTGGCGGGCGGGAGTGACGGCGGCGCCCTGGCGGCCCTGGCCTGGGGCCTGGGGCCTGTCGAGGCGCGGCGGGGAACAGGAACGGGACCGGGGGCCCAAACTTTTCCAGGCGCATGCCCCCGCCCGCAACACAGCACAGCACAACCCTCCTGCGCCCGACCCCTTCCTCCGAGCTCACACCTCTACCTCCCCCCCCCCCCGGGCCTTGTTACGGCCGGGTCAGTGCGGTACGGCTCAGCGATCGAGCCTAAGGAGCAGGGGCTGGGGGGTGAGCTGCCCTGCCCTGGCCTGTTCTGCCGAGGGTTGTGGAGAAGCTACAGTGCCCCCGAGGCTCGTAGAGCGCCCTCGTGATCAGACACCCCCTTCCACCCCCCCCCCTGACAGGCCGCCTGTTACCCCGGTGACCCGTCCTCTCCTGGCCTGGGCTGCTCGCTTGGACTCATGGAGGACTGGAAACTACTCCCTTCTTTGGCTCGTCCAGTTTCATAACGAAAGGTGCATGTTATTATTTACGCACACAATGGCAAGTACTTTATCCAGTACGAATGAATTGTCTCAAAATTTTGAAAAAGAGATGAAATAAATATGTACTAATTCGTGCCCAAAATTGTGTGGAAAAAAAAACACATTATAGAATAATGTACATACATCTGCTGTTCAAATTTGCAAATAACTTTGCACGTGTTATTCTGTCGAGAGGGGGCGGGGGGTCACTTCGAAAAATCATTGAACAGACCCCAAAAAATGATTTCAAAAAGTCAAAAAAGGAAAAAAAATCAAAATTAAGTTACCAAAAAAAATCCGAAAAATCAAGCACAAACGACCAAAAACTGAGAAAAACGGAAACAAGACAAGAATCAAAACAAATATTTTGTTTAAAAAAATATGGACAATTTCGTTGTTCTCTTAAAAATTAAAAGAAAAATCAAAATCAAAATTCAAAAAAATCAAAAATTATTAAAAATAAATTTTTTTTTTGTTCACAATTCGTATGAATGATCCCCCCCCCCCTTCGCATTCTGTTCACTATCAAATAAAGAAAAGAGTACGAGAACATTTTAGTGACGACACTCACTCTTCGGACGATAGGGCAGCAGCAGCGGTTGGCCCGACGCGCCTGGCGCGCTCCAGTCAGACAGACAGGGCTCATTCAGTTTGTCAATTACTGTAGCAGGGAGCCTTGACCCCGCCCCTACCCGCCGAGGTGTGCTCGGTTGAAGGGGTCTCTCCACGCCCCGAGCCTCTCCTCCCCTCTCTCCCAAAGGCCTCCAAAGTGCCAGACTGCCGCTGCTGACTTCAACTAACAAAGCGACTGTCAACAAACTTTACAGCGCAGTGCACGCAGTATTTCCGAGGGGCAGGGCGGGGTGGCGGGGTGGCGGGGAGGGCAGAGGCAGGGCGGTGTGCGTCTCGCGGGCGGCCGCGCCGGAGATGGTTAAAGGCGTTGGGTTAGAGGAGCGAGAGGGGCTTGGAACTGAACCAGTGCCAGGGGGAATGGCCAACTCCGAAGGCTGTGCGCGTCGTGGCGTGGCGCGGCCCCCGCTCGCTATCGGACAAAAACGTGCTGGTCTGTCCTTTTGGTTTTGCTCTTTGCTGCTGGTCTTTGTTCGCCGCGGAGAAGCACTGCAGCAGCACTGCTGGGAGAGACTTGCAGCGAGCTCGCCCCTCTCGCCCCGCCCCGCCCCGCCCCGCCCCGCCCCGCCCCATTTCACCCCATCCTCCTCACCCCGCCTCGCCTCTTCCCGTCCCGCCCTCAACTAGTGGTGCGGCTCAGTCGGGTCCGGACCGGGAGAGTTTCCGCCGCCAGCAGCAGCGCGCCTGATTGCATTCTTCTCCTGAAATTAAACCCCCCTTGCCTTCCCCCCTCCCAACGTCCCTCCAATCGGAGAACCCCCCCCCCTCCCCTCCATCCCCCCGGTCCTCCCTCCACGCCGCCCCGGGCCCAGTCAGAGAGCCAAAGACTTAGAGGGCGCGACGGCTGACGATAAGTAATTGACATCGACGACAACGACGGTGGCCCCGGGCCCGACCCACCGTCCCCGGCCAGGGCCCGGGCGGGGCGGGGCGGGGCGGGGCGGGGCGGGGCAGGGCGGGGCGGGGCCGGACAAATGAAGGGGAGTGCCTTCCGAAAGTCATCTGGAGGGAGATGTCCGGTCTGTAGACTGACTCCAAAGAGCGTCCAGCAATGCGGGCGTCCCTCTCCCGCTTACTCTAACTCCTTCTTCCCCTTCTCCACCTTCTCTCTCTCTCCCTCTTTCTCTCTCCCTCTCTCTCTCTCTCTCTCTCTCTCTCTCTCTCTCTCTCTCTCTCTCTCTCTCTCTCTCTGAGAGGGAAAGTAATTGCATCGACAAGGCTGCTTGAGCTTGAGCCCTTGCTGGGCGAGGTAGCTCTGCGCACCGGCCGGGACGGGACGGGAATGGGATGGAGGTTACGCGAATGTAATTTGAAAATGGCTCGCGCTGCCGCTGCTGCTGCTGCTGCTGCTGAGGCGGGGTGTGAGGAGCACTCCGTCACAGGGCACTTAGCCTGCCGTGCCGGGAGCTCCTAATGCCCCGTTATGTCCCATCTGCGGGCGGAGCCGAGCGAGGGGCGCGGCGGGGCGCGGCGGGGTGGGGCAAGGGGTCGGGGCCTGTGCAGTGGAGGCGGCTCCTCTGTGGAGCAGGGCAACGGGGCGCGCAGGCGAAGCTGCTGCACACATTGTTGCCAGAGGAGTAGGCGAAAGGTAGCCGAAACACATTGAGCATCAGAACTGGCGAAGTGCAGGTGCGCGCACGTGCCTTGCTTTCAATTGTATCATTAGACAGCAGGCGCTTGAAGCTACCTGTTTTACTCCGCTACTTGTAGGTGCCTTCTTCTCCGTCCAGGCAGGGCGCACGTTGGAGAGGCGCGCAACGGTCTAGGGTAGAAAGGCAAGCAGGAGCGGGGCTCAAGGAAATGGTGCAACAAAGCAAATCGTCTCAGCAAACATCTTTCGCTGCAATACCCCTCTATCCTGACGCTGCAGCTGCGCTACGGTCTCGACAAGCCCAGTGCAGTCGAGAACCGTGAGGGCCTGGCTCCTGGCTGCCCGCTGCCCACCACCACTGCGGGGGTTGGCAGCCCGAACATCAGCCCCGCCCACCCCGCCCCGCTTCACCCCGCCCTGCCCCACCCCGCCCCGCCCCGCCCCGCCCCATCGACACGCGGCCCGGCCGACCGCTTACGACCAAACAGCGGCAGCTCTCTGGGCTGCAGCCCGCTAGCCGTCGGTCAAACACAGTGTTCGTGACGTGCGCAAATATACGACCTCGGGTGCCGCCCCGCGCCCCGCCCCGCCCCGCCCCTCCGCTACGCCTCGCCACCCACCCCATGCCCGTCGCCAGGCTCCCCTCCCCCTCCCTCCCCCCGCCGCACCACGGGCCACTGCGCATCGAACTCCCGCTCCCCTGCCACAATGACAACTGGGAGGACGGGTGCGGAGGAGAGGGGGCATGGAGGGAGTGAAAGGTGCCGAGAGAGAGTGAGAGAGAAGATGATTATGACGTGTAAACACGTCAGACATGCCCTGCCGTCAAACGGCATGCTGACAATAAGGCAGTGCGAGGGCAGGCGTGCTGCGTGCCTCCGCTCGGGCAGGAAATAACCCGCTGTACTGTTAAAACTTGGCAAACAAAAAGCTCCGAATACAAACTAGCTAAAGGTCTTGAAACATTTGACAGCTTCACACCTTCAGAGTATTTCTTTGCTATAACATTAGTCAGCAGTTGGAAAAAGTTCACAAGTAAGTTTGAGAACATTTACGAAGTATTTTGTTTTCGCATTTGCGCGATGCTTTTAGCAACGTTTTTTGTTTGCAAGATTTTAAGGCGCTCCTTTTTAACACTGTGCCCTCACTCAACGTGCTGCTGGGTGGGGTGGGGCGTGAAACAGGGGACGCCTCCCTGGAGCAGCAGGGTGAAGCCAAGCCACTCTGTCTTTGTCGCGCACCCATGGGGTGGGCAGAGCCGGGCAGAGCCATCCGTAAGGAGCGGGAGGACGCTGCTACCAAATGCTGTGCGGAGCGGAGTCTCCGTGCTGTAGCCGTCCGTGGCATTCGTGTCCGTGTGTAAGATTAGAAATAAAAATCGCGTTGCACAGCCCTGACTACAGTTGTGCCCTTTTTGAATGCACGGTTGAGGTAAAGTCTGTTTTTTTGAGGAAAAAGGGAAAACTTTGAGGAACTTACGTAATTTGAGGGAAACCCCTCGGATTTTCAGGAAGGCTCCTCAAATAATCAGGGAAATCTCCACAAATTTTGAGGAGTAGACTTCCTCAAAATCGAAGGAGTTTTCTTGAAAGTATCCAAGGTCCTCAAAGTTTTCCCTTCACTGTGAGAAATCCTTGTACCGGTACGGGAAAATTTTCCATGAGAGGTCTTGTACAATTACGATTCATATTGTAAACTTTTTATAACTATGCGTATCAACTCAGAATCGATTGGTGAGCCAACAAAGTCGTTACGTGTAAAGTCGTACATGTACGAGATATGTTGTACATAGTGAATTACAAAATATATTGTACATCTACGGAAATATTTTTCACAGTGTTTTTCCTCAAAAAATCAGACATGATCGTTTTTACCGTGTAGAAATAAAAATCGCATTGCACAGCCTTGACAAAAGTTGTGCCCTTTTCGAGTGACGTAACGCATGAAGATATTTCCCCTCTTGTTTGCAGCTGGTACTTAGGGGCGCCATAGCACCCTTGCCCTGCTCCACCACAGAGCCTCGCCCTTCCCTCCCCTACCTGCCCACGCGTGTGTGCGCTTATTCCGTGACCTGCTCCCTCGCAAAGCGCGGGGTGTCTCCGCAGCCGCACCTTGGCCCAGGCCCGTCCCGACCGCGATACCCCTCGCGCTTTTGCTGGCCGGCTTATTGCTCCTAATCGACTGTCGGCGAATCAATGATGAGCCGACGGCGTGACGCGAAACGTCCTCTCCAGTCTTCTAGCTATAGCTCTCGATCCCCGGCCCGGACACACGACCAATTCCATCCGGCACCGCCCGCGCACAAAGACCCTGAGGTGGTCCACCACATATCTCCAAGGTTGCCACAACTCTGGAAAACCTTGAAAACCTGGAATACTCAGGGGAAAAAAATCGTATCAGAGAAATCAGGGAAAACTCAGGAAAATTTTTTAACAAATCAGGGAAAATTCGGAGAAACGTCGGTTATTTGGTGAAACATTCACAAAACACTAATTTTAGCCGAAATACAAGTGTTTTGCTTAACTCTCTTAACCAGAACACTATGTGTTTATAACTCAGGGAAATTTAATTGCAAAAGCTCTGGAAATCAGGGAAAACTCAGGGAAAACGGATATGAAAAATTTGTGGCAACCCTGATCTCTCTCTCTCTCTCTCTCTCTCTCTCTCTCTCTCTCTCTCTCTCTCTCTCTCTCTCTCTCTCTCTCTCTCTCTCTCTCTCCTTTCGCAGCCTTTCACAGCAGCTATTACTTACAATTCGCCTGTTGGCTGCCGCGCGGCTGCTACGTCCAGCTCAGCCACCCAGGCCGTCGGGGCTGGGCCTTGGCTAGTGCGAATTATTGATGACATGTCCCTCTGACCTCTGCACGCCTGTCGGTCTGTATTTGTCTGCCTGTTCGGCAGGGCGAATGCTTAATCATTCACGACGAGGCGGCCTTTACGTTTTAGGAAGTAAGACACGTCGTGCGAGAGCCAACGTGCGTCAGCGTGAGGCGGGGTCGGGTGGTTGCGGGTAGCGTACGCAACCCGCGCAACAACCTCTCAGGCAGGGACTGCGGCCAGTGATGTGCGGTCAGTGTGACCCTTGCGGGGGTTGGGGGTGGGGACCAGGTACGGTGCGGCTGCAGGTGGCTGCGATGGGGTGGAAGTGGCGGGCCTGGGGGGGAGGGGGGGGGAGAGGGGGTCCCCCCCCGGTGTGGTGCGGGCTGCTGGGCGCCGCCGCGCAGGCTGGACGTAACGGAAAGGGAAGTCCCCCTCCTCTCCTCTCCGTCCTAATGTTGGTGATTTACGGTTGACCCTGGCCCGGGCCGGGCCGGAGCGGAGCACAGGCAGCAGCACAGGCCTGCTGCTGGCCGCAGAGGGTGAGAGTCGTGAGGGTCTCGGGGCCGGGCGGGGCGGGGCGGGGCGGGGCGGGGCGGGGCGTCTCCCATTTCAGCACCCGAGGCTGATCTGGCCTGCCGTGCGGCCCGGTCGGTGGCGCGGCGGCGGTGTCCGGGGTCTCCGGGGCTGCCCAGCGTAATCACGGTGCTTTACTCTGCGGCCGGACCGGGCCGGACCGGGCCGGCACGCACCGGACGAGCCGCGTGGGAAGCGGCGGCCGACGGAGCGGGGCGGGGCGGGGCGGGGCCGAGAGTTTTCGGGTCACTCAGCTGGTGCGCCGGCGTAGCGGAAGGGGTGGTGACACCACCGCGAGCTTTACTGCTGATTATGAATGCGACATTTTTTTTTCTTTTTCTGAGGATGTGGTCTGCTGCACGCTCGAGGCAGGTATTTTTGACTTTATTATAAAAGTTCGGAGCTGTACCAGAGGACAACTTTGTATTAAAAATAAAAACAGGAATCACATACGTCATACTTGTTTGAAAAAGTTCTTTGCTTTAAAAAAAAAAGTCAGTAAAGTGGCCTGCATAAAATTATAGCTAGCTGCACGAATATACGCGCTGGTTTCTTTTTTCAACTGCTGCCGCCGTATGCGACTATCTCTGCAGGGCTGCCATCCTCTCTGTGATTCATGAAAGAGGCGCGAGGTCGTCCTTAATGAGGGCTAGGCCCTCTGCCTCTCGCAGTTAGGGTGAGGTAGGAGGGGGGGCCTAGGCTTGCGATTATTGGCAGCGAATTATTCGCACTAGCTGGCGGGTGCGGGACGGGGCGAGACGGACCCCGGATGAATTTCACATGAGGTGCTCTCGTGATGCTTGCGGAGCCGGTGTGGAGCCGGGCGGGGCGGGGCGGGGCGCGCAGCCCTCAGCAACTACGCCTCTGTCTCGGTATCTACCTCATTTGCATATTCATGTGAGGAGCGGAGGCAGCGGCGGGTGCACCCGTTCCCCCTCCCCCCCCCCAAAAAAAAAATGCTGAATAAGTTCTTGATCCAAGCACACGGTGATGGTGCTCCCACATCGTTAGGCGCCGGTCCGGTCCGGAATAAGGTACCGACAATAATTAATATTTTGCTCCAGACCATTGCCCCACCCGCGAGGTATCGACGCTTCCGTGCGGGGCGGTATAACTTGGGAGTGGCGGGCGGCAGCAGCTCTCATCCTCCCTGACGCGGAGGGGAGGCCGATCACGTTCGACGAGGCGCGATGCAATTGACCCCCTCCTCCCCCCCCCCCTGCCCTCGCGCCGCTGCGCCGGCTCGAACCGCGAGGAAAGTTTTGGCGCCCGAGTACCTGAGTGCGTCTGCCTTGGCGCCTGCCCATGCGTGTGCATGTACACTGTTAAACCTAGTGTGCAACTGCGTTCAACACTTGGAAGTGTACAACTCCCTTACTATCACATGCGAGTGTTCAGATCAACAGATGTACAATAGCAACTGTTCAACGCATTGGCTGTGCAGTGATTGTAGCGCACGAAGAGAACGCTCGAACTCACTCTCCGTTTTTGTGGTGGGAAATAATCATTCTAAGCTGAGCTCACAGTACCCATAGTGCAAAGTTTAATGATATGTGCCGCGTGCACACTCACTCCAAACGCACCATTCATTCATATGCACACAAATAGTGTGTAGTGATGTGCGAATAGTTCGAAACCGAATCGAATCGAATCAAGGTAGATTCGATTCGATTCGAATCCGAATTAAATTTCTAAAATCTCGAATTCGAATTAATACCGCTACAATACAGCATTTTTCGGAAAAATACGTCACTTTTTCACTAATTTAATCAGAATTTGATTCGAATCCGAACCGAATCGAATCGAATCAGCACAAATTCGATTCGATTCGGGGAATAAAATTAAAAATTCGATTCGATTCGGCCTGAAAAAAGGTGATTCGCACACCTCTAATAGTGTGTTTCGATTAGAAATGGGAGAAGAATAGCGGATAGAACAAAAAGCGTCCTGATTGGCTCAGCCCCCCACCACTACCCACCACCACCACTAGCGCACTCACGTGGCGCGAAGCGCTCAGCCAATCAGAACGGTTTTGCTCTATCCGCTATTCTTCTCCCTTTTCTAATCGAAACACACTAAACTCACAACTCTGCACAGATAAAATGTGTATGTGTATGACTTTGGTATGAGTGATGACATCATGCATAAAGGTTCGCAGCGTGGTGCGTACACGGTAAAAACGAGTCCTGGGATTCCCAGGAGAGTTGGAATCCCAGTGGATGTCCTGGAAAAAAGCAGCTTTTCCCAGGAGTTTTTCCTGGAAAACCCAGGACATTCCCTGGGAAAGATGATACCTCCTGGGAATGTGCAAATTCCCCTGGGAAACCCAGGACTCGTTTTTGCCGTGTAAAGCGCTCCTCGGGGCGGTCCCTGCGGATCGGTCGGGACCGGAAGGCGGCCCCTTCTAAACGTGTCCGGCCCGGTGCCGCGTGGCGCGGCCTCACATGGTTTCTTCGTCCTCAAAGGGCCTCGCTCAAAATTATGCATGAAGTTTTCCGAGGACTTTTATTGCCCGCTCGCACCGCTGTGCCCTGTGTGCTCTCTGTCCCCATGTGAGCCCGCCCCGCCCCGCCCCGCCCCGCCCCGCCCCGCCCCGCCCCGCCTGGGGGCCTTGGGGGGTCCCTTTGCTCCCGGCGCCGGCGCCACTGCGGCCGAGACCTTCCATAACACAGTCCTGTCGGCGGCGGCGGCGGTGGCCCCAGGAAAGGGATGGTGCTTTAATATTGTTTGCTGCGGCAGAATATGAAGAGACGCTGACGCTCTCTCTCTCTCTCTCTCTCTCTCTCTCTCTCTCTCTCTCTCTCTCTCTCTCTGGCGCATGTGTGTTTGTTCGTGTCCGCGCGTTTGTGTGCGTGTGTGTGTGCGTGCGCGCGTTGTGCGCGTAGGGCGCGAGGCCCGCGGCTTACACTCCGCCTCCCCGCCCCCGCGCCATGCGCCACGCCACGCCACTCCCAGGTGGAGGTCTCGCTGCTTCGCGGCTCAGCTGGGGGGTGGGGTGGGGGTGCGGGGGGGATCCGCCCAGGATACCGCGTCATCGTCTCGGGGAGGGGTTCGAGGGGGGGAGGGGGGGGGGCTGATTCGTTGGGGCTGGTCGGTTCGAGATAAAGTGTGTCGTCCCAGCTCGGCCCAGCGGCGCAGTGCTCAATCTCCACCGCTGCCGCTGCCTGTCCCGTTTACCTCCCCCTCCCCCTTCCTCCATGCTTCTCTCTATCCCTCCCAACACCCCCCCCCCCGCCCCGCCCCCCCAAATCGTGGAGGCAGTGTGGCGTTTCCAGTCCGCGCGCTGACAGCCGTGGCGCCGCGCGATTGAATCCGAATCCCGAATAACGCCGCGCTCTCGTACGCACTAAACCCTTACGCAGTAATCTGAAGCGTTCAACTGTCGCACGCACACTTGCAAGTCAAGTATGAAACACAATGCCCTGTGCTGTCACGTGCTTTGGTCGTGAGCCCATGTATTTCACATTCGACATCTTGAGTTGGACGAATACTAACCCACCAGAAAGTGTGCCTATAAACCTCTTATTGGTTGAGCTCATATCAAAACATACTATAGAATAACACAGATATGTATATCATTCCATTTAAGCTCAACTTCTTGGATTCCCGCCACGTCCATCAGGCTCGGAACAGGGAGACGGTACACTATAACCAACTAAAACCAGCAACGTCTGGAAAAGAAAATGCTGGGGCAGAATCAGTTACTGTGCAAATTTCTTTGTTGCAAAATCATGTGAAGGTTATTTCTCGTTCTAAACAGTAAAAACATGGAGCTCAACCTTCATAGCTTGACATTGCGTAGTATAAACTGAGCATCTTAAAGTGCTACCTCGTGTCAGTTGGACTCCTTCTATTACTATGTATGTGCGTTAGTTTTGTGCATAGAGACGCACATTTTTTTTTTTTTTACAACCATCTTGATGCAGAAAACTCCGTGCATGCATCACGATATGTACAAAACTTAGCTTTTAGAAGCACAAATGCGTACAAAATATAAATAGGTTTCCATAAAATTTGCGCTAGCGTGTTCTTGAATCATTCAAAATAGGCTTAAATCGTGCCGAGAATTATTGGTCGTGATTGTTTTATGGGTTCAAATCAGCCACAAATTGTTCTCAAAACCTTTCCCTTTCCGCACGAATGAAACCCAAGTTTATGCTTCAAGGCTAAGTTGGTCTTGGGTTGAGTCCCAAATTGTACTGAAAATTTTCGAGAACACGCGCTTCTCTGGATGTGTGCATAACCCTAATGTTGCATAATCCTGAAGCCCCGACGCACAACAAAACACATGGAAGTTTAGTGTGTACCCGCCCCGCCTACCACCAACATCGATTTTCATTTGACGAACGCAAACATTTGGAAGACGCCGCCGGGGCAAACCGCCTCTCTTGTTTACTCGTGCGGTGAGCGGTGAACGGAGGGGTGTGGTTGGAGGAGGAAAGGGGAGGGGGGAGTGCGGGGGGAGTGCGGGGGAAGTTGAGGGGAGGGATCGTATTTTTAGTCGGAGTGATCGCCTCGCCGTTCGTCACCCGATTGGAGACGAGGTTGGGTGGCGAAATGAGCCAGCCGACCGCTTTGGTAGCGGAAGAGAGAGAGAGAGAGAGAGAGAGAGAGAGAGAGAGAGAGAGAGAGAGAGAGAGAGAGAGAGAGAGAGAGAGAGAGAGAGCGGGTGCAGAGAGCTGCCGAGGCCGAGGTGAGCTCCCCGACTGTGCACTGCATGCGCTGGCGCCGCGGCTGTAAAAAGAAGAAAATTAAATAAGTGGGAGAAGGCGGTGACGAGGAGAAATGGGCGAGTATCTTTCTGCGTGGCGCTCTGTGCACGCCGGTGACCACCGGCAAGGCGATTCCGAACACCGTTTTGTAGTTCCCTCTCTCTCGCTCCTTATGACCGTACACAATGAGTGCAACGAGGAAGGAGTGACGAAACCAGTGTGCGGAATCACCCTACAGGACCTGGACCTCCTCCCCTTCCTGCGCCAGGGGCCGGGGCCGGGGCCGGGCGCCCCGACAATTACCGCCTCGCCGCGCGGAGCCCACGCACCGACCGAGCCAGAGGAATTATCGGGTCCAGGTAAAAACGGAGAAGAAATTCGACGGCAGCGGTTCTGAGCCTCTACCGCCTCAGCAACAAAAGAATAAAAATAATAAAATGAAAGAAACATCTGAAGCTTTGGGGCTCGGGGCGAGTTGTGCTCGGGCTCGCGGAGTCCTTTGATAGCTCGCTCGGGTGGAAGCTCTTGGGGAGCGCGATTCGACTCATCGCACTTGTGTCGATTTGTTGGACGCAGCGCACAGTTGAATGCGGGCGGAAGGGGGCAAGAAGGAAAGAGTTTTTCTTTTCTTTTTCCTTTCTTTGCAAAGTTTTGAGAGTTGTACGATTTTGTATTGAGTACCGTGTGCAGCCGCGCGGGGTCGAGCCGGGGAGCCGGGATATTAAGCCGCCGGCTGCTGCTCGCACGAGCGGAGCGGAGCGGAGTCTTCAGCCAAGAGACTTTGTGTTGCACAGCTGCTGATTCCTCCGTGACAAATAACAGCGACGCCCTAACGTCAGCGGGACCAATGTTGTTCCTGCTTCGCGCCCTGACCAGACCACTGCTTCCGCCCCGCCCCACCCCACCCCACCGCAACTCACCCCACCCCACCGCACCCCACCCCACCCCACCCCACCCCACCCCGCCGCACCCGATCACGCCCCTCCCCGCGCCGCCACGACGGACTGCTTTGCGTCCTCTCACACGACTCTCTATTAATATTCCCCCGGCTGCCGTGCAAATTGATTAAGCGTGGCGCTCAGCCGAGCGGAGCGGAGTGAGTGAGTGAGAGAGAGAGAGAGAGAGGGAGAGAGAGAGATAGGGATAGAGATAAGGAGAGCGGGTGAGAGGGATGGGAGCGTCTTGAAGCTTGCTTTGAAGGAAGAAGGGAATATAAGGAGCACGTCGCTCACACTAAAACCTTTTTGTTGCTTTTATGCACAATTTTATCCAATCATAGTTTCTTATACAATTTTTTTGTGTTTTGTAACTTCATGCAAATTGTGAACAAATCTGCTTAATGTCTCGCGTGAGGCACATATTTAGGCGAACACAGTGGCAAAACAGATCTGTACTGTACTTCTAGCATTCTTACGAGAGCTACCTACGACTTAACTCATAATATGGTATCGAGTTATGTCCGAATTCTCAGTCGGTATGGTCGGTACTGTTCGGTTGGTCGGTGCGAGAGTATACATTTGAACTGTATACATCTGTCTCCCTCGTACTGACCGAGAATTCGTACAAAGCCTTAAACTCAAGAGGTGCCTCCAAAAAAAAACAAAAAACAAAAAAACAATAATAAAAAAAAGTTACACAAGGTTACCAAAACGTGATGATTACCAGTTAACTAGGCTTAAGCGCTTGAGAAGTGACGAAAAATCACACACCTAAAGATTCAGTACAATATCACAATAAATTTATGATTTGCTTATTCGAAACTGAACACTAATAATTGGTGTTAATCTTTCACATTTGTCTTAGCAATGTAGTTAGATGCACTAAAACTTGTGCTTACCTACGGTCGCATTTTGCATAGAATACTGGGAGGCTTACACACATCATATATAGTGCAGAAGGGTGTCGTGTTGCTGGGGGGGAAAAGCGAGCAGGACCGAGCAGGCCCTAACTGTCTGGCCGGCTTCATTTTAACTTTCGTTCGTTCCTATGAAGATAAGACAGTTTGGACGGCGGCGAGGCTTCTATAATGGAAACACAACACAGATCTCCTAATTTAATTATTATTGGTAATGATAACACTCAGAGAGCGAGTGAGAGAGAGAGAGAGCGAGCCATGCGTTGAGAGAGAGAGAGAGCTATGCGCCTGAGACAGAAAAAGCCTGGACGGGGGCAACGGCAGAGTGGGGGTGGGCTCTCTCTCACTTTTGCTGCCGACAGAGAGAGAGGGAGAGAGAGAGAGAAAAGAGAGAGGCAGAGCGGCTCCTGGTGTTCAGTGGGTAAGGGGTACCGCTGCTGGGACGGCCCGGAGACGCCGCGGTGTTGGGTCCGCACGACCTTACTCTTACTCTTACTCTCTCTCTCTCTCTCTCTCTCTCCCTCTCTCCGCTGATGCTCGCTCCGCCCTTTCTCCTCGAGGTGGCAGATCCTCCACCCTGCTGCACCTGCTGCCTCTCAATCACGTGGATTCCCCTTACTCTGTCGCGGGTGTGTGGGCGGGGCGGGGCGGGGCGACGTGGCGTCGCTCGCGAAGTCCTCGGGCGGAGCGGAGCAGCGGAGCAGGCACCGCGCGGGGCGGGTCCCTATCGTCTTCCGTCTTCTCACGTAAACATTGACTTTATCGCGCACGTTCCGATTCAACCCCCCCAGACCGAGCTGACGACTTGCGCGAATATATTTATGGTAGCGATGGAGATATTCGCGAGCGGCGCATTTGGTCTTCTGCCTTATCTGTCGCTACCAATGTAGAGGCGTGAACCTCTAACACCCAGCAAAGCGTGTTCTTGATAGAAAAATATATTTCTTGACACTAGAGGACAGCACTTGCTGGAAATGTATTTTGAAGCAGGTTCAATCAAACCGATTTCCTCCGTATCAAGCAGTACTTTTTGATACTTGAAAAGAAGACAATAATTTTCCCACCCCAAGTCCCCAAGTGTTGAAAACTACTCACTTATTCGCATGTAAACTGCGGGTTGGATTGAAACAAGAACATGGTGTTCCACTTTGTTTCTGTCGGGTAGAGTGGCGCGGGGTGCAGGGTGGAACATCTCTGCCAACGTAAAATCTGATGTCTGCAACTCTGCTGGCAACCCTCGACCAAGTAGCATCTCTACGGCTCCAGCAGAATACCTTCACGAGAAAACGACAGATAAAAGAAGAAGAAATAAAAAGAATAAAAATATTGAGAGCAGAACACGTGAAGAAATACATCTAACAGGCTTTTTACCTCCTCTTTTCGTAAAAGGGGAGGGGAGGGGGGAAATGGTGATGTCAGGGCTGCTGTGCGCGTGTCCTAAGTAGGTACGGTGCAGGGTGAAGTCTGAAGGGTCGGGGCGCGAAGCGCGGGGGGCTGGAAATGCTCATCTTAGCGGGAATCTTTGGAGGAGTCTAGAATAAACAAGTACAATTTTAATTTTTCTCCCCCCCTCTCTCTCTGTCTCTCTCCCACCCCCTGCGGAAAGCTCACCACCTCTCCCTCGCACCCTTGCTCGCACCGCTCGCTGTGCCTCGCCTCGGCGTGGCCCGCGTGCCGGGCGCTAACTCCCTTTTAAGGGCGGGCGGCTGACTAGCCCAGCCCAGCCTGGGCCCACCGGACCCCCGGAGGCCGGACCCACCCGGATCAGAGGAGCACGACGGCACGGAGCCAAAGAGTCGCCCGGTCAGCCCCGCCCCGCCCCGCCCCGGCCAGGCCTCTCCCTTCAGAAAACTTCCGGCGACTCTTTCCGGAGTCGCGGCCCTCTCGGTCGGGGCAGGGCGGGGCAGGGCAGGGCAGGGCGGGGCTGGGCGGGTCGGGCGCGAGCGGCGGCGCGAGCAGCGGCACGCCCTAATGAAGAAGAAGTAAGTGATTGATTGAATCCAGCAGCAGCAGCCGCCGCCGCCTCGGGGGGCGAAAGGGGCCATACCGCCACAGCGCAGTGCCAAGACCGCCCAATGGAAGCCTTTCTTATCCTTCGTTCAGCGAGCAGCCCCGCCCCGCCCCGCCCTGCTCTGCCTCGTGCTGCAACTGGAGTGGTCTTCTTTTCCCTCTTTGCGGTGGCGCGCGCTGACTTTTCCTTTCCGCGGGTACTGATGTCAGGGGGTCTAGCGGGGCGATACTGCTGTTGAGTTGGACGTCGGTTGCTAAGAGCGGGTGCGACCCGCCCGGCCCGCAGCGACAAGCCTCTACGTACGTCAAGAGGGCGCAAGGAGCGCGTGACGCAGCAGAGAGAGAGAGAGAGAGAGAGAGAGAGAGAGAGAGAGAGAGAGAGGAGTTGAGGACGGGGCAGGGCGGGGCGTGCACAGAGGACGAATGTGGAAGCTAAGCAATCACTTAACAGTTGCTCCGCTCGACTCCCCTTGCGGGCGCCCACCTGTGCGCCGTGCCCTCGGCCGTGCCGCCGTGCCCATGTAAGCCGCGCCCTGTGCGGTTTAGCGGCGCGTGGGCAGGTCAGGTCGATGTACTGTGGTGGGCTCGAGCCGGCGGGGCCGGGGCGGGGCCGGGGCGGGGCCGGGGCGGGGCCGAGGGCGCCGCCTGAGGGTGGAAGCAGGTGCTTGACAAAGGCGCTGTGATGAACCCGCCTAAGGACTCAAATCAATCGCGCTCGAGCACGATCGTTACTCTTCTTCTTCTCCATTCTCGCACGCAGATATTTTGAAGTCTCATCGTTGACGTGACGTAAATTTGATTGCTGCGTATTTTGACTGTTTGAGGTTTTCCCCTCTGGACTCGCGAGGGCTCTCGGTTATTGTGTTCTTCTTTGATTTTTTTTTCCCACTGAGACTGGATCTCGATACCGAGAGCAGCGGATCGCTCTACCGAGAAGGCTTGGGCCCCTCTCGACTCTCTCCCCCCCCCCTCCCGCTCCGCGTGTTCAGCCGGCCGAGAAGCATCCCTTCTCTCCTGACAGGCGTGGCGTGGCGCGGCGCACGGGGACGCTGGCGGAATCCGTAACACCTGGATAAAGTGACCGCCGCGAGGTGATAGTCGAGTGAGAGTGGAGGGCGCTTACTGAGAGAGAGAGAGAGAGAGAGAGAGAGAGAGAGAGAGAGAGAGAGAGAGAGAGAGAGAGAGAGAGAGAGAGAGAGAGAGACAGAGAGAAAAGGAAGAGAATGTGAAACCCAGAGAGAATAAGATAAGAGGTTGGACTTTTCTTTCTGCTTCCTTCTTAAAATACATTCGCGCTGCGGGGTCGTCGCCCGCTTGCCGGAAGAGCACAGAGTGTCTTGGAGCGAGGGGCCCGGCCGTCACGTCTGAGCGTCATGTAGACTCCTTGATTATCTCCTGGACTCAGCCCGTGTTTTATTTTTCTTTTCCCCCCGTATTGTTATATTTTGCAATAATCTAACGAGTCGAGAAATTAGTTTATTCAGTCCTGCACCGTATTTCTCATTGTTTTCTTTCTCATTCCTCTGCTCCCTTCCCAACTCTGCCACTGCCTCTCTGATTCCCTGTGTGCCGTCGGAAAGAGAAAGAGAGGGACTTGGGGTTGAGTGGGAGGTGGGGGCGGCGGGGGTGGGGGTGGGGGAGGGTGTCTCTGAATGCAAAGGTCTGGCCACCCCGCCAATGTGCGCACCCTGGCCCGGCCGGGCTGTGCGGGGCCGAAACTGGAACAAAAAGCGAACACGACTGTATAAACGGCGCGGCGAGCAGCGAGTGGGGGTCGGGGTGGTATTGGTGGGGCGGCGTACCGAGACTGGATGGACCCCTACCAGACCGGCGGCCCTGGCAAAGCAAAGTAGTGGTGCCCGGTGATTGTGAGCGTCGCTCTAGGAGTTAAAGGGGGGGGGGGGGGTTGTCGCACGCCTGCTCTCCCCAAAGCCACCACGCCCCGCCCCGCCGCACCTCGCTCGCCATGGACCGCAGCGCGCCTTCGCCGCAGAACTCGACTTACGGCGGCGACGAGCGACAATTTGCCTTGAATGACGAGGAAAATTACATGGCGTCGTCGTCTCAGCTGCGCGGCGCGGCCCGCCGTGTGAAATCTCGTTACGCCCTCTCTAATTAACGGGCTTTTCTGCCGCTCTCCAATTCTCTTCTCTCCCTCCTTTCCTCTCCTCCTCTCTCCGAAAATCTTCTTCTTCTTTTTTTATTTATTTCAGCTGCCGGCAGTTCGGGGCGCTTCTGCCGTGCTCTGAGTCAGAGCATTCGTGCGCTAAATCTGAGAGATTATTAAAATCTCATTGAAATTGGCAATCATTAAAATAGTGGAAAATTGAGTTGATTGCGATTTTTGGTAATCGACAATAATTGATAACCCTCGGACTAATTTTGTATTCAATTTCAATTTATTTCAAGCTTCAATTGTTTTGTTTCACCCAGTTTTAGCTGATTTGTCGAAAGCAGCCCGCAGGACTGTTATCCTAATGAGGCATTTAGCCGATACGAAATCGGCAGCAGGAAAGAAGATGCTCTGGAGCCAAACAAACCTTCAATTGTTCTAGCTTCTAGCAGACGAATTTATCGAACATTGAGGGTTTGTTTGGCTCCACGACTTATTCTTCCTGTCGATTTTGTATCGGCTAAATACCTCATTATGATAATTTTTGAGATATAGCAATTTTAATTCAAGTTTGCAGTTTTACTTTCGTGTATCAGTATACCCATATGGTAATTACATATTGATATGTGTTCAACAATTATAGTTTTTGGTCGGCATGTTCAGTCGTTTATATCAATGATTAATAGCCCTAACACAGTGCAGCAAAGCTGGCTGCATCTGCCCCTGCTGACTGCCCGGCAACATGCCCGCACCTATCCTATTCCTAAACTGCTGTGTGGAGGGCAGACGCAGACGAGGACGCAGCACGCTTTGCGGCACTGAGCTTATGATACTTTTGCCTACTCTGTGGTAACACCTCCCTGGAAGAAAAGGATTGGGCACCTCATTCTTTGAAAACTTTATAAACAAATCAAAACAAAAATTTTTGTTTGAGATTCGTATAACGCGACAGTATTCCCGCCACCCTCGCCTACATTGTTCCTAATGAGGGGATTGAGAGCGAGTGAAGTGAAAGGGTCTGAAAGTCTTATCGGTGGGGCTCGCCCGGGCTCGCCTCATCGCGACCTTGTGGTGCTGATGCTGATGGTTAGGGGTTGAGGGGTCGAGTAGGGCACGTCTATCCCCCACCGCAGGCAGGCACCTTGACATTGCGCGGGGTCACGTGGCGCCGCGGGCCCGCGGGGTCGCGCTGCCGCCGCCGCCACCGCGACCTTTGCGCGTGCGCGCGTGCTTGCCGTGCTGCTAGCGAGAGGAGAGGAGAGGAGAAGAGTTTCTTATTTTCGTCATAAGCCGAATTACATAGATTTTTTTTTCTCGCGTGCGCGCGCGTGTGGGCGAACACCACCGCACCGCACCGCCCGGGTGTCGATGGACCACGCGATAACGTAATGAGGACTCCAGCGCCCAGCCGAGTGCGGTCCTTCCGGGGCCGGGCCGGCTCCCCAGGGACCAGCAGGAGGCGCCACCAATATATCGGGGTGGCGGGGCGGGGCGGGGCGGGGTGGGGCGGGGCGGGGCGGGGTGGGGCGGAGCGGTGCCGAGCGAACAGCAGCAGCGCGGGAGGAGAGTTATTGGAACGTGGGCGTCCGAGAAAGGAATTAGGGCGTCTTCAGTACAGGCAGCCTCGCCGCGCCGGACGGAGCCGAGAGCCTCCAATTCGTCTCCGGCGCTCTGCTCGCTCTGCTCCCGTCCTCCGCCCCCGGGGCCCTGCCGGGCGTCAGCCGGATGGGCCGGACGGACGGACGGACGGAGACGAGGCTGTGCTGGGCGCTGGGCGGCGCTGGGCTCGGCTGGGTGAGGAGCAATGAGGAGGCATTCACTTTGGCTGGGCTTGGGCCCGCCCCCGACCAGGCCCTGCGGCACCAGACCAGACCAGCCCGCTGCCCGCTGGATCATAGCATCGGCAACGGTAATGGCCGGGATATGTGGCTGCAGGGCAACGCCCACCCAGCCGCAGCCACGGCCGCAGGCCGCCGGTGGCGCTGTGGCGGTGGAGATCAGCCCCTTAATCCTCATCCGGACCCGCATCGGTGCGGCACGAGGCGGGGCGGGGCGGGGCGGGGCGGGGAGGGATCGGGCGGGGCCGGGCCGAGCCTGGCTCCGGGAGCAGAGCCTCTGCACGGGGAGAGCTTGTCAGCGAACCTGAGCGCGGCGCGGGCCGTGCCCCGCTGCCTCGCCTCGTCTCACTCGCACCTGTACGGCGCACACTTATGAGTGCGAGAGAGACAGAGCGAGGAGAGCGCTCTTCGGGTCAGGTCAGGCTGGTACAGCAGCGGCCGGTCGTTTGAGCGCGCCAGCCGAGCAGCAGAGGTCGCTTCACGGCACATTAATTGCGCAGCGACGCGACGCTTACGTCCGCTCGCCACCCCCTTATCCTCCTCAACCCCCGTACAACCCTCTGCCACACCTCATGACCGGAAAAGAGCGCAGCAGGCTCCATTTCCGGGCGCCTGGCTCGCTTCAGACCGGGCCGGGGGCCGGGGCCTACCGGCTCAGCTCAGAACTGCTTCCGGGCGCCACGGCGCCACCGGCTGGCTCTAGGCTGTGCGGGGCGGCGCTGAGAGGCGTGCTTCCTGCGTAGCATCGAGCAGCCTCCAAGGTGGTTAGAAAGTAAGGAGGGAGAGAGAGAGGAGAGAGAGAGAGAGAGAGAGAGAGAGAGAGAGAGAGAGAGAGAGGGATGGAGAAAAGTCAGAGGATAAGCGGTGGGGTGGAGCGTCCCGTCCACGGAGCAGCTCCTCGCAAACCCCCGCCACGGCCTCGCTTTGACATTCCCGCCGCGCACCGCAGCCCGCTTGGTCCCGCTTGGTCCCGCTGTAGGCAGCCAGCTCAGACTGGGCCGGGCCGGGCCGGGCCTGGCCGCTTACGTACACAACACACACGCCGGTAAAAGTTTACTTCTGGAATGTTTTTTTTTCCCCTGTGCGCGCGCTTGTGCAGCTTGTGGCAGTCACGGTAAAGGAGGAGGGGAAAAATTATTGACACAGTGGGGGGAAAGTAAAGAAGTAAGTGCGGGCGGGGCGGGGGGCGCGGCGCGACAGGGTGAGGCGGGATGAGGTCGGCACGCGGCACGTGCAGCCGGTGGGTGAAGCTGGAGGCCCTCTGCCTCCTCTGCCTCTGCAGCCGGCCCGGCGCGTGCCTCCCCACCCCGCAGCACGCACTCAGCAGCCGCCCAAAGCGCGCGCGGGGCGAACGCAACAAATTAAGATGTGATGTTGACGGCTGGAATAAAGGGAGTCCACTGTGAAAAATAATCCTAGGTTTACGAGGAAATTTTCTGCGAAGCGAAGCTGTAAAATAACAATTTTAAGCAAGTCGTAAAATGAATTCACTGTAAAAACGAAAGACGATTTTCGACGCTTTCTAGGGTTCGGTTTTGTTTACAGCAAAAACAAAGGGGTAAGGAAACTTTTGCTTTATGGGTCATCCATGGGTCATGATTTTAATACATTCTAACTGATAACAAAATCTCAAACAGCCGTATTCCCTCCAGGAAAATCATTTTAGAAACTGGCTTTTAACTGAAACGAACTGAGGTGGCTTGGACTTGGAAATTCTCCTTTTCCGCGTACTGTGTAAAAGCTCTACCTGTCAACTTGGAATTCATAAATACGAGCAAGAATGAGTTGTAAATTTACAATATTTTCCGTGGGTCGTCATATACAAAATATATCCTGAATCTATACAAATATATTTTTCACAGTGTCGACATTAATTCAGACGGTGAATCGGAAGTCAACAGTGCTAAGGAAGTAAGAAAGCAGTCTCCAGCTGCTGTCGAAGTCGTCTTAAAATGTCCCAAAATCGACCTGATATTTTCTTGTTCGGAAGACGTAAAACCGATGACATGAGGACCGTTTTCAGCGGTCCCGTCTCGGACTTCCTCAATCTCCAGCCGGGAGGGTGGTGGTGGTGGTGGGAGCTGCCTGCCACTCGCTCTCTCCTTCCACTCCGACTGCTCTGTTTTGATAGTGCTCGTGCGCGCTTACAGATAGAGCCCAGATCCCCCACCAGCGCTCCCCTGCGGCTCGGGGCGCGCCGGGCCGGGCCGGGACGGGCCGGGCGGACACAACAGGAGGCTCGGGGAGGGACTGCCTCGAGCAGCGAGGGGTTAAGCCCCCTCCTCTCCTCTCCAATCATTAGAACGCGCTGGAGATCAGTCAGAGAGACAGTTGGTGCCAAGGATAATTAATTCACCATTTATAAATTAAACATGAATCTGCTGTGAAAAAAATGTATTATACGAAAGGTGTATTCTACTTTGTAAATGATTATGTGGAGCTGCAGTTTTCAAATACCTTACAATGTTACTGGTATTGTCTATGAATTTCAAGTTCGATGATGATAAAATCTGATCTCAAAATTCTCAAATCTCTCCTCTCCTTCCTGGGTAGTAACCTTACGCCCTGCTTGTGCTCCATAATGCCAAACTGCAAGGACAGCAAAGAGCCGCGCTGTGTGTTCCGCCACGGATACCACGTCCCAGTCCCAGCTGATGTTCGCAATCGGACCGAGGGAGCCTCACACCCGCAACAGAAAATGTCGGGTGAGGCTCTATCTCGCCCGATTGCGAACACTATACCGTCCTTGTGGTGTAGCAGGGGTAGAAAGCCATACTCCAGTACGTGGCTGGTACCAACATGCGGTACCCCCGCTCCCAATGTCGCGTCTGTTTTGGACACTTTATCTGTGAATATTGGATTGATTTCCAGCCGAGAGTGACGGGGGGCTGGAACAATAAGGGCTCTCATTCCGATATGTATGAAGGTACGGATACAACAGGTCGCCTGCCTCCTAAACAAAAAGCGGCCGGCAGCGGCGTATATCTCGCGGAGCAGCCACAAAGTGGGGCGGGCTTATTGGACCGGGCTCGCCGTCCTCGTCGGATGCAAAGCGATCCCCCGGAAACGTAATTTCCGTTGTTGACGTGGCCGCCCTCCGCCACCCCGCCGCCGCCCCATCAGCCAACGCCCGCCCCGCCCGCTGCTCACTGGCTTCTCCTCGGCCGTCTTGGATGAAGAAACAGCTTCAAGACGACCGGGAAGAGGGGCCGCGGTGGCAGCCCGGAGTGTAGCCTGCCTGTGAGATAATCGAGCAGCAAACGCGTGAACACTACTTCTGTGAGAGTGTATCCAGATCTCGCCTACATGCCTCCACTTTTGTTACTCCCGGGGGCGACCCCTTCACCCCCCACCACCACCCCCCCCATGGCCCCTCGCCCTATGGAAACGGGTTATTAGGCCCCGCTCCCCGATGCGCGCCCCGAGCATCCCGCGGCGCGCCGCGGCCCGGCCGGCCCGCTGGGGGCAAAGTTTCGCACAAGTTTGACCCTTAACAAGACTTAGCGCGGCGGCGCGGGCGGCCGCCCTGGCGTGTCCCCCCCCCCTCTCACCCCCTCCTCCCCTTCCCTACTGCTGCCGATACACCCTTTGTGACGCTAACGTGTTTCATTCTCTCCGTCGCCCGTGACATTGAAGCCGGGAGCAAACATTTCTCGTCCCTGTCACGCTACCCCAGTTCCGACTCGGGCACCCCCCGCCCCATACCCGTTAGGAAAAAAAACAACGACAAAACTAAGAACGCGGAGAGTACGAGATAAAAAAAATTAGGGCAGTGTTTACACTCAACATTTATGTTCGTGGTCCCAGATGGGGCTTGATCCCCCCCCCCCCCCACTCACCCACTTTTCCTTCCCCTCTTCCCCCGTCGCCGCTGTGCCCCGCGCCACGCTACTCAACTTCTCCGGAGCGCAACTTTTTCATAAGAGCATGGCGCAGAGCGGCGCAGAGGCATTTACTTATAGGAAAAGCAAGCTCCCGCGTAGCCACCCCTCAGTGTCTGCCCCGCCACGCCCCACCACGCCCCGCCACGCCCCGCCACGCCCCACCGCCTCACCCACCCCGTCCCGCCTTGACCTTAATTAGTGCCTTCGTTTTTTGCCCGTCCGCCTCTTAATAAAAGCTAGCGGCGCGCCTTAGACAAGCCGCTGGGCCGGGCAGGGGCGGGGCGGGGCGGGGTGGGGTGGGTCTCAGTTGAGCGCGCCGCGGGTCTGTTATTCCGGGCCCGAGGCGGGTTGCTGCACCGAGCGAGGGGTGTATTAGTTTTTCAATCGCATCGCAGCAGCCGAGGGTGTAGGGGGTCCCCCACTCTCCCAGGAATGAGTTTTGGCGAGTATTCGCGAGTATTGTTGAGTATTCGCGAGTATTAGCGAGTACTCGCGAGTAATTTTTTCGCGTACTGTGCGTATTTTTTATTAATGCTTGCGGGGGACCCCTCGCCAGCAGAAGCGTCGAGCGAGAAAAAACGTTGCTTATTGTCGCGTAGTAGTAAGGGCTGACTGGCCACTCACACATGTGGACAAGCTGGACACCAATCGGAGTGCTTTTCAAATGTGAAAATTTTGCACACTTCCTGACATCGATCACTACTCGACATCACGAATTATGTTATCTTCGGAAACTTCGCAAACGTCTATACAAAGCTGCTCACAAAGTGGTGTTCAACTTTCGACCCTGCTGGTTTACCGTTTCCTATACTATTTCTAAGACCTGTATGTGACCATGAGATGTGCACATGCAAGACGTTTACGTTTTGCACAGTACGCCTGGTAAAACTATGGCGTTACCTTAGGCCCTTTATTAATTGCAATGAGATCACGCGTGAATGAAGGAAAACAGGTCTATCCGCTCCGACTTGTCCTATCGAAATGTATGGGAGAATTTATGTCCTGTGCCGTACTCCAAGCGTAACCTCTTGAAGCGTACACTCTTTAAAGCTTACGGTGAATTTCACTGCAAGCTACGGTGAACTTGGCATCACCGTAACTTACGGTGAATTTTCACCGCAAGCTACGGTGAATGTCACCGTAGCTTACGGTGAAATCCACTGTGAGTTACGGTGATGCCAAGTTCACCGTAGCATACAGTGAAATTCACCGTAAGCTTTTAGGGTGTAATTGTGTCGCCTCATTCAAGTGTACAGTTAAGCCTTCGTTTTACCAGTGCGCAAGTGTGCAAATAAATGTTCGACACTATGTCATGTGTGAAGTGGTGCGAAGCACACTACATGTGAGCAAAGTTGCACATTTATCGTTCTAGAAGTGGTGCCGCATGTTTGTGCGCCTCGGCCCCTGGGGTTCAGATGGGGTAGCGCGACTTGCCTCTCAAGAAAAGCACGACAATAGCGCTCGAGATGAGTAACGCCCTGCAGGACGGGGGCGCGCGGCGTCGCTCCTGATGGTAGGGGGAAATAACGCCTGGCCGTGCCATGGCAAGTCAGGGGTGTGGCGACCCAGAACGCTGTTAAACCTCGCGAAGAAACTTGGCACACATATCGGAAGCTTTGCAATTGCGGGATGCCTTTGTCCGTATTACAACCCAAACAGCTTATAAAGGTCCGCAAGCTTCTGGATAATTGTTTTGCCTGACAAAGTTAAGGCAGCTTGAAAGTCGCGAAGAGGTACTTCGCAATCGTGAAGCTGGCAAATGCTTTCCAGCTCACAAACTATTAAGTCTGTAGTAAACGAAACTTTTCCTCCGCATAGGTTTCGGCAGCACGGCATGGTGTGCCGGGCCGGGGCCAGGGGCGGGGCACCCCCCGCGCGGCCCGAGAGGAACCCCTACAGCAGCCGATGCTCCTGGAATTCTCGCCCCACCAATTCTCTGGAATTCCCTTCAATATACCTTGCGTCGCGTGGCGTGGCGTGGCCGGACCGGCCCCGGCGCGGGCAGACCGGGCGGGCGCCGACTTCTAATAAAGTTGATCTCATCGCACGCATTGCATTGTCATGCCGGCCCCTCACGTCCCCCGCCACTCCCCACCACGCCCCACCCCGCCCCACCCCGCCCCTCCGCGTCCCCGTCATTCTTACTCGCACGCTGCTCGCTGCTCAGGTCTAGTGTGTACACTGCTGTTAATTATTTGGATGCACAGAAATTGTACGTCTAGGCGTGCAGTGCAGTGGTCGTACGCCAGAGGCGTTCACCCACTACACGACGCAAAAACCGTACACCTGCGCCCGTGCGACCAGTGTACGCCCTGACAATGGGACAGGGACAGGCGGACACCAAAGGTGTGCTGTCATTGTACGCCAGAGGGGTGCAGTTCTGCGTAGTGGTAGCCACTGACGTATGACGCCTTGGCGCACAATTACTGAGCACCTATAAAATTACCAGTGTAGTCTGCTGGAGCAGGTATCACCGCGACATTGTCGCTCCTCTTGGCGCACAAGAAACACATGTTAATGCTGTCCTTGTCCCGTCTAGCCTCGCGGCCGGCCGGTCCCGGCCATCTCGTGTATATGCGAGAGGGCGTGGGGAGAGTAGGGGCGTGCACTTTGATGGGGTCGGCCGGAGCGGCGGGGAGGGCTTCCCCGGGGATGGTCCCCCCCCACCCCCCACCCCGCCCTTTACCCCGCAGCGCCGCCGGCCCACGTCCCACCCGCGGCTACCCCACTCCAGCGCCCCGCCGGGGGAATAAAAGCGAGGGCAGAGAGGCTGGGCGGGGCGGGGCGGCAGCAAGACAAACTCAACGAGAGCACCCAATAAATTGCCAGCGCACCTTTGTTTGCATGGGGCACTTGTCTTCCCGGGCCCGCCCTCCGCCGCCATTACACTTGAACCAACTCGGAGGTGGTGGGTTGGAGCAAAGGTGTGGGAGGGTAGGGGGGGGGGCGGGGGCGCGCCACCTCACACTAGACCGCAGTATGCTTTGATTCAAAGGATGAATACGGAGGAGGGAGGAGAGGGTGGGGGGTGGGGGGGGAGGGCGGTGGCAATGTTGACCCAAACCTGGTCCTCTATGCTATGCTATCGGTTATTCAGAGCCGCGGTAGAAGTGTGCGCAAGGCCGACACCTCCTCCCCCTGTCTTCCCGATCGCTTCTCTTGGCCCGCGCCGAGCCGTCCTGAAGTGGGCGCCCCCCTTATATGAGCAAGCGCGCGCCCTGCCTCCCGCGACGGCGCAAGGACCCCATCAGTTTGCCTTATATGGAATCAAAGACGTCCCTTTCCCCACTCAACCCAATCCAACCCCTCCCCCCTCCCCACCCCACCCTAACCCGCCCAGTTGAGCCTCGCCCCTTTTGTCTCTGCACTCCGCGGTATGGCACCTCGGAGGTTTCACTTCGCCTCGCGCAGGTCCCCAGCTTTCCCGCCTCTGCTCCTGCAGCGCGGGGCGGGGCGGGGCGGGGCGGGGCGGGGCGGGGCGGGGCGGGGCGGGGCGGGGCGGGGCGGGGCGGGGCTTTGGACTCGCGCCCTTATTCAGCCGGCCGCTCGCCTTCCGGGTCCTCGTCAGCCCGCTCTGGCCTGGCCTGGCCGCGCACGCCGCCCGCATTATAATTGAAAGCAGAGAAAAGGTGACGCTGCTTTGGCCTGTCGCTCGTAAGTTTCCTCGCCTTCTCTCTCTATTCCCAGTTAATGAGCCACTCATTAGGAGTGGAGGAGGTGGTGGGAGTCCGCTCCAGTGGCGGCGGCTTCTTTATTTTTTCTTGCAGGGGGAATAATAATTATATTTACCACTGCTGTCGGTGTTGTTTGGTCCCCGCGCCCGGGCCGCCACATGCCGCGGGGGGCGGGGCGGTGGTCGTATTGCCACCATCACTGTTAGCTTTTTGATCGATGGCGGCTGCCGGGGGCCGGGCTCGATGAGCAATGAGTCATCCGGCTGCTGATGGATGCCGGCCTTTCCGATACATCTTTCGTTAATAGTTGGCGCTGTCTTGCTCCTGACAGCCGTTAATCTCCACTTACGGAAGCAGTAATGCAATGCGCCGCATCACTCAAAGTAGAGGCTACAAAAGGCGCGTGTAGTGGAAATCCAATTCTTTTAATTAATTTCGTTTCTTTATATCTTTTTTGTTCTGAACAAAATATAAGCAGGGATTACCCGTGGATTAAAGGATAACGAGTCCACAGTGTTGGCAGTTTCAGGCTATTCCGCTGCTTCGGAAAGAGAAAAAAGAAGTGAAAGAAGTCCAAAAGCGGATCCGGTACACTGTTAAACCCAAGTGTGCAACTGCTCAACACTTGTAAGTGTGCAACTTCCAGTCTAACACTAACACGTACAAGTGTAAAACTCGGCAGTTGTGCCATTGCAAGTGTCAAACTCTCCAGTTGCACATTTGTAAGTGTTCAACTCGTCAGTTGTGTACTTGCACCTGCAAGTGTTCAACGAGGGAAATGTTGCACGCGGCAGTTGGCAGTTGAACACTCGCAAGCGCACGACTGTCGAGTTGAACACTTACAAGTGTGGAACTGGCGAGTTTGACACTTGAAATTGCACGACTGTCGAGTTTTACACTTGTATGTGTTAGACTGGATGTTGCACACCTACAAGTATTGAGCAGTTGCACACTTGGTTTATCAGTGTAACGAGCTGCGTCCAGATATATGGGTGCCTTGGGTGTCTCGCTGTTGGTATGAGAATAAAAACGTGCGGTTTAGATTGATCTGCGATTAGTGCATTGTGTCCCCTCAGACAGCTGATTACCTGATATGATGGCATTTAATATTCCAAACTTCAAAACTTATTTTTTGTATTTATATTCTAATATTTCTTCGCATATCAAGGCAGGCCCGGCAAGCCATGCACCCGCACCCCGCACTCGAACCGTACCGGTCCGTTATTAGCAGTTCATCCGCACGTTATTTTCTCATACCAGCAGCCGACAACGGCCGAGACACCCAAGGCACCCAAGGCACCCAAGTATCTGGACGCAGCTACGGTCGGATTGCCTTCCGGGTATGAGAAATATTTATAAGAGAACCCAACAATTTCTCATATCCAGCAGCCAATCCGATTGTTTCGGTATCCGCTTTTGTACTTTTTCATACTGCTTTCTTTTCCAAGCCGTGGAAAGTTTCTGATTACGTGAGAGGTGCGGCCCCCATCGGCGCGTGTCCGCACGGCGCAGCGTGAGCGCCCCGCCCTCGGCACCGCCCCGCCCAACCCACCCCGCCCCAACCCTCCCCACCCCACCCCGCCCCACCCTACCCCGCCCGGCCGGACCGGTTCGGATTGGATTAATTATTGAAGGCCTCTACTGGTCCTCATCCAAACGCTATGCCCCACACAAGAGCAGATTAGACAAGAGGCATGTGCAATTCATGAGGCGCTCACGGCCTTATGGCGTCTCGTCTGCTGGCGTGTCCACGGCCTCGCCGGCTGGCCGGGGCCGTGGGACGGACGGGCTGAGGAGTTCTGGCGGGCTCATCTTGGCTCGTCCTCGGGGGCCGGAGAATATGAAGTCAGAGCAGGAAAATGAACGGTCCGCAGGGCAGTGCGCCGCGACTCTCATATTGCAAAATTTTGGGTCGACAAGCGCCGCCGAGCAGCGGGGAAGCGTAGCCGCAATAGCCGGCAGCAGCTCTGCACGGCAAATAATGGTATTTCATTTGCAGTGTGGCGCGCACCTCAATATATAAGCCCGCACAATTGCGTTTTAATTCAGACGATGTGAAAGGACGTCATCACACTGTATAAAAGGATTCGCATTGCGCGGCTGCGCGGCGCGGCGGGCTGTAATCCTAATTGTCTCCCTCACTCTCGACGTGTCTCGACGTACCCGGAAAAGTGCGTGAAATTGCCGCGCCGCCAGTTTTCCTTTTCAGCAGATGATGCGAATGTATCAGCATGCCTGTTCTGTCGTACAGAGCGCAGCCTGCAGAGCGCAGCGCAGCCAGCCGAGAGCAACCGGCAGAGCGAACAGCCAGTGTGGCATAATTTTGTACAGGGGAAAGTTTTCTTTTCTTTTTACTCGTTCTTTACCTTCACCTCTCTCCTGAGTGGTGAAAAGAACGAGTATTGTTCTCAGTCGAGTGTAAACCCTTAACTGATTCTACTTCATCTCAGATCTCATAACACCTACAGGCATGACACACTATATTCTGATCTGAACTGGATGCTGATCTTTATTCCAACAATAAACGTTTTTTTTCTCTCTTTTTTTTCTTTCAAGTTTAATAGTATTTTGAGAACACTCAACAAATTTTGTATGTTTTCATTGTAAGTCCACAACCCAGCTTATCAGTGGAGCTTTCAGTCTCAGAGACTACAATACCTACACTCTGAAAATCTTAGTGTGTAGTAGTTTGCCACTTTAAAGTGCAAAACTAAAGTTCTGCAGTTATAAGTGCAGAACTTTTTTGTTCTGCAGTTACAAGTGCAGAACTCTTTAGTTCTACACTTGTAAGTGAAGAACCGAGGGGTAAACAACTCTGAATTCGGTGTACAAATTTCGTGAATTTGAATTGAATTTGTCTGAATTGAATTGAATTCGTTTTGAATAAGCTTTGAATTTTTTGAATTTATTGCGAAGTTTTTTTTGAAATTATTGTGATCTTTTTGTGAATTTACTTGAATTCGTTTTAAATTCGGGGATGCCCCAGAAAATACACGCACATCTGATCCAAATTATTCTCTCAATTACATGACGAAATAGGACTTTTAGTAAATTATTGTGAATGATTTCTATTTATTCCAAATTATTGGAAATTAACTTGCAACTGCGGAAAATAATCACAATTATTTCAATTATTTTTTAAAACTGTTCAGAAACAAATTTTGCTCTGCAATTGAAAGGGTGGCGTGAAAACATGGAAAATTTTTGCGGCAGTAAACCTCCCGAAGGAGGTTGCGGTTCCCGCCAGGCACAGGGCTTTTACCCCCTGTGGCAGCCAACTGCTTCGGTGTTCCATGGGAACCGGCGCTTTGCTGACTGCGATCCTATCGCGCAATTCGACAGATTTGATCCCCGTACCACCATTGGCCTACCCCTAGAGGTACGAGCGGTGTCAAGAGCGTTAGACTTCCTGATCCCAGTTTCAGAGGCCTTACCTCAGAGGGGTACGCGGGATTCGAACCCACAACCCCGAGTGCCGACACGTAGCCAGAACAGGAAGCGACCCAACGCCCAGAGCCACCGAGCCAACGGCGGTGAGACGTGTTTAACTTCTATTTGACCTGCCATCCAGCTGCGGCCAAAGGGAATGTCAAGCGCGAAAAACACTTTCCCGAGTGGGAATCGAACTTGGGACCACTCGGTTCGGTGTTGCGCGCTCTACCAACTGAGCCACGACGCCACGATGACTGTACAGTGCGACGGGTTCGAGTCGTATTTGCCGTATCCTGCAGCCCCCATCCAGGAGGACAGGGCAAATACAACTCGAACCCGTCGCACTGTACAGTCATCGTGGCGTCGTGGCTCAGTTGGTAGACCGCGCAACACCGAACCGACAGGTCCCAAGTTCGACTCTCGCTCGGACAAGTGTTTTTTCGCGCTTGACATTTCCTTTGCCCGCAGCTGGATGGCAGGTCAAATAGAAATTAAACTCGTCTCACCGCCGTTGGCTCGGTGGCTCTGGGCGTTGGGTCGCTTCCTGTTCTGGCTACGTGTCGGCACTCGGGGTTGTGGGTTCGAATCCCGCGTACCCCTCTGAGGTAAGGCCTCTGAAACTGGGATCAGGAAGTCTAACGCTCTTGACACCGCTCGTACCTCTAGGGGTAGGCCAATGGTGGTACGGGGATCAAATCTGTCGAATTGCGCGATAGGATCGCAGTCAGCAAAGCGCCGGTTCCCATGGAACACCGAAGCAGTTGGCTGCCACAGGGGGTAAAAGCCCTGTGCCTGGCGGGAACCGCAACCTCCTTCGGGAGGTTTACTGCCGCAAAAATTTTCCATGTTTTCACGCCACCCTTTCAATTGAAGAGCAAAATTTGTTTCTGAACAGTTTTAAAAAATAATTGAAATAATTATGATTATTTTCCGCAGTTGCAAGTTAATTTCCAATAATTTGGAATAAATAGAAATCATTCACAATAATTTACTAAAAGTCCTATTTCATCATGTAATTGAGAGAATAATTTGGATCAGATATGCGTGTATTTTCTGAGGTCATTCCTTAAATTCGCTTGAATTTGTTTTGAACTCGTTTTGAATTCGCGTGAATTAGTTTTGAATTCGCGTGAATTAGTTTGAATTAGTGTTAATTTTGAATTAGTGGTGTACATTAAAATTCGGAGTTATTTACCCCTCGTGAAGAACTCTTTAGTTCTGCACTTGCAACTGCAGAACTCTCTGTCCACTTTTTAGTGCAGAACTAGAGAGTTCTGCACTTACAAGCACAGTACTGATGAGTTCTGCCCTTGCAACTGCAGAACAAAAAAGTTCTGCACTTATAACTGCAGAACTTTAGTTTTGCACTTTGAAGTGGCAAACTACTACACACTTAGATTTGCAGAGCAGACATAAAACTTGTACTAAACTGAGCAAGAAACCTTCGTCTGAATTTCAACAATGAACTTTTTCTCACGTTTCATAGTATTATTTTGAGAACTTACAAATTTTGTGCTAGTTATTAATCTTAGTTCCCGAGTCGGCTCTCGCTCCTTTATGCGCCCCAACAATCGGACCCGAGCGGGGGGACCGAACAAGACGCAAGCCGAGCAAGGGCGAGTGTCGCGGGAAAATCTTCCCCTACACACAAACACACACTAACACAATCTGAGATCTCTGCAAACTCAAGTGTGAGACAGTATCACACTTTTTACTGCAGTACCCCTGTGTCTCACACTTTCAAAAACTATTTTCTGTCGTTGAATAGCAATCACGTTTTAAAGAACAGCATCAGTTTTGGTTCAAAATCCCGGTTAAAACGAGCTACCATGTAATGGGGTTCTGATCGCAAACAACAACGTTCCTGTACATTTTCGAAACCATTAATTTACGATTATTTAATGTATTGTTTTTCCAAACCCCATCACATGGTAGCTCGTTTTAACCGGAATTTTCAACCAAAGCTGATCCTGTTACCTAAAACGTGATTGCTATTCAACGACAGAAAATAGTTTTTGAAAGTGTGAGACACAGTGGTACTGCAGTAAAAAGCGTGATACTGTCTCACACTTAAGTTTGCAGAGATGAAAATGGACTCACTCGACTTACATCACGTTTTACACGTCTACCTCTAGCACATAATTATGTAAAGAACGAGTTCCATACTTATCACAAAATTCATTTTGTGTTCTCTTTGTCCCTTGTTATTTATTGCCGTCTTGGTGTGTTGTAATGGCTGCGAAAACAGTGACGAGTGAATAAACTACTAGCCATTCGGGACTGTCGAGGAACACGTCAAGCCGCGGCCCAGCTCTGGATAAACAATCGTCCAACTTACACCATCGTATACTGGTGTATACAGTTTTCATACAATACTTGAAAACTAGTTGAAGATTTATCTCGTCGGAGTGCGTGGACTGCGTTTCACCGTCGCTGCCTTCTTTCATTCATATTTTTTACAAGTTGACAAGTAAGAAAATTTATCGCAGACCTTATATTCGAGTTCTTTTTTTTCTTTGCTTGTTTCTTCCTTTCAAACTGGGTGGGGGTCTCCCACGCGGTAGTATTAGGTTAGACTGAACTTGCGGAAAGAGTTTTGGAAAGTCATCTGTCACGGTGTAAGTGGGGGGAGGGGAGCCAGCTGAGCCGGCTTGGGCATGGTGTAGCTGGAGCCAGCTGGAGCCAGCTGGAGCTGTAGGAAATAAATGTCCAGTGGCGCGGCGAGCGGCGCGGCGAGGCCGGCGTGGGGCCAGCTGCTGTAGCCACATTATGTGGGGAGGGGAGGAGTGAGGGCCAGCAGCAAAAGGGGCGAAAATACGACAGCAGCGCGCCCGGCAGCCTGACATGAGGAGCAGTCGTGGCGTACCAGGGGCCCCCCGGGCCGGACAGGACAGGGACGGTCCGGGGCGAGACTCAAAGACCCGACCTGTCAGCGGACCTGGCTGCCGTAGAGAGAGCGTCTAAAGTGACACCATTCTTGCGGTGGAAAAAAATTCTGCCTCCGCTCTCTCTCTCTCTCTCTCTCTCTCTCTCTCTCTCTCTCTCTCTCTCTCTCTCTCTCACACTCACTCCCCCCCTCCCTCTCCCCCCCCTCTCCCCCCCTCTCTCTCTCTCTCACTCCCCCCTCCCTCTCCCCCTCCCTCTCTCTCTCTCTCACTCCCCCCCTCCCTCTCCCCCTCCCTCTCCCCCCCTCCCCCCCCCCTCTCTCTCTCTCTCTCTCTCTCTCACTCGGGCGTGCCTCTCTCTCGGGCGTGCCTCTCTCGGGCGTGCCTCTCTCTTCCGCCCGTCCGCGCGCTCCAAAACCATGTACAGCCGGATGGGCTGCTCGCCTCCACTTCAACGAGCTGAAGTGGAGCGCCGTATTGCAGGATTGTCCAGAATTGCGCGCCCTTTCGCCCTGCTCCTGCTCCTCGTGGAGCCTCCCACAGCCTGTACCGCTGTACCGGTCGGCCTGCTTGGCATATTGAAAGCCGCGAGTGGAAGTGAGACGTGCGCTCCCGCAGCCATAACTCCACATAACTCCCTCTCACTCACACTTGGTTTTCGGACGCTCGGGGCGGCTGCTAGTGCCGGGCTATCGGCTGGCCTCGGCCGGGCCCTTCCCCGGTGCAGATCTCTGCAGCGTCAACCACTCCCACTCTTGAGCCGACAGCACCTGCAGTGCGCGGGGCGCAGCGGGGTGGGGCGGGGTGGGGTGGGGTGGCGCGGGGCGCAGCGGGGTGGGGCGGGGTGGCGCGGGGCGCAGCGGGGTGTGGCAGGGCTATGGCTCAGCTGTTGTGAGGACGTCCCCACTGTAGAAAGATGTGGACGAAGAAGGCCCCCAACGGACGAGACACTCGAACGCTATGGATTTTCAGTGTGTGTAGCCCCGCCCCGACCCGACATGCCGTTGGAACGGAGTGGCTGTCCGTTCCATCCAACTTCAACGGCTCCTTTTAGTGATGCGGTGACCGTGAGGCTGGACAAGGCCGGCCGCCCGGAGCGTGGCGTGGCGAGGCGCGGCGGGGCGTGGCGGGGCGTGGCGGGGCGCGGCGGGGCGTGGCGGGGCGTGGCCCCCCCGTCACACCCGAGTCAAATTCATGGTCAATAAACCGCGCGCCCTGGGCGTTCATGTCGACGGGCTGTTCCTCGGTAGCAAGCGGCGGGGCAGGGTCACTCTGTGATAGAAAGAGTTCAACTGACACACACTTTCAAGATTTCGACTTTTTTAAATGCTTAGGTCAATAGCCCACGTGTATTTTATAGTGGGTATCATGGTTTGGACTATAACATATGTTTACCAACAGATTCTGTGTAGCAGATGGGTTGGACACTTACTTCCATCTTCTGTAGGACACATGGCTTTTGTAGCTGTTCAAAAGTGGCCAACCGCGTTTAACTTTCGGAGGTGTGGTCCTGCTGAACACCATCTACAACAGTGCACAAGCTTATGCTTCTCTGGGGGGAGAGGAGGCCGCAATGGACGGCGTAGGCCACCCGGTGAGCTCATCTGCGAGCCTTATGCCTACCCCGCACCCCGCACGGGGCTCTGGCTTGATGCCGTGTAAATGGCACGGGGCTCAGCCGGGCGGGTTGGGTCTTAGGCTGATACTAGGAGACGGCGGGGTCCAGGTGGAGACAAAAACGGGGTAGCGTAGCGTAGATAACGAGCGTGTCGGAGGGAAGGTGAAAGCTGAGGAGCAGTGGCTGGAGAAAGAACGTGTGCGAAAATGAGATAGCATTGGTAAAAAAAAAGGTACGATTTCTTTCCTTTTGAAGGGTCTCGTCAAATTTTAATTTATTACCTTTAGGTAGTTCGAATACTTTAAAGGGGAGCTAATTTAAAATGACGTGACAAAATTGAATTAAAACGCAAAATTAAAAATCCTTCCAGTCCTTCCTTTGTTTTTCCGCATGCGATGAAAGAGAACCGTTTCTGCGCCGCGTAATCAAGAGCAACAGAGTCTTCCTTGCCCCGCCGCCCCCGCCCCGCGCTGCCCCGCTCCAGCAGTGTACATAGGCCGTGCGCCGTGCGTGCTGCAGGCTCGCCGCTGCGGAACCCTAGGCGCCGCTCCGCCGCCCTACACAGCAGAGTGGGATTAAACAGAATTAGGTGCCGCCCGGCCCGGCCAACCGCCCAGCCCCTCAGTCTGCCAGCGTGTCTACAGGCTCGCTTGAATAAAACGTCACTCCCCGCGCCTTACGTCTCATAATAGAGCCCAGCCAGCCGGAGTGGGCGGGCGCTGGGCACCGCCGCGGTGCTCGGCTCGGAGCTTTGCTCTCTCTGCTGAGCCCGTCGCGTCGGGGTCGGGTTTGCCGCGCTGGGAGCCCCTGCAGTGGGCGGGGTAGGCCACCCGGTGAGCCCGTCTGCGGCCGCTGTGCCTACCCGGCACGGGGCTCTGTCATGTCGCCCGGCCCGGCGGCCCGGCGGGCCTCGCCTCGCGCCCGTTTATGGCGCTGCTGAGCCTGGCGCGGTGGGGCGGATAGATTGTGTCACCCCGGCCTCCTCTCTCCCATGGGGACTGCCGGTGCACCGGGCCGGGGACGGGGGACGCCGCCAGCGGCCTGCATGATGCAGAGCGGGAATTACTGCGCACTGGGCTGCATGGCCGGACCACTCGTGGGGCGGGGGCAGCCCAGCTGGCTGAACCAGCACCGCGAAATGGAAATCTCTCTCTCTCTCTCTCTCTCTCTCTCTCTCTCTCTCCCCCTCTCTCTCCCTCTCCCCCTCTCTCTTCCATCCCCCCGCCTCCTTCCTCTCGTTGTCACCGCGCCCACCCTCCTGGTCGCTGTCGCACAGTGCAGTGCCAGCTGGAAATCACATTAGGTCAGCCCTTTTCAGTAGCTTTCATACGGCCTAACTCAAATAGCGCGGTCCCTAGGGAGAGGGAGGCCCTCCGGAAGAGTGAGGGAGAGGGGGAAGAGGAATGAATAATAATATTCCTTTCACCCTCCCCCCCCCTCTCCCCCTCATCCACCCCCACCAACGCTCTCTGGCGATCTCCTCTCTCAGCGACCAGCGGGTTTAATTAAATGAGAAGAAACAAAGGCGAGATTATTAAAAGCAAAGTAAATATCAAAAGAATGTTGTTAACACGCAGGTATGTCCATGGCCTCCAAAAATAAAAGACAATTCTTCGAAATCATGACAAAAGTATTGTGCCTGGGGGAGGGGAAGG